>NNCF01133720.1:0-35969 GCA_002313205.1 Laupala kohalensis
TGTGACTTATTCCCAAACTTATGCGTAGCCTTGCATATTTTGCGCTCTGCTGGTCACCGTACAAAAAGTGTTTGTTCGGTGTATTAAATCGCATTATAAACCGTAAGTGTTTAATAAGTGTTTTCGCAATTAACATTTTTAAAACAAATGTATGTATGCCGAACTGTGCACTGAAAATAGTATTTGCAAATAGAATGTTGATGGGAAAATGATAACATTCTGATCTTTGGATAATTTATGTAAATAAATTATTAGTAAAAAGTTGATACAATTAAATAATACTTTTTGGTTTTTTAAGCACAGTAATATTTAAACATATCCAAAGAGTAAATGTTGCTACGGAAATTTTTGGAAACGAAAGGAAAATGGGGCCCGCGAGACAGATTTACCCCGGGGCTCGGGTCCTCTTGGTTGATGCATCGAGGCATAACAACTGCAATACCTAAATTATATAACCCAAGAAATTTTCTTCATTGTATGATAAAGATATTGAAACAAGTTATCTAACCTAGCCTATATTTTCAGTTGAATGGTACTGCTTTGTATGGAAAACCCCGAAACCTCTAACAGTTTGGTTTCACGATGGAAGGCAATAATCATACAAACAAAATCTTAATGTATTCATTAGTTTGATGAAAAGTATTCTGCTTATTTATTTATTGTTATGGTACATTTAGGTGAACGTTATGCCGTATTGTCGACTGTTTCATTTCCTCTCGAAGGTTTTTAGTCGGTGAATCAACTAAATCATCGGTTATAGATTTTAATTGATATATCTATTGAATTATAACTAAGGGTTTTATTTATAAATTTTATATACATCAGCATGTCTGTCCCTAGGATTTCCTGTGTAAATCTTGTAAAAAAAAGCCGGCAGTTTCTCTGTATATGAAAGTTTCCCGTCATGCATAATCCTAAATACAAATGTACAGTTTTATTCTTGAGGTAAATGAAATTTGCCCACTTCGCCTCTGAAGGAAGAATATCACTGTTTACAAGAGATTGTATGACACCAACCCATCCTCAATAAGAGAAAATTGTCTAATAACGCGATAATTCTCTGCTGAAAATGCTATAAGTGCCTATGCGCATGCGAAATCAACAATTTTTTGTTTTTATAATTTAAAGCAAATAACTTTTTTTTTCACTAAAAAAGTAAAGGATGAGCTAAGTTTGAAAGGTTCAAACACATCGATTAAATTAAGTTTCATTATTCTGAGATAAGTAGTTTGACAGGGTGAACTCTTAGCCAGAAAGTGCAGTTTTACATTAACAAAGTGTACAAGTGTGTCGGTCTCATGTAATCTGTTATAATTATTTTTGTTCGTTGTTTTTGATTCATTAGTCAGTTCGTTAGTTGGTGTCATTATAGTTTGTTGATGTCCTTTTTATAACTTGTTTTCGAGATGAACATAGATCACGGGTTGTTGGAATCGCAGATCATGAAGAGAATGAATTTTGTTATGAAGAGGATGGACAATTATGAAACAAAAGGGCTTAGACATACTTACAATAATCAAAGATGCGGGCACCTAAAATAATGAGAAAATGTAAATTAATTGAAATTAAGTGAAAGTAATACAAAAATGTGAGCTAAACTAGAAAAGAATAACTGATAAATGAATAAACTGAAGTGAAATGAACATAAAACATATATATTCCTCCACACTTTGACATCTCACAACGCACGGCAACAATAAATAAATCTTAACCAAACTACTTACTACTTGCCGTAACGAAATCGTCCAAAGAACATACGTGGGTAGTGTTATATTTAATTTCTGTGACTAAATTCCGCAAAACAAAACAATATCTATCTCACATTTTTCTCGCAACATCACTTTCAAGCTACACTCATACTAACTAACACTCAAGTTACTACTATTAATCCTGATTCTGAGTTGGCCTCACTTGTGTAAGTGTGCTTCAAGTAATTACTATTAGCGTTTTCCATTTACTGCTCTAAGTGTCCAGTAGCACCGGACAAATACGTTATTGCTCCGCGCGAGTCCCCCACTCTATCGGAAGAGTGTAGAGAGTAGTGGACAATAAGTGAATATAAACTATAAATAATTTATCAACAAATGGCCTTTTCGTATTTATGTTTATATAATATACAATATTACCTGTTCATCATCATGTAACCGGATTAACGAAACGAAATCTTATCATTATGATAATTCTAATAAAAGGACTAAATCGACTTGCAACTCTTGCTCTTATTCTGAGGAGCTTTCAGTCTAAGACAATATTTGTAATTAACTCGTAGCATTCATCATGGATGTGTTATCCACTGACTAAAGTAACCTCAACAATGCCCAGTGTAGTCCCTCCACTGAGAAAATTGTCAGAGCAAGCCCGGTTGCACTCAGTGCGTGGAGAGTGCGCCTTGATAATGGAACTAACATATCCACGCACTGGTGCTACTTCTGACAAATGTAACAACATTTTTGTACTCCGGGTGCACCAGTGCACACTCAAGATCAGCAAATGCAAAACACCATATTAATCTCACCCTACAGCGGGGACCACATTCTAATATTGGTCTGAACATAATTTTACTGCGAAGCTAATTATTTTATTTACTGCAATTTTCTGGGAATCATTTTATAGTACTTGGAATGATTTTGGTTCCAAATTATTTGGTTTTATGTAAAACCAGTATATTACTGTACATTAATAAGACAGCACAGAAGTCCTCTGGATTGACGTGAATCGTTAGTGAGAGACAAATTGTTCTGTTATATCCTAAAAATCACCTTATTTAGCATCTAATATAGTTTTCATTATTTACTTTGACATACATCCCACTCAATGTTGGTTTCCCCGACTTGTGTAAAATATCTCATGGCAAAAACTGTATATTATACACTTTCTATTATTGTGAATACATGTGTAGTGAAAAATATCAAGTTTTCTAGCATCTACACATGTCATGAATATATGACCAGTAATTTCATCAATAATTTAAATAGTTTCTTAATAGCCAGTAGGAAATTCAAACACCATTTAATTGTTGGAGAAGTTAACATATATCTATTGAAAAATAGCAATGATAAGGAAGAATACTATAGTAACTACTTTGAGAAAGGTTTCCAATCTGGTATAAACAAAGTAACTCGAACTACTCAGGTAATTTTTCCTGATGCAGACACATGTATAGCCCATATACCTTTGTAAAATCTGATTTGAACATTTAGGTTATTGTATCAACTCAACAATCATTTTCCAGTATTAATTAATTTTGGAACTGCTGGTCTCAAAAAGAAAAACAGTAGTAGTATCAAATCGATAAATTATAAGAAATTGCAAGAAATCTGCTCCCTTGAGGATTGGTCTGTAGTGTCTAAAATTGGAAACCCAAATGAAGCCACTAACTTTCGTATACTAACTTAGCAAATTGATTGCTCTATCAAAAAAGAATGTACCCAAGAAAAATAAACCTCGCAATGAGAGGATTACAGAAGGACTTATTTGTTCATGTAACAAAAACGCTAAATTATATAAAGAATGGAAAGATGATAATCCAAATGATCCTGAATATAAGCAAAAAAATTTTACTTACTGCAAAATACTTAAGAAACTGTTGAATAAAGCTAAAACAAGTACGATTTTAAAAAACTACATAATGCTGACTCTAAGCAAACAGCAATATGTAAATGAAAAAATTAATAGCAATGTTAAAACCAATACACCAGTTAATGAACTTCGAGAGAATAACTTAGTAATTACTCACAAGAAGGAAATTGCTAATCTTCTTAATGAATTTTTTGGTAATGTTGGGGTAAAGTGTCACTCTGTACTCCAAATCTTGCACATAACACACCTAATTTTCCAATTAACTCCAGTTTGATCAGTCTCTTTCCAACTGATCATACAGAAATAATGCAATTTCTAGGGAACATGGGCAATAAAGCTGGTGGAATAGATGGAATAAGTTGCTATACATTGAAATCAGTCAAAAACATTATTTGTTATCCAATTGCCCACATAATTAATCAAATATTTGTAACTGGAATATGTCCTGACCATTTCAAAATAGCTGTAGTAGTTCCTATTCCTAAATTAGGGTCTAAGTATAAAATGAACAACTACAGACCACTCTCCCTTATATCAAACATAGTATTATTGATAAAAAACAGTTTGGTTTCACGTGTAGCAGAGTTTTTGTACTCTAGTCTTGATAAGAGCAAAGTGGGCGTCTTCTGGAATTTGGCCAAAGCTTTTGACATTGTCAAAGTCAAGTCAAATTATCCCACAACAGGCCCCGAAGGTCTGTGGGGTTTGCGGAGAGTAGAGCTTCGCAATTATTTGACCTCGGTACAAGGAGGTGTAGATGTGGTCAGTATCTCGCTCCGACCGGTCTGACCCCAGGATAGACCCTGGTACTCATTTTACAGCAGGCTGAGTAGGCCTGGGAACCAGTCTGGATGTTGAGATGTGATGAAAATCCCCACCTCACCGGGGTTTGAACCCCAGCCAGCCAGCAGCACAGCGCTCTACCCACTGAGCCACGCTGATTCCTCTTTTGACATTGTAACCATTGTAAACTGCTGTTTAAACTGGAGTGTTGTGGTGTCAGAGGAGTTGCTAAGGATTTAATATTTAATTATTTATCTGATAGGTACCAGTATGTTAGAATCGATAATGAGAAAAGTGATATAAGGAAAGTGACAGTTGGAGTTCCACAAGGAACTATTTTAGGGCCTTTTTTTTTTCATTGTTTATATAAATGATCTGCTTTCCCTAGCAGATGAGATAATATCTTATGCTGATGATACTGTCATACTATTTTCGGCTAATAGTTGGGTTGAAATTGAATGCAAGATAAATTCTACCTTAAGTGTGATATATTTGTGGGATTTTTCAAACAGTTAATCTCTAAATTTTGACATAAGTTTATATTGAATTTGGTAACTATGATGTTTGGCTAACAGCTTGGATATTAGAATCAATTTGAAACCACTGAAAAGAGTTGAGTACACCAAATATTTGGGAATTCTAATTGACAAAAATCTAAAATGGGATTTCCAAATAAATAATATTATAGATAAATCTAGATATCTGCTATATGTATTCTATATACTGAAATTTGTATTAAACACTAAAGCTCTTTTGACAGTTTATCATGGCATTTTCCATAGCATGGCTGTCTATGGCATTATTGCTTGGGGAGGGGCTGGTAATGTGGAATTTAAAACATTGTCTAAGTTACAGAATAGAGTATTAAATATAATTTATGGTAGAAACAGAGAACAGTCTAATGAACGACATGACATCTGTCATCCATTTACTTTGATACAGTTTTATCATTTATAATCTGTCACTTTCCTGTACCCTGAACTTGGCAAAAAATATACATCCTCCAAAAGTGTCACAAGAAATGGAAGTTTAATACTACCTATGTGTAAACTTGAAGTAGGGAAAAGAGTTTTTTCATACAAATGCGATGGTGGTTTTCAATAGTTCGCCTAAGTCGTTAAAAGGTCTGTCAACCAAAGAATATAACATAAGAGCTAAAATTAAAAGATGGTTGAAAGAAATTTTGTAATTTTTAATTTTTTTATTATTTACATTTACTCATATTTTCTTTGTATGTATAATTCTGTTGTTTGTATTGATATGTATTTTGTGAATTTTTTATTATAATTATAACTAGACCTGTGCACGGATTATTATTAATCCTCTGCAGGTTCAGGTACTATATTGTATCTTTAAATTTTCTGAAATAAATACATACATACATATGTACGTACGTACATATAAATTGAACATGGTTTTGTTTTAAATTTACTATGCCTTGAAAGTGTTGTGTGTTCTTTTTAATCTCACCTTAATCGTTAACAAACTGACTCAAAAGTTACCAGTATTTGTTATGTGTATGGTACTCCAAAGTTGAATGGTGTCAGTGATGAAAGAAAAAGTATCATAATCATTTCACTTGAATTTTTAAACATCTTTTAAAGGAATATAGAAAAGCACTTGGGATTGTGATCTTATGTGTTGAAATATTTTGCTGGAATTTCATGTATTATATCAAATATATTTTTTAAACTTGTTGATAATTTTTCTGCTAAAATTTTTGTTTTTATTTTATAATCTAATTAATTTATTCGATTTTGTAATGGTTCACAGGAAGAAGATGAATGGAGAGAGTTCGAGGAGCAAAAGAAGGATTATTCAGGATTGCGTATTGGTAAGCTACAATTGCAAGAAGCTCCTGATGATGGAGGAGGAGATGAAGATGGAGAAGAGGAGCAAGTCCTTGAGGAAAACGAAGCTGGGGAAATGGTGCTACGCTCACGTAAAGTACAAACAGGTCCCTGGAAAATGCAACAGCAGCAGTTGCTACAGCAACAGCAGCAGGCCTCCCCAGCCCCTATAATGGAAGAGCGTCCATCACCCCCTCCCTCTGCTGATATAGATACTCCTGGTAGGTTGCAAAGTGCCTTATGTAACTTTCAGTGGTAGTTTGATAAGGTATTAACAATACTCCAGTGAGATCCCCTTAATTTTTGGGGAATGTAATTAAATGTTCTTCGGAAAACCTCAATCATTGGTATGACTAGTGTTCTAATGTAGGAGGTAGTTGTGTAAAACGATAGCTGAGAGTTGTAAACATAAGTATATTGAAAAGATGTAACAATGATAATGTTCATAAGATATGTAAATTATTGGAAGTGGTCACTAGTGTCATAATATTTAGTAAATATTGTCAGTCTATCCAAAGTCATATTCTTGCATTGGTATATGCATGTAACCTTTCAAAACAAAACCAAAAAGTGCAAGTTGAGGTAATGTTTCTTTTTGCCACTAACAAGGAATGCATACATCCAACGGCTCACCAATTTGGTTCGAATATTGCATAAATGTAGTGCATACCTAGATGGTACTAATGCTGCTCTAATACGATGCAACTGTAATTTATAATTGTTGTAATTAATGTAATCTGAAACTTCATTCAACGTAACAATAAAATTATTTTGTCAAAAAAATTCCATGCTCTTGCGGAAATCAAGCGTTGTCAGATAAAACGGAAAACAATAACGCATCGCCAGACTCCTAACCGATGCCTGATCCGCTTACGCCGCCATGACAGTTTCCAAATAATGTACTTACATAGAATTTAACTTTACTCCTCGACTTCTCGAAAACTTTTTCAGTTGTATTGTATTCAAGCAGAGTTATGTAGGAATGTACTACATTTACGCCAAACTTGAACAAAATCCGTGACTTGTTGGGTGTATGCTATCCTTGTAAAATACAATATTATGGAAGATAACCCATTGAACTGAGACTTATTAAATGTAAATGATTAGCAATAACTTGAGTTATTTTCCTACCTTATCTCGTGGTGATGGCTGCTTCACCAACGTATTTTCTTTTTTGTTCTTTACATAGGATTTACGTGAGAACCGCAGTTTCTTCTGAATATTCTTTTCACTTTCTTCTCCACTTTTATGCGTTGTTCTCCCATTTCTTTCCAAAGACACTTTTCTCACGTTTTAAACAATAACCGACGAGCACACTTCTCAACGTTATAGTAAACAACACAAGCATAACCTCAAACCACATCAAGTGACAATGGACACTTAGTCAACACCTCCTGGACTACAATAACTTAGTGATTGATTAAAGTGGTCCCACTTGTACCCCTTCGTCAGTTTTCACTCGGTGCCTTACTAAATGCTTCTAACGTATTTTTGTCGGAAATTAAAATTACACAGAATAACACTTATGGGGTGATAGTTAATTATCTCATGAATAATAATTTCCACCAATTTAGTGTTAAAATAGTGGATAAAATATAAAATAGTTTCTCCGTCTCTTCGATTAATTAAAGGGCATTGAAACATTTTGTACGTTTATTTTGTACGCATATAACATTTTACATATAGCATGTTACACCATTTAATGTTTACGTATCAACACGTGAAATGTCACATATTACCATTAACACGAGCACTTTCATACTTCATTTTTCAATATTGAAGTATGAAGCTCCTCGGAATTTGCTCTCCACTATCATATCACACATGGAATCACACTTTGTCACTAAACGAATTATAAAATTAATTCCTCAAATGAAATGAGGATTTAGAATCTTCTATTTTCTTTGATTTTAAACTGTTGGAAATTGCCTTTACTAAATCTCAATTTTCACATATTGCTAGTCGTTCCTCGCAATTCTCTCGCACTAAACATTCGCGGGCGAGTTGCAGCGCCAGGTACTTTTGTTGAAACTATATCTTTCGGATAGCTTGAGACCTTGAAGGGAGGGTGAAAATCGTTGGCAATTTATTTCTATGATTATTTGTTTCCTTTTCTACTTTACTCTGGTAAGAATGAAGTTCTGGAACCTATAAAAAGCTTATCACAGGAAATGTGTACAAAAATATCATTATTTAAAAAGGATTACAATACAAATGCATTAGTGACCTTACACTTAAGGTATATCGATACATTTAACACATTTTTTACTAACACAATTAATTCAAACTCTATACCAACTAGCACTATAAGAATGTATTGTTTCTATGTAAATCTAGAAAATTGCTTTTCTAGGACATTTGGAAATTGATGAAATCCAGCTTACAAATAAACACGTTATAGTTGTTTGTGAGATTGAATCTGAATTTTCTTGCAGACACAATCTTTAGTTGACTGTTTTGTATTAATAGAATGATACACTTAATATTAAAGAAAATGCGGAATACGTTATTATTTTTAAAAGCAGTTCACCTTAGAATATTTGCGTAGGTCGAAATCCTTTCGAGCTATTGCAGATTTCAATTTCTTCAATTGAAGATCTTTAAGAAAAGAAAATACATGAACTTTAGGTCCATTTTTGTAATTTCCTTTGCTCATTGAAACGCAACACTTATGAAACCGTACTTCACTATGATCTTTAATATCTAATAATTTGAAAATTAAAACACAATAGTACAACACGTCCGCAAAAGCCTTCGCTCCTCACGGCGATTCTCAATATGATTGACGTAATGTGTACGCCATATTTGAGCATTCTTGTGCCAGTCCGAAGGTCTTGTAATATTGGAGCGTTGACTTAGCCCCGGTTTCACTACTCAACTGTTGCCACGTGACCCTTGTGCATTCATGTGCAACTTTCACAATAGAAGGCCACGATTTGTAAAATAGCCATTTTCAATCAAATACCATTTAATTGGAAAACTCTTGGGACTATCTGACTTATATTTTATTTTAGAAGAACTTGTGGAAAATCTAGATTAAAATTTCAGAGAAACATATTTGGCTAAGATATAGTGAATTGACGAAAAATATTTTTGAAAATCAATTTCGGAATTAAAGTTATTTTTACGTTAATATATTTCTGTTAATAGTTGCAAATATGTAATATAGATTTATTTTAATACATAACTAATTTTAAGTGTTAAAACAATTGCTTAAATAGAACTAAATAAAATAACTGTTGTAAGGTAGTGTCTGCACCGTCGAGCGGCTGGCGTGGACCGGTATCCGACTTTAACATTTCTCCCTATAATACCTCCTTGTGGACTGCCCGCTGTTACATTGACTTTTCAGCGTCTCCGATGCAACCCTCATTTACAGAATATCCACAATGCGTACAAAAGAAACTTCGAGTAAATTAATGAGTGTACTTTACTACAGCTATAACTCGCGCAACGTAACTCGCTCTGGCTGCCGAGCCGAAATTGATGGTGCAAGGGTGATAGAGGAAGAAAATACACGCCATTCGTAAAACATTTGTCATTCACAGCACCGTTCCTAATTTTCCCAACGACCACCGAAGTACGTCGAAGGGGCAGTGAAACTGTTTTCGTGGAAAGTGCGACCGTCCCACTCCTACCCCATCAGCGTACCCAGCCTTAATTTGCAAGCTGGCTAGTAGCTGCCACGCGAGAGTGGAGTTATGTTGCGCGACTTTTTCACCCGTCACTGAGAACCGAACAGGACGAACATTAGAGTTGGCGGAATGTGAATTGGCGGAGCCGATACGCCTATTACAGATTTTTTCTGCGAGCATCTTCTCACTGTCGGGCATTACTAAAAACTTCTCCCTTTCCACGCCTTAGCTCTTCGACTGAGCTAATGACCCACCCATAGCATAGTACTTTTAGCTCAAAAAAATCACCGTACCCAAACATTCAAAGAGGAAAGTTCTACCCCAAAACAAATTGTTCTATACCCTCCTCTTAGCAAGTGATAAAAAAGTGCACCACATAGAGCATCGGGTTTCGGGGTGGAAGGAGGATGAGAGGGAGAAGGGAGTTTCTCCCAAAACCCAATGTATGTATAAATGTATGTATCCCCTTGGTGGCTCAAGGCTAGTGCACTCAAACTCCCCGGAGAAAACCACGAGTTCGATTTTCGGCGGAGCCAGAAAATGTTATGCTTTTCAAGTCAATGTCTCTGTTCATTTAGCCAAGATGATGGAAAAGGGAACCCTCTGCAACTTACGACCGCAGACAGAGGGGCTGGTTGTGGGTCTAAAACAAAAGGGGACCAAGCCGAAGGGATCCTATTATTCATGTTGGAGGGGAGAGATTGAAGATCAAGCAACATGTCAGGTATCTTGGGGTGGTTATAGACGAGTAGTTAGCCTTCAATAACCATCTTGTGGAAGTGGACAAACGTATAAAAAGGATTGTTTACCTACATGAGGTAGGGTTGAATAAAATAACTCTGCCGATAGATAAATAAATAAATTTATTGTCAAAAAACAGTACAAACTGCGTATGACCACGTGGAGGACAATAAACTAATTTACTCTCCTGAAGCAGGCAAGGGACCATCCCATCAATTCCGATCAAGGGCCCTAAGGCAGAGGCGGATTCAAAAATTTCAGCAAAAATTCCTAGATAAGATAAAAAGTTAGCTGCGAGTTATAATACTAATAGAATGTCAATATGTTTGTAATTTAACGCAAAAAATTTTAATGTATGAATTATTATCGAACTATAGATTATTCTGAGTGTAGTGTTTAAAAATCATAAGACTTGAAATAACACTATATTCACGATTTATTGTTACAATAAGACAAAGCCTAGAGAACCTATATAAGAAATCCGCCTCTACTCGAAGGAAAACCGTGGCAAAACCTGGGCAAGGATGGGGCTACAGAATTAATGTACACAACCGTGCCAAAGTTGAGCACACACAAAAGTAAATTAATATGAGCCATAAGACAACACAATCATAAAAGAGAATAGTTTTGAAATTGTTATAAGTTATTTTAAAAGTACTACCAGCAATGGCGTGNATAAAGTACAAGACAGATTTAACTTTTATTAAAATCAATAAATTCTTTTACATTGTAGTAGCACTGGTGCAGGAGGTAGTTTATAACTGCGGATTTGAAGAGATTCAATTTCATAATATCTTTTATATTCTTGGGCAGGGAATTATATAGAACGATACCCGAATAATATGGTCCTTTTTGGCAAAGAGTAGTTGACACATTAGGGCGATTAATATTATTACTATTGCGAATATTGTGTTCGTGAACGAGACAGTTTCGTATGAAGCAAGGGTGGCACTTTAGTAATTTGGTCTTAACAAACACAACCGTTTCATAAATATAAATGCAGGGAAGTGTTAAGATATTTAATTCCCAGAATAAAGGTTTACAAGAGTTTCGGGGATGAGATTTACAAATTATCCGAATTATTGCGAACACTGTATCTCGGAGCGCTACAGCCTGTTCTGACGTACGGGAGTATAATGTGGTACTCAAGGGTGAAGCTGAAATATTTCGAGTAGAATTTGTCAAGCCTCCAAAGGTGTTGCCTCCAACTGTGGTACGGAGGTTATCAAAGTGTATTCACGAAGGGGATGTTGGAGTTGCTTGGGATCTTGCCAATACATCTCTATATAGACAGACAGTATTTGCGATACATGATGAGAAGATCTCATCAGATCATAATAGATTCGACACTCAGACATCAAGAATTGGAAGACAAAAATAGACACTGCAATATGGGATTGTTGGCAATTCAGATGGAATAATGCCACAGAAGGTAGGGACTTGTGACAATTTATTCCGATTGTGCGGTATGTTACGACAAACAGTGGTTTAAACCGCAAAAAATCAACAATAGAGATCATGACGGACCTTGCACATGTGAAGACGTATCTCAAGAAGAGAGGCATTGTCGAAGATGACGTTTGTATGTGTGGGAAGGCAAGAGAGACGATAACACATATTTTGTTTGATTGCGAGTTCAATGATCGAGAACGGCAAGTTTGATACTCTACTTAAACAGTATGGGAGTGTACACTTGGACGGATATGACAACATTAATACGGACAAAGGACATGTTTACTGCTTTTGAGGACTATGGGATAGGAGTGTTCCTGATTCAACGATATGTTAGATAGTAGACACGTTCCGGCCTCCTGGTTGGCAAAGGACGGAAACATCCGTATAGAATATACGGAGGGCTAAAGGAACGGCCGAGACTTGACAAAAAGGTACTGAGCCAATATTGTTGTGGAATGTGGTACATATACACGATGTGTACTAACAATGCGCAAGTGACACAGATGAGGGGAAAAATGTAGGAATATCTACCAGAGGAAGAAATATACCACCATGTATTAAGATATTTAGAGTGGTTCTTTAGCCACGGCACGGGTGACTAATAAAATAAAAAATCCCGCAGTTATCATACTTCGATATGGCAATCTGTATTATATATAAACTCTTTTCCCCTCCAAAAATATTTCATGACATGTTGAGCGAGTAGAATTCAGCTTCACTAGTGCTCGATATACTCAAAGTCACGATACTTTACCTAAAATTATTCAATATGGTTGCCTTAAACAAATTGCCAACCTCTATGAAACAAATCCTTGAAACACTCGAAAATTTCAAGGAAAGCGTGGTCACACAGAATTTAAGTAATATCCAAATAAACATTAATAGTAATCACAAATGCATCTATTTTCTGTAAAGAAATACAAGTTAATAACACAACAAACAAAAACACAAAGTATTCGTTCTATACGCTTGATGCAGAAAGAACAGAACAGCGCCACTAGAGCAAGTGAATTGGTTGTTGTCCGAGGTTTGTTATGAATTCAATTTCGAATATCTTGCCAACTGAACGCGAGGTACCCTTATCTTTACTCTTATGGATGATGGCGAAGTAAAAGCGTTGAAGTAAAGTCTACATTGAGTACAGGTTCTATACCAACATCTAGCCAGTTCGACTGACAATAAATGATTAAATATATAAATAAATTATGGTCTAGAACTATACTTCTGGACTATACTTCTGTCCAGAACTATACTTCTGGACTTAAGCATAGTTCTTCCTTTCTTAAATTGAATTTCTCAAAGCAAAGTATGGTGACTTTTACTATACCAAGGTTCCTTGGTTGGCCATAATGAGAAATATGCACGGGTCATTCTTTTCATTATTAGCCAAAACAGGAATCACAGAATTGGTCAAAAATTTGTTTTTCCATTCATTTCTATTGAGCCTTGTTGCATTTTTACACAATTTATTTATTGATAATTTTAACAAACACTGTTATTTCCTTGGATAATGTTTTAGTTATTATTCTAGTTTTCCGATTAAAATGTGACAGAAGCTGCTGTATTTGTACATTAAACAATTTCTGAGGATATTATATTGTTTGTTTAAAATATCAATTATTAAATTTTTTTAAAGAGGGACAGCACCGATAATTACTCTGGAAATAATGGAAACAAATTCTAGGGGACGTATTTTGGGTTAAAAAGAGTTGTATTTCTTCTTCTTCGTCATCATCATAATAATAGTGGTGATGATGATGATGATGATGATGATGATGATGATGATGATGATGATGATGATGATGATGATGATGATGATGAATGGATGATGCATAATAAATGGAAACGCATTTCATGCTAATGGGAACTACACCTATTTTAGCTGTGTAATACAAATAGTTTTCAATCGATGGCTGGTAGAAAATTGATTGGTTTCTCCATGCAATTCAAGGGTTACCCAAGTGTTTTGTTGTCAAATATCATTAAAATAAATCTCATCATTTGTTCCTTTCCCCTTTGTTCGAAAATCTCTTGCCCAGAATACATAATGTATTGCTTCTTTCTTCATCTTTGAAACTACTCTGCTGTCTCTATTAGCATTGTGACTAACGCATTCACTGCACAGTCCTCCCATAAGAGTTAAATAATCTTTTATGGGGTTCACCCCTCATGGCCCCCTGTTCATCGCAATGCTGTAGTACGGATTGCTTGTAACTGCCTGAATTTCTTTAATTTTTTACAATTTGTCCCAATGATCAAAAGTAACTATTTGCACTTATAATTAATTATTCCCCAGTTGTGACTGTGCATCAGTTCTTCCACCATTGCTTGCTTCCTTTCTCCTTTTCTGGGAAGAAAAATCTAACAAAGTTTATATCTGGTTATGTATTCTGGGTATATAATACTTCTTTACTTGTTGCATTAGGAAACATTTACAAAATATTTTTAAAAATTTATTTTTTTGTGACTTGAACATTTGCTCAGATGTGGTTTTTAAATTTTATAAAATTATCATATAGTTTTAATGTGTTTCTAGATTGTAAAGATTTAATGTGTTTTTAAATTGATATATACTGTTTGATGAAGTTCATTCCTGTTGTGAATTTTTGAGAACTGTCTGTTTATTTGGTTGTATTGATTGATAAATGTTGCTCTACGATGAGATGTTGCTGATGAGATTAACAAAGTTTTTTTCATGTTTCAGAGAAACGATCAGAAGGAGCTAGTACATATCGACCTCCTGCTCTACGGAATTCGCAGCAGAGAGAATTTTCTGCATGTAAGTTGACCCCATAATATTGAAAAAACATGTAGATTTATTAAATAATGGAAATAATTTTAACATCTTTGTACATATTCTACGTGTAAAACCTGTACAGTTTCAAGAATGTTGTTGAAGTTTGGTTCTTGTAATAAAGGAAATGCAAATGGCTATAGAACTGATTTTTCATTCAGTGGAACAATATCTGGTATAGAAGTCATTTTTATTATTATTATTATCATCATTTCTATCGGATAATATAAGTGAAGGGGAAGGATTTTTTTTTTTTTTTTTTAGTAGAAATGGACACTATTAGTGATTTTTGTGGAAACATGTATGTTTGAAACTTTGTATTCTTCTGGACTTAAGCATAGAATTGTAGAAACCACTTGCCCAATTTTGTGACAAATTGAATTTATACCATCATGTTCAAGAGAATTGTGGTATTTTGATTCTCTCTGTTCCAAATTTTGAGGAAGGAGGTCAGGAGATTTTTCCATTATATTTCATTGTAGCTCTGATAGTTATGAGATACTGCTGTTTTGTTGTCAAAGTGATGCTGTAAATGATCTAAAACTATAGAAATCTTTTTATTTCATGTACCCACATTTAGTGGTAGCATGAGCATCATTAGCTAAAAATGTTTTTCTCTTACAACAAAATCCTCCCTCAGTTAAAGGCAGCACATAATGACTGCTGAAAATGGGTAAATACGGCTAAATCAGACTTCTAACAATCCTGCCTCCAGAAGAAGTAAGAATAAATAGATATTTTATGTTACCCTTCAAGCTAGATTTTTGTATTATGTTGGGCATCCCTGTAAAATTTGAGAGCATTAAAAAAAACTTGTTTTCATCTCTTTGTGAAGAATTATAATCAAGTATTACAAAAAAAGGACATACCTTTAATTTTTAAGAGAAAGTAAGTTTTAGCAGGCATATCTTGGACCTCTGCATACTGCTACAACTTAATAACTTGGAGACAATACAGATTTTAGTAGCTCTCTAGATTCAAGAACAATTTGATTTTTGGAGACTCATTCTTTCAAGAAAACTTTGTTTTGAGGAAACTAATTCATTCATTTTAAATCTACCAGTTTGGAGATGTCAAGTTGTAGTATTTAATCAATCATATACTTCCATATTTTATAGAAAATTTTAATTTGTAGTTTTGCCTGTAGATCTGAAAAATCAATTTACAATCTTACAATCTTTTTGAATTTTTGTACTCTTATATTTCTTCCTGCCTCAGCTATAGGTGGTCCCCGTACTTCACGTACAAAAACTGCTCCTGATATAAGTAATGAAGAAAGCTTTCCAACTTTGTCTGCATCCAAAAACATGGATGCCAACTCATCATGGGGACGGAGGTAATTAAATACAATTTCAAATACCAAAGAGACCTTCCACCATTGGTGTGTGTGTCTTTGTCAAAATTGCACCCTTATATTTTGTTCTAATTTCTCATTTGTGTGCAAGTAGATTGTTAGGAAAAATCTAGCTTAAATCTTGTAAATATGAGAAAACTATGTAGGATCTAACCTAACTTAGATACTGTAGGTGTAATCCATTTGAATGAATGTAGATTTCATGAAAGTGCTGTGAGTGCAATTCAAGAAATCCATTCATAGCCAATTGGTTTGAATTTATTTGAAAGAAATATTTTAATTACATTTCTAATACTATTCTGGAATTAATTATTTTATTGTACTATGTTCATAGGCGACGCGATGAAGGTTCATTTGAAGAAGTACGCAAAGGAGGTAACATTTCAAGTCGTGTGGCAACAGGAGGTCCTAAACTTAATCTTGGAAATAAGTTTGGTGCTCTTCAGGATCAGAGCTGAGGTCCTTACTGTAATTCTTAGACTCAACTCATCACTGTACATTTCTTTGTTTCTGTTGAAATTTTAAAGGTTTTAAGAAAGAATCTTTTTGGACATTCCTGTTTGAGGTCGATGGAAGTGATGCCCATCAGCTAGCAATGTTTCATTTAATAGTCGTTTCATATTTTGCTGTAATGAGATGAAGAGGCAAACTTAAATTGAATGGTGAGAGACTAATGGTGGTTGTGTGGAATCAAGTCCCAGGACTTCTACGAGTGTGATTGAACAGATTGTACATAGAGGTGTGCAAGATAAATAGAATATGCCTGCTTGATTTTATAAATGAGTGTATATGTATGTTAATATTCATACTTGTGACATTGCTGGCACAGCTATCTCTACATGTGAGAGACCAGTCTTCAGTTATTCTTTTTACTCCAGAGGAGTTTATAATATCTGTTTTAAATTATATATGTAAAATGTCTTAATAGTTGCTTTGGAAATGAAATTATGCTTGTTACTTTGCCATGACCACATTGTTGGGTGAATGCCCAGGCAGTTGGATGGAAGGGAAGAGCTTTGTAAATATGTGGTTCTGTATTGATTAAAGAAGAGTATATGAGGGGCCAGCAGCTTACACACAGTAATTAAATTTTCGATCTCTCTGCATGTGTGTAGGTGTGGTGTTTGTCTAAATTTTGCCGTGTGTGTGTGTAGGAAGAAAACTTTCTTAGAAAGCCATACTTGATTATGATATTGGTCTTCTGTGAACAATATATATGTTTAATCATTTGTATCTGTTAATTATATGAGTATTATTAATGCAATTTATGAGAATCTTTTGATTGAAGGCAGTGTCTCTTACACTTCATTGGTAAGTCATGTCTGTTACCACAAAACAAGACTTAAGATGATGCAGGGAAGAATGACCAATCAGTGTTTGGGATTGTGTTGGTAGTCTGCTATTGACTGAATACCTACAAATGTATCTCCTCATGATGGTACAAACTCTAGGGCAGGATAGCAAAGGGATAACCTCAGTAATTTGATTTACAAGAATAGAATGAAATTTGTACCTCATTTCTTATGGTGGCTGCACTGTGTCCATCTCCATCAATTTAATTTATTTTAATTTTACAAAGACTATCAAATTGATGATACTTGTGGATCCACTACAAAGAAAGACAACTTTCCTTGTTCAATTAATACTTGATGGAAGTAAGGTGCTGAGATAAATGCTGAGGAGAGGTATGTTTTTTATAATTTCTCTTATTACAGGTTTTAAGTTACAGATGCATATCTTAGTATTATCATAGCAATGGAGTTAAAGTTCAGAGGCTGTGGACATAACTTAGATTTTCCCAATGTTCTTGGGGCTCCCCAGACACAATATTCTAAATAACATTACACTGGGAATTTTGCATCGTAAGGATAGCTTTCAGTGTAAAGAGCGTTTAGATCAGAATGGTTGCATCAAAGAATTAGTGTAAGAATATTTAATTTGACCACCAAAAGTTCTCTTTATGATAAGTTATGCATTTGTTCTCTTATTTTGTAACTAAAGTTTCTGCAAATATGTATTCAATAACTTTATATACGACATGATTGATTAGCAAATATAGGTTTTTTTAATTGAAATGAAATTTATATTTCAAAGAAGAGGAATTTGTACAATTTTTAAATTATAATTGTCAAGACTTCAATGATTCATATCAGTTTTATAATGAGCGGGTGTAGATTTTTACTTAAGAATGTATTATGGACTGGTTCCAATTTTTGGAATCATCGTGTTTTAATAATACTGATTGTCTGTCTCGAGAACATTATCACTCATGGTTTTCCTAACATTTTTTTCCCTTGAATTCCAAGTATTTTATTGAAATACTTTCTCTGTACTAAAGACTACAAACACAGGTACAGTTTTAAAATTTTGTTTCCACAAAAACACTTCTAGTTTTTCAAACACCTTGAACATTAAATACTCTACTGTCTATGAAGCAAAGTTTTTCTATTTGCAACAAGACACACATTGCCTACCTTGCTGTGACCATTCTTAAGTAGTGTTTAGAATTGGTCAATAATCTGTCTCTCTCTCTGAAGAGATTGCTTAGCAACTGATGTATGTTTTTCTAAATCATCCTGGGAAGATGACAGCAGGTTGGTAGTTCCATCACAATGTGACATCACACAGATGACTGAATATTTAAATCTGAACTGCATAAACTGACTGTACTACATATGTGAACTAACTCATGCACATAGTCATGCTGTGAAAAAATTTTCAAAAAAAGTTATTGTTTTCTCTCCACATCTTCAGTTTGTCAAGACAAGGAGTTTTTAAATCTTGAGCTGATTGTTAAAAAATTCTATCCAACTTCTCACTGGAATGACAATTTTCCAGAGCTTAAATTGCTGGGATTTTCCTTGCTAGTTTGCATATTTTAATAAAGATACTTGTGCGCCTTAAAGTTTTATTTTCCTAAGATTTGAAGGTATTGCAGATTTTTGTTATCTGCATAAATTTTCTATTTTGCTCCATGCATACTTTGCTGCATACTGTTCCCTGTCACTGGTCAACATCTGGTTCTTTGGTACTTTTGATTCAATCTTTGCAGTTGGCTTGTATGTATGATAAATATATTTTGAGGTGGCATAGTAGAACTCGTTTTTCCAACCTCGTGAAACGGACTAGTATTGTAAGACTGTTGTGTGCAAATTGAATGTTTATTTTTCCTGTGGTCTTATGTTCTAAACCACCTAGTGTCATTGGAGTCCCTCATTTTCTCATAAAGTAAAGGTTTGCTAATGTATTTCTGAGTTGACAGTAGTTGTATATAGCCTTCTATTCCTTCTCCTGCAGTGAAAAATTTTCCTAATTAGTATGATGACTATTATAGGATAGCATTAGAAGGTTCTAACTTGCAGACAATTTATTCAGTGTTAATGTATTCTTTCAAAATATTTAAAATTCCTTCTGCTGGTGGTGGAAATCTTCAAATCTTTTATGTTCTAAATAATTATGACCCTTTCTTTAATTCCTATCCCTTATCCTTGGAGATAGACGAGAATGATTCCTTTGGAAGGGAAGAAAGGTGCTGGAAGCCTTTCGTGAATCTCCTCTCAGGTGTATTAACTACATATGACATGCAGATTAATGGGGTGTGTGTGTGGTGAAATGGATGCAAGGGAAACTGAAGAACCCGGTGAAAACCTGCCGCAGGTATATTTTGTGTACCACAAGAAGTTCTGCTTTGCCTGTCTCTTCAAGAGTGATTAGAGCATGAGCTAGGGGGAGGCACATGAACTAGTACAATTGACAAAAAATTAGGTTCAATGTTAGTGAATTCTCTTGAATGACATCTTAATGTGGATATTTAAAGTACTATTCCTCCTCACAACATTGAAAAAGTAGTGTCAAATATTGATCGCATTTTAGAGCATGCATGTGTGCTTGGTGAAGCTTCATATCCTGTAAAAATATGTTTAGGAAAAATGGTCATCTTCCCAGTATGGCGGCCCTTCATTTGTATTAAATTATCCTTCAAATTTTGAAAAGCAATTTTTGAGGTTAAAATAATTAATCATTAGCGAGTTTCTAAGTTACTGTTCCAGAACCTTCAATTAAGTGAAGGATTCTTCCATACCTCCAGAGTGTTGGGGACATATTCACATGTATGAGTGTTAGCAAACCATTAATGTTAAAACTGATATTGAAAAATCTAGCGCTGTTAAGAAGAAAATATGAAAAACTTTGCTCTAAAAATTGTTCAACAATTTCTTTAAAAGCTGCATTCCTGTGGAGGATGCCTAACTTCATTGGAGTAAAACAATGATAATTTTGGGAACACTAAAGAAACTTAAATTTGCTGTTTACTGGCTATATTACTCCATTTTTTCCTGAGAATTGCAAAGCAGCATTGATGTTCTATAATGAGAAATAACTCGATATTGAGAATTTTTTTTACATCGTGTGTAAATATTTACATGCGGTTCCAATTAATCTTGTGTGTATTTGCACCAGTGAAGCAATGAAATGCTTCTTTGGAAACAGTAATAGAAATATCTTGATAATTTGTCATGTAGGATGAACTATCCCATTTTATTGTGTCCATTCCATCTTTGAGCAGTCTCTTCTGTTTTTGGAAAAGAGAAAAAGTGGTATGCTGGGAAACGAGATCAACCTTGTCCAAGAAACACCAAAATAACACCATCATAGGATGTTCTTCACATTTGATGATCAATTTAGAAAAAAAATCCTGTAGTTTTGTATCAGTACCATTGTTTCTTGTTATTGGTATACCATTCACATTAGTATTCTATTTATTTGGCATACTATAAAAACAAGTGGAACTTTTCTTGACATTTTTATTTTTCCCATCTTTTATTTACTTGAAATATTGCATTGACTGAAAATGCAATTTTTTGTTATTGAATATTCCCATATACTCATCAAATTCATACTTGTATCTGTGTAACAAATTTGTAGTTGAGAAAGGTCTCCTGAACCACATTTAAGATGTGTTTAAAATTGAGGGCATACTGGAAATGTGTGGTTATTTGTAAACATTGTTTTGTCTCTTGCTGTAAAACTCCGTGTTAATGTGTTCTGTTGCATCTTCATTAAAGATGAGTAAGAGTCAACTGCTCCTGGAGCCAGTATGAAGTGTTGAACTATTAATTGAATGCAGAGTACCTCTTTTTCATTTCCTGGGAAATTAGCTACATGAGAAATAACTCTTTATTTTGGAGTTCATTTCAGGTATATTTTATTTCTGAAACATCTTGGCTATTATAATATTTTTTAATACTGTAAGGTATATTTCTCAAATTTTATGAGTACAAAATAAATAAATATTACACTTTTTGTCAGTTTAGATGCAGTAATGTTTACCACAGGGCATCAAATTGTTCTACATTTAAAAGAAAATGTGCTGATTGTGAACAGTGGTTCTTCCACCTCTACTAAGCAATTTTTTTTTAATTTTGGCAATCTAATTAAGGAGGTTTCACTGTACAGAGATAGTTGTTCCTTTCAGTCATTGAAGTTCTTCAATGTGATTGATGTAGCATGGTAATTTTTATTTTATGACATGTACACAATGAGTGTTCTATTTCAATGCTTCATCCTAGGACAAAGTTAATATCAATTTTTAGTTAAAAAATATATAGGTTGAGTTCAATTTTTGTAATTTTTTTCTTTTGTAACAATTAAATTGGGTAAAATATCACCTGCCAAGACTATTTTTTCAGACACCTTTATTCCTATTTGTTACAATTGTAGGCACCAATTGTCCAAATCACCTGCATTTGGACTATTTTATGACCTTGAGGTCAGTCAGATGAAGCTGTTCAAATTTAGAATTGAATGATAAGGGATATTTAAGGTTCTCTGCAGTCACGTTTATGTATTTGTGACAACATTAAAAGTTAAATCCATTTTTTTTATTCACTCATCAGGAATGTATTATTTACATTGCTATAATCCTGAGCAAACCCTGCATATTACAAGGATCTAAGGACATTGGCGACGACGTCAGACGCGTGCTACGCGACTGACGTACGTACATCACACTAATCCTAGGGGTTCACGAGTCGTGCGGTTTTTTTTTACCTCTACGATGCCAGCGAGACCATGGACTTTTCTATATATATATTATGAGAGCCTGTTGTCCGGAGGGGAAAACGAGAGAAGTCTGTCTCCCCCCAATTACGACGATGTGCGGGAAACACTATTCCCCTCACTGACTGCTGCTTACAAGTCGTTGCACAGACCCTCCTCCCTCCCCCTCTAAGCGGATGTGCGAGCGAGAGGGCGACTTCTCTCAGTATCTTCTGACTCGTGTTACCAAGGACAATCTCCAACAGAGCCTCTATTTATATTCAACTATAAAATAGGCGATACTTCTGCGTGGGTATTTCCTGAAATGTTATCGAAATTTGCAAACAGTGACTTGTGTCATGATATACTGTTCTAATCGGACGTTACGAGTCGTGCAGACTGCGAGGAAACCGTAGAGTTTTATATTATTTCGTAAGTTATTGCAAGACACATCTAATACCTAACATCCCAATAAAAAAACTTATCAAAAAGATAAGTCTGAATGACCAGCAGGGAGACAATAAGCAAATTTACTTTCCAGAATAAAAGAAGAGACCGTCCCATGAATTCCGGTCGAAAAGTGCCCAAAGGAATATTGAAGAAAAGGGCATTGTTAAAATATGACAATTATGAATAATTAGAAAGAATAATAGAATTCGAATATATTACAAGAAAGCATTAAAATGTGTTTGTACTTTAATAAAATATGCTTAAAAGTAACGTAATAATAGTGTGAAAATATACTAGGAACTGAACCATTGATATTCACATTAGTTAGGGAAATATTAATGAGACAATAAAAATATTCAATATATTGTTAATAATCAATACTTGAGCAATATCCTGTTAAATTTTAAATATTTTCTCCCTACTTTGATGAATAAGTCAAGTCAGTGAGGTGAACATGTAAAATATTTTCATCCTCTTTCAAACATTAAAAAACGAAAATTGTAGAAACTAAGTTTTAGATTTAACTATATTAACATGCGAAACACGGGTATGTTAATTAGTTCTTGAAATATGGTGAAAATAGGAAAAATCACATTTTACTTTATTACACCCTTTTAAAATCCCTTCTGGTGGGTCTTGATCTAGAAAATAGAAAAGCAACATTCGGTCGGAATTTCAAGCACCTGTCGCTAATAGTTTTTCCTCTGTGTTGGTGGATGAGTCAGTCCGTCGCTCGCCGCTCTTCACACTAAGGCGATATAAGATAATCGACACGCACAGGCAGGTACTTGAAATGTAAAGGTAGGCGATAAAGGTCCACACCCATGCGATTGCACAACATATAGTGAGTGATATATCGCTCCAAGTACCACTTGTTGGTCTCTTCGGCGATTAGTGTCGTACGATATTTTGAGCTGTGAACATGAAGGGAAGAAGAGAAGACAGGTCTGTAATTCCTTTCATTTATTTAGTGAAAGCTCATCAGTGCATCTGAAACCATTCCATTGCCGCATACAGTAACATCAGTTGTTAGAGGACGACGAACGAGAGAATGTGGAATCCAGTATTTCAGTTGCTTCCAGCCCTTCCGTATGGAGTTCGTCACCCCATCATGACACCTTACAAATTCAGTCTCACAAGAGCAATACTGCAACGACTTCAGGATTCAATTCGATTACTCTACTGCCGCAAGAAAGTGGAACTGATTGGTACAACTTATAAAAAATTATAAAAATGCAAAATTTTATTAATACTGTTGTTTATATTTTCATATCTACTTACCTTATTGTAATCAGAAGTTTTTCATCTGGAGAAATAGCCTTCCTGAAACGTGTATCTCTTTTTTTCAAGGGTTCGTGACACTAGACTTTTCAGCAAATGCAAGTTTTCGGGATTCATTCGATAAAACTCCTTGAATTTTGATTCATGTTAAGACGGCTCTCGAGAAACAACAGCCGAGCTATGGTGCACGCTGGTAAGATTGTAGGGATGTACCCAGTATTTCCTTTTTCTTCTCATCCTGCGCTTGAACCAATAAGCCACTACGTCTTCCTCACTGGAGCTCATATTTGTAACTGAAGTAGTGGGGATTGTGTTCCCACCACATTTTCATCACCCAGGTCGCGCCGATTTATCGCCCGCAGTCATGAACCTTCCTAGCAATATATTGCTAACGATACATCGCTTATATCGCCTTAGTGTGAACAGCGCCTTAGAGATATATGGAGAGATTTTGCTCATAGAGAAAAGATTGAGCTTCTTTCGGCGTCTACAACGAGATAATTTCATGTAATATATTTCTTTAATATGATTAGTATCATAAATGAGTTTATGGCTCTGATACGGAGAAGAGCATGGAGTTAAATATAAATAGAGGCAACCGTCTCTGTTGCAAGTTGTCCTTGATAACATGAGACAGAAGACATTTCGCCCTCTCGCACATCCACTTGGAGGGGGGTAAGGTGCTACTGTGCAACGACTTGAGCAGCAGTCAGTGAGGGAAATTGATTTCCCCCACCTAAGGCAATGTGCGAGAGANAATATTCATCGCCCTAGAGTGTCAACCACTCTTTGCCAAAAGGGACCATACCATTCGGGAATCGTTCTATATAATTCCTGTCTCTTATACACATCTAGATGTGTATAAGAGATATATATATATATGGCCAGAGCATGCTTTGTCACACAAACATGGCCGACCTACTGTTATTGCCCAATGATCAGAGATGGCGCCGTGCTTAGACAGCGGGTCGTGAACCCCGCGGATTCCTAGGGAGACCCCTCTGGTGGCACAGGTGGTAGGGTTCTTGCTCATCACCAAGTCATCCCGTTTTCAATTCCCGGTGGGACCAGAAAAAATTTGTAGCTTTTCACATGAGTGTCCCAGTTTATAATGAGTGTCCCAGTTAATGACATAAATAAATCCATATTCGTAAATTATTTGCGTGAAGAAACATGGAAAGATGTTTACAATTGCCAAAACACCGACGACAAATTCAATGTATTTATCTCAACATTCCTAAAACATTACAACTCTAGTTTTCCCATAAAACGCAAGTTAATTAACACAAAAAAATACAATAGATGGATCACCCTAGGGATAAGAATTTCTTCAAAAAACAAACGCCGTTTATATTATCTTTCAAAACGCTATAACCAGCCACCCGAATTCCATAATTATTTTCGTAAATATAAGACTATTCTCCGAAAAGTAGTCTATGCAGCTAAAGTTATGGAAAACGACAGGCATATACTAAAATCGAACAACCGGATGAAAGCCATGTGGAATATTGTTAACAATTACACGTCAACTTCTGAAAATCGCGAAGAAAATGTTTCTTTACTAAACGATGGCAAGATCGTGTCAAATCCTCAGGACATCGCAAGTTTGTTTAATTCTCACTTCTCAGAAGTTGGTAAAATAACGAACTCAATATATCCAAATCAATGTCCTCCAATTATTACCACCCACATACCCAATTCTATGTTCACTTCCGAAACTAACGCCAGTGAAGTCATGGGAATCATCAGCTCCTTAAAAAACAAATTTTCACGAGGCATAGATGATATACCTGAGTTTATTGTTAAATCTTCGTCCCACGCTATATTAAATCCACTCGTAAATATTTTTAATAGTTCTTTATCGGAAGGGGTGTTTCCCAATATATTTAAGAGAGCTAAAGTGAAACCTTTACACAAGAAAGGAAACAAACTTAATATTGGAAATTACCGACCAATATCTCTACTACCCACTTTCTCAAAAATCCTAGAAAAATTGTTCTATAAGCGTCTTCTAGATTTTTTATCAAAATATAACATTCTCTCTGACGATCAACACGGTTTTAGGAAATCCTTTTCCACTACAAGCGCCATATTTTCCTTCTTAAACGATGTTACCACATCTCTAGACAGTGGAGAAAATCCTCAGGGTGTTTTTCTTGACTTATCCAAAGCATTCGATGTCATCGATCACGGAATTCTCCTTACCAAATTGCATTCTTTAGGCATTCGTGGACTTCCACATCAATGGCTAACTTCTTATTTAAAAGATAGATATCAACAAGTAGAAATATCCTATACTAAAAATAAAATACTTGAGCGTTGTCTTTCAGAAACAAAGCCACTTACTTGCGGAGTACCCCAAGGATCAATTCTCGGCCCTATACTCTTTTTATTGTATGTGAACGACATGTCATCATCCACATCAGATTGCAAAATGGTTCTTTTTGCTGATGACACTAATTTACTATGTAAACACGCCAATGCTCAAAAAGTTTTGTCTAACCTTTCGACTTGGTTCCATGCAAATCGTCTCATTGTAAACACTGACAAAACAGTGTCTATGTCATTTCACAATAGTATCACAAAATCTTTACCCCAGGTTTCTCTTTCTTTAAACGGAACACAATTAAAAACTGTTACAAATACAAAATTCTTAGGTCTCCATATTCAAGACAACCTCAAATGGAATTGTCACATTGACAATCTTAATTCCCAATTAAGCAAATTGTGTTACGCATTCCGAATCTTAGTTAACGCAGTTAGTCCACGTATTTCCCGTTGCGTATATTTTGCAAACGTTTACTCCCATTTACGTTACGGCATTACCTTCTGGGGTAATTCCGGTCAGAGTATTCAAACTTTCAGAATTCAGAAGAGGATAGTTCGGATAATTTGTAAATCTCACCCCCGAAACTCTTGTAAACCTTTATTCAAGGAATTAAATATATTAACACTTCCCTGCATTTATATTTATGAAACAGTCGTGTTTGTTAAGTCCGAATTACTGAAGTGCCACCCTTGCTTTATACGAAACAGTCTCGTTCACGAACACTATACACGCAATAGTAGTAATATTCATCGCCCTAGAGTGTCAACCACTCTTTGCCAAAAGGGACCATACCATTCGGGAATCGTTCTATATAATTCCCTGCCCAAGAATATAAAAGATATTATGAAATTGAATATCTTCAAATCCGCGGTTAAAAACTACCTCCTGCACCAGTGCTTCTACACTGTAAAAGAATTTATTGATTTTAACAAAAGTTAAATTCGTCTTGTGCTTTATCACGCCATTGCTGTAGTACTTTTTAAACAACTTATAACAATTTCAAAAACTATTTTCTTGCATGATTGTGTTGTCTTATGGCTCATATTAATTTAGTTTTATGTGTACTCAACATTGGCACGTTTGTGTACATAAATTCTGTAGCCCCATCCTGGCCCGGGTTTTTCTCCGGTTTTCCTTCGGGTAGAGGCGGATTTATCATACAGGTTCTCTAGGCTTTGTCTAGGGGCGGGTCTATTGTAACAATAAATCGTGAATTTAGTGTTATTTCAATTTTTAAGCACTATACTCAGAATAATCTATAGTTCGATAATAACTTACATGTAATTTTTTGCTTAAAATTACAAACATATTGACATTCTATTAGTATTATAACTCGCAGCTAACTTTTTATCTTATCTAGGAATTTTTGCTGAATTTTTTGAATCCGCCTCTGCCTTAGGGCCCTTGATCGGAATTGATGGGATGGTCCCTTGCTTGCTTCCGGAGAGTAAATTAGTTTTTTTTCCCTCCACGTGGGCATACGCAGTTTGTACTGTTTTTTGACAATAAATTTATTATTTATTTATTTATTATTAATATAACAATTACTACTGAAAAGCAAACCTTCCTTCTAGTATCAATAACTCTTATTACTAACAACGCCTACTTACCCCTCCCCGTGGGTCAAGTTGTTGGTAAAACCAGCTAAGCGGCCCACCTACTAACATGAGCCTACCATCCAATTCCTACCTCCTATCACTCCTTGTAGATAAGCTTCAATAGCACGCTACATTTTCCATTTACAAATGCTACAATGAAAACCAAGAGAAAGGATCCAATGGACCGTTTGGGTAACCAACCTTAATCTTCTCTGACTTGCTCGTGTCAATTGAGCTGCAGAGAACTGCGTCGTGCGAGAGGGCAGTAGGTGCACGGTATCAGTTCTTTATAACAAGTTAGATAAGGTTCTGATCTTTGAAGAGCACTTTGCCAACAAATGTCAGCATCGATAGGACCCGATTTCAATCGCGAGACTTAAATGTTTATGCTAGCTCCCATTGCCAACCTTAGTGATTCAACATTTTGTTCAGCCCAAGAAACGAATCGTTATTCGTTCATTGTTGTCTAAGAGCATCAATATGGCCGCCGTTTTCAGAACCTCAAGGTGGCTTCACATATTCGTCATGAGTAATTGTTTAAAAAACTAATTATTTGTCATTTTTCTCCTTATCGTGCAAACTAATAGGTGTTTTAAGTAGTGATCAATAGAGAAATTGGCTCTAAAGAAGTAGTGATAGAGTAACTTCATTTATTATCCCCAATGTGGTCATACGCAATTTGCAACTGCTATTTGAAAATAAACTTTATTTGAAGTGTCATTTAAACCACAAATTATTCACTTTATTTTAATTTCTATTAAGTGATCTAAACTTTCACAGTATTGAACTTAATATTAATATACTTTAGTAGTAATAGCATATATTTCCTGTACATGGTCGTGGAGAGTGAAAATAAAAAATTCTATCATAATAAAAAGATTACATTTAAATGTAACGAATGATTCTTGAATAAATAAATGGAGTGGGATGTTGTGGAGAGACAAATTAAGTTGGTTATACAGTATTAATTCTTTTAGAATAAATAAAAAGTATGATTATAAGGATCTTAAAATTCGAGAAAACCAATTACTACAGCTAAATCCATATGGAATGAAAACTAGCTCATCAATGATTTAATTTCATTGATTTACGATTAGATAAGATTCGTTCACTTAACATTCCACACGACACTACATACGCAGTAGCATGTGTGAGTACTTCAATTCCATAACCACTAACACGAACATTCGTCGTTCCCAGAGCAACAAGGTGCTCGGCAAATCGCTTATATTTGGATCAGTGCGCTCACCACCTGGCGAATACTCCGCAAAGACCCCGAGGAAGTCGCTATAGCTCAGAATTCGCCGTGCGGTAGCCCGGGACTCGCCGAATGACGAATGTGTGGAGTCGCCTTCATGTATCTATTTGCTCCGCCGCGCGAAGTGGTCAGACATCTGGTGGAGATGAGCGGAAGCAACACCTGTAGCGGGCATTTTGGCACTGGCTCGCTGTCTGTCCCACATTATATATTCTACATTTTTAAGTAAATTAAGTAAAGCCCTTCTTAACGAAGATCAAAAGGTTTTATTCATTTACCTACAAACATATACATTTCCGCAGATCGACTCCATCGTGCCTTTGCCGAACTCCACTTTGTGACGAAAGGAACAATATATACAATATTATTATGACTTCGACTTATTTTATCAATTTTTAACGATATATTAGTTCTTCCGCATCTATACTGTCCTCCTCATGACTTTCTGTATCGTGGGTATCCATGCTTAGCGTACACATAGACGCAGTTAACATCAAGCAGAACAAAATCTGACTTGGAGCAAAGCCCCTGACATAGCGCGAAGGCGCTGCTTTCAAGTGGTAACCCAGCGGTGCGAATGGTCTTGCTTTATAAGAGAGAGAAGCGACATGACGTCGCGACATCTGATTGGGTCCGCTGAAACACCCCCCACCAGTATAGCTGGAACAGTAAGACAGTGATATTAGGTTACATAAGTTACGTTAAGAGTTAGGATACGTTAGAGCTACCGGATTACTAGATTCAACCAAAATAGATAAAACAGTTTTCCTAAACCTATTTGAATATTTTTACTGATTCGTCATCACAAATTCAATTTTAAAGGAACGTAAACAAATACAAAGGGCGGCCATCTTGATCACACTATGTTCCTCTTAGATGGTGATGCGCGCTCGGAAGATCCTCCGAAGAATAAGAATCTACTTGATACTCCTCGGAATTTTGTTTCACTTGTCGTCTATCTNAGGACATTAGAGCCCTGTCTCTCTACATGGCAACACTCGAAACAAAATTCCAAGGAGTATAGAGAAGAATCTGAAACTTCGTCGGATCTTCTCAGCGCGCATCATCATCTAATAGGCATCTAATACCGTGACCAAAATGGCCGCCCTTTGATTTTGCTTACGTTGGTTTCTCAAGCGAAAGTAATACCAATAAAACCTTGTTTCTAAACGTAATTCATATTTTCTCCGAATCAACATTAATTCCATTATAAACCAAAAACCTAAATTAGGTACTAATTTTCCGTACATCTAACATGTTAGTACGAATTAACGTGTGAATTATGTCGAAATTATTCCAGTAAGCTGGATCCTTGGGGATTAATTCAACAATATTCCAAGTCGGAATCGGCTCTTACAGCCTGGTACCGAACACTTATTGTAACCCATATGATCTAGAAACCTTTATACGGGACAAATAAAGATACACATAAAGAACTCGAATATGTTGAAGGAACGACAACTGAAACCTTTCACGGCATTCACGTCTCACTGCAATGTGACCAAACTGGCTGTCACCTGAAAGTTCCCGCTATACTAGTGAGAGTGCTTCAGCGGACCCAAGCCCCTCTGGTGGCTCAGATGGCAGCGTTCTTGCTCTTCACCAAGTCATCCAGGGTTAATAATTTATTAATCTGCAAGTAAGCAATGTTCGGTGGCAGATGGAAAAGAAGACATAATAACATAAGTGTACATAATACGATAATAAGAAATTAAATAACAAATTTTTGCTCAAATATATATATATATATAATATATACACAAACGGAATAAAATGCTTAGAAAATTAGTACACAAGAAACGAGAAAGAAATTACATTTAATAAATTAATGATATAAATGAGGCACATGTGTGTGTATATTCACATACGTGCACAAACACATGTTTACTAACAAACAGATAGAGATACACATACCTACAAGCATACTTCAATATTCACACACATATCATTACTCGTCCTGTGCCCTTTACATAAAAATTGTTGCTATAATATAATTAAAAGAAATTAATTACTATAAAAAATAAAACCAAAACAGGATTGCTGTGAACAATCACGCACACTTCACATCACTACACTGCACAACTATTTGCTCAGAGTATAATAAATAATTAGTTATTAACATATTTTCATAAATAATGGAGAAAATCCAATTTAAATCAAACAACAAATGAAACACTTGTGAATAATTAAATGTAGCGACGCACAGGCTAGAACGGTTCGTGGCTGCGCCAGGAGGGAAGGGGGACTGGAGTAAAATAGGCTTTTAAGAAAGGGTCTGCCTTAGCTTGGGCCAGCGCGGACCTGACCCAGATTTTACGACAGGCAGCTGAGCGAGTATTTTCGTAAAAAGTGTTTTAGAAATTGGGGAGAAGGATATGACAGTATTAAAATTAAGTGAGGATAGAAAACGGTCAAAAGGCATTCAAAATTAAGAAATTGATAGGCGATGACAAGTTCAGAGAAGGGCCCAGAAGTGTTTTGTAAAAGAAAAGGAAACGGGGACGGGTCTTAGCGCGTTCTGCGAAGGGAAAGTAGCAGAGCTGTGAAACGATATGTTTTTTTTTTAATTGTGAGATAGGACGCGGTTTCTATTCATTGTGCGGAGTAACTCATGCTTGTAGAATGCAAGACGAGTGACACTGGACAAGAGGCGCGTAGGAGAAGAAGAACGGACGGAGGTGTTGACCGCCCGGGCGCGTGCCGAGGGTATGAACAATGAAGACGAGTGATTTTGGGAAGAGTAGTGGAGTGGGGAGCGATCGCGCAAAATAAGTGTTGGAACTCGAACTGAAAAGAGGTGCGAGTTAAATTTGACAGACACGTTATAAATAAAGTGACATTGTCAGCGCCGAGGCATGAGGTCTTCTTGTCAAAATTAAATATTACCGTGGGGAAAGAAGAGGGTTACGGATCTGAAAAACGTCAGGGAGCACATGGATGAAAAAACACAAAAGTAGCGTCAGTAATAACAAACACATCCATTGGCTAAAATTGAAATACGTCACAACATAGGGAGCCAATTAGGGGCAAATCACGTGGAAAGAAAATTGATGATTGGCCAAAGAAAATCTCTACGTTAGAAAGGGTGGAGTTATTCTCGAAGTTTTTGGGCTACTTGGTGCGGAGATGATTACTTGAGGAGCAGCAACGCTCCAAAGATATCGAGGACAGATCACATCACAGAGGTCACATCATATTATCATTAGAACAGACGTGAACATTAACGCTTACTACATCGTTACGATTCACTGATTATCATATGAGATTATGATTATCACAGTTTTTATATTAAGAGACCAGATAATGTTCATTCTGAGCATCTCCGAGTCTTTGCAATTAGTTTTGCTTGTCTCTTCTGTTATCACGTCGGATTGATTACTTCGGTCAGTTGATCATTTATTGGTTTTCGTCCGCCGGCGATTAACGAACTACTTAAAATTGAGTTCGTTAACAGTTCTATGATTTTTAATAAGTTTGGCGCGAGTGACAGTCGTTTCACTTTGAAAGTTTATATTTCGCGAGTGATAAACATTTTACTGAACGATCAATGGCGATAACCTGTTCGAGAACCATTACGCAGTAACGTCCTCGTCGAGTTGTGCCGGGCGATGATGTCATTGACATCCTGCAAGTCCACGTGGAGGGCTACTTAGCGGCAGCGAGCATACGAGCGACGCCAACTTGTAGCCGTCGTGAATGATCCGAGGCGAGAGGCGATTGCGCATCAATGAAGGAGTGTGATCCCGACGTTCTGTAGCGGGAGGCCAAACTTACGAACTCTAAGGTAATTGCATGAATTGCTGTGTGCAGTACACCGCGAAAATTTATAAATGCCAGTCAATTATAACCAAATGCGTGTGATATTGCCAAAGACTTTTGTGGCGCATTAGTATCTGTTATTCAGAATTATGTCAAAGGTCAGAAACTCATCCAATTGTTTTTGTGTTCAAAAAAGTCAAGATTCTTCTAATGATCACTAATTTGAATAGCTCTTAATTGATTAAAGTGATCAAAGGAAACAATTGTATTGTGTTATTGTTTAATAAGATTGTGCATTTTGGGGGGACGATTGAAATGGGAGTGTGCCAATGTAATATTTTGATGGGTAGTGTTTCTTTTGTATTGGGATGATTGGGAAGTGTATTTTATGTAAATAAGTAATTAAATCCAACTTTACAAATTGTTGCGTTACCTTTATAAAGGATATGTGTATATTTCACGATAATAAAAATGGGCCGAACCCCGACTCTTCCTTTATTTACTGTGTTTTGCGGCAAGTCAAGCAGTTAAGCGTAAGCCCGCCAGGTGTGCTAGGTAAGAAATACTAATCATTTTAAAGACCCCTTCCAAATTTTGTTACAATTGACGCACCAACGTAAGGCTTAGCAAACCTCTCTCCAAAATTTATGTTATAATATTTTCTTTACCCAAAGTTACCGTTCACTACACTTCACATATGCTCCTATTTCGAAGAAGCAAGAAGACGCTTGCGTAAACGTTTTGGTAAGTTCGTTAGTGTTGTTGCACACAAGTGATTCTATTCAGAAAGGAGTATTCACCAATTCCTACATTTTCCTACCTGTTTCCTACATTTTATTTTACGTTTGTGGTCGCCGCAACTAATTTAGTTCGGTTGGTAGATCCTAGCGTTTACTGATTTCCATGCAGGCTCTCCCATGTCTGCTTTAAAGAAAGCACAAAGACGCGCGAACTTCCTCCGGGCCCCACTCTAAATTAATATTACGTGTGTTGTCTCTAACAAATTTTGCGGCCTTTCTCTATATCCAATCTAATTCATTGATCTGACCCTTCCTATAAGGATCCCAGACAGGGCACCGTACTCTAGTAGAGGTCGGACTAATGAAGTGCACAACAAACATTTAGATTCGTACACTGAAATTAGAGGAAAAACAGGCAATTAGGGGAAATAATTCGTAAAGTTCTCAATTTTGGCAATCAGGTGTAGAATGTAGTATTGTTTACGTCTATCAACTCTCCCCCAAATTTTTCGGAGCCATGCACCCCTAATGTGCAAGTCCGCGGCTTTTACCGTTTTCACGCAAAACGGTCAGGTTTTCGAGAAAGTTATCTAGATAATAAAATGTTCCTCATTAAATTTCCTATAAAAAAGGTAATAACCATTTTTGACTTAAGTCTAGTGGTTTGTGAGATATAAGCTCTCCAATCAGGGGGTAGTTTTCAAAATTACAATTTCTTCGTAATTATTTTGATAAAAAATTATGCTTTTGGCATATGAGGACCTCGAAGGACCTTTGTATCGACATTTTGTGATATATACAACGAAACAGCAGCGTCACGATTTTCGATCGGAAAGCTCGGGTTCTAGTGCGAATAGGTGACCCGTACATATTTCGTCATATATTCCCTGCGCGCGATTTGTTAGCAATGCTTGGAATTCTGCGTGCTTGTCGTGATTAGTCTCTTCATAATGTAAGCTTTTTTATATTGTTGCATGGAACGTTCTATTCGAAAACAAATGCAATCGTTTTCTTATGTACTATTGGTTAATAGAAGAAAAAACAGACAGTCGTTCTAATAGTGACTTCTCGAAGCGATATTTATATTTGCTGGAATAACAATTTTAAGAACTTTTTGTGCTTATTAGTTTCTTCAAGGTACTGATTCATTATGTGCATTAAATGTACAAATTACATTACACATTTTTGATTTAGCGTGTAAGCATTATTGGTTCTGAGTTATCTTTTCCCAAAAGGCAGACCTCTGCGTGCTGATATACTAAGAAAAGTTTTATTTTTAACGTACTGAGATCTGCGAAGTCTCCTTGTGATTTTTCTTATGGAATTCTTCATAGCAATCGTATCATATTGTCTAGAGGATTCTACTTTCTCCTTTAACAATCGCCACAATTCTTTTTATGCAATAGGCTTTAAAACATTTCATAGCGATTTTTTTCTATTATGTATACTATACTTTTCCGTATATTGATCGATGTATGTCAGAGGTGTACATCTTTTAAAAAGAATATTAGATTACGGGTTATGAAATCGAAAAAGGTACAATATGAGTTATAGTAATGCGAAAAATTAAAATGTAATCTCACGCAAAATATATCGGAGCATCCCATTTACTAAAGTATGTAATATGTTGAGACCGTGGATTGAATTAAATAATAATTTAAAAAACACGTTCTCAAAATTTAACAAATAACTATTTAGAAATCGTAGCTAGCAGAAGGGAACGCAGAGGGTGGTCTGGAGCAAGCATGGGAAAGTATTGTCGGCAAAACCTCACTGGCTCTTTAGAAAAATAAGAATCGTAAAAACTATTATTCGACGAAACTCAAAGAAACACCACTTAGATCCCACGCAGAAGCAAAGAACACGTTCCAACTTGCAGCAACATATTAGGGAAAAGAACCTTTAGAAATTCAAATAACAAAAAGACACTCTGCACAAGCGGCGGATACAGGGGAATATTATTTCCCAGAGCAATATCAAATTGAATAGTGCGAATGGGCAAGGGGCTCGCGGTAACAGTAAGACGGCGAAGGGTACACTGAAAAAGAACCCCAAACCCTAATAAACCGCATTTTAAGAAAGCACTAAGAACGAACGTCGCAAAAAGGTCCCTAGAGACATCGTACGCGCTGGGAAACGCAAAATTTGAAAAGGATGGTTCGTGGTTAGTTGAAAGAGAAACAAATTTCAAAAGAAAGCCATATAACTTCCGGGTGGCGAAGGTTCACGCAAGTTTCTACATGTTTCAACTGGGTGACCAGCTCTAGAACGTCGTAAAATCATAAAACTGGGGATCTGAGGATTTCGCCGCAGACGCGCAAAAAAAA
>NNCF01133720.1:36156-189263 GCA_002313205.1 Laupala kohalensis
GGGAGAAAACCAACAGACGTACGTTGTAGGGAAGAAATCATAAGGAGAACGTCACGTGACGATATTTTTTTATAAAAAGAGGGGCATGAAAGCACTCGGGATCCAGAAAGTCTTATCCAGTTATTAAGACGCCGAAAGTTTTATCGATACCCAGATAGACAGAAAGTTTTATCCAGTTATTCAGACGCAGAAAGTTTTATCCAGATATCTAGATAGCAGTTATTTTTGCGCGCGAAGACAGCGAAAGTTTGTTTGGTGTAGTGAGCACACGCAGCATAAGTTTTCATTTTGGTGCGCATAGAACAGCCATTTTCGTGTAATTGTGTGAGTAGAGCACATGATGAGTTTTTCAGCCTTCTAGTTGAAATTATTTTGAATAACATTTTCAAGCTGTTACAAACAATTTATTTAACGAGACGCAGTTTTAATGACAGTAGAAACAAAAGTGCGAATCGCTACGACTGAACAACTGAGGGATAAACCATTCTGTTCAACATGTGTTTAAATTTTTATTAACTTTCTAATACTTCTGAAATTAATCGATCTGCTGGTGAACAATATTTAGTGAAGTGGAGTAGCAAGGAACACCAAATTTAATCACCAGTGACGTGTAAATGACAATATTTTTGATCAAAATTCTGAACGATCTGTGAGAAACGGTGAAGCCACCGTCATTAAGAACTAGTTCGTTACGCTAAGAACCCCGACCAGTTAATTGAGTGACTCTCGGGAGTAAAGAAAGCAGTAAATTCAGGGTGAAGCGATCCGCCGTGTAATCAGTTTCGAGTAATTGTGAGCCAAAAATTGGCAACGTTGTTGTACAGTCACATACCGTGTGTACACTTTATGTTCAGCCCGAAGGCATAGTATTGATGATTAGACAATGGACCACGATGTTACGAACCAAACGTTCGTAAAGTGTTCACTCGTAAGATTCTCATCCATCACGAACTTTAATTTATTTGTGTTCTTTGAGAATCATGATATTTACTCCATCTGCATAATTATTATATGCTCATATAAACATTCATTGACTATAGACACTCTTTGGGAGCTATGATCTCCATGTCAATTGCAAGTCCCATGCGCACTGAATCAGTGAACGCATTCACTGTGCATGTTCCTTGCACCCGCTATATAAGCAGCCTCGCTCAAGCCACATTATCCATTCATTCTACAGTATCTCTCCGGGGGTCATGAGTTATGACACTCCGGTAGTGGCGTCGTTATGTCGTGCGGCATGAACTCGCCGCTTTGTGCTCAGTGATTGAACATGTATATGCGTATCTTTGATACCGAACTTTTTGGGCGATGATTTCTCATGCGAAATCATATAACTGCTGCACCATTTCAAATATGTGGTACAGCATACTCTGCAACTTAGTGCTGAACACATTTGTTCACGATGTTCTCTAGTTTCAGCCATCGCTTGTCAGCTACAAGGCCGAACTGGGGAAAACCAAACCACTTCACAGAAGACCTCAGCAAAGCATCTGCAGGCAGTGAAGCAAGGTTACAAGGAAGCTCCTCTAACGACTAAGTATCAATCCTCGTAACGAGGACCGCATCTACAACTTGTTCTGATGTACTAAAAACCCTGCGCTATTTTATGGTTTTTTATAACCAATTTCAATATTATACTAGGTACCTTTGTAAATGAATTTTTCGTAAATGACGGGGGGATGTTCTCAAAAACTTGAGTTCCAAGGGGTTTTTTGTTTTCAGTGCAGATCAGCTACGATCGCACCTCAATCTTGTTCATATGCCATATCGTAATTATGTATAAACTGGGTAAAGGGGTATTTAAGGGGCTCTTACATAAACGATTGTTTATGCTTAATATTATTAATTTATTCAAACTCCGTAGAATCTGCTATTCTCGGAGTGTTGGTTGCACACAACAACCAACTTCATTTTTGCAAATTCAGGAGATTATTGTAATTCTGCTTTTGTAATTTTAGGAAAATGTATGTATACCTTGTCTAAATATAATAAATGTGTATTTGTGAATCTGAAGCGTGTTGTACAAGCATCATATCTCATCTTTAATCTTCATGCTCGTTGAAACATACGAGTCACTCCATATCCTTTCCTATGCTTGCGACGAATGTTCATTCGTTCGTAACACACGAAGCTATAATTAAATATTGCAAAGAACGTTTAATGTGAAAATAAGGCTAACTGATTTAAGGATCAAAATACTACTCTGACTAAAATCGCGATGGAGAAATAAATAACGGTGTTAGCAGTAAAGAAGACGAGACTGGTCAAAGCGGTACGAAAAGGAATCGAAGAGGTGTCTTCAACAGCCATTCGAGTAACATTACAAACTGGTTCATCATCTAAGTCAGACATCATCAAAACAATTTAATAACGTGTTCCCAAATTTGTGTAAGGCCCACTAAAAGTGTAATGATATGTGATTATGCAAGTGTAAATGTGCTACGTACAAAAGTGTTAAGAGGTCAATGAACCGACCAGCCCAGTGGCCGAATTTGGGGTGAGTAATCTTATGAAAACGGAAGAACAGCCGTTGCGCAGTAAGCGTTTTTAATGTGTAATGCCCGAGGAATTCTTGTGTTAAAATTAGTCATTCACGAATGTTTATGTGTGTAGATCAATATAATGTTATCCAATAAAGTATGTTTGATGTCTTTTAAACACCACATTGCTGTGTTTTTATTGAGTGGTTCCGATAGGAGTATTCCGTTCTCAGCCCTGTGATTCATTAATTTTTTTTTCCAAATTTTTTGAGATTTTTCTTAATTATAATTAATTAATTATCAATAATAATAGTACGGAAGTCTCAATGTATATTGTTAACGATGAACGGTGCCAAGTTTCGAGCTTCTACAACAAATGGAAATTGGAGTTTTACACTCTTCATGGAATATTTTTTTATCGTATTAGGGTAGAAAACTCAAATATTTAATTCATTTATGAATAAGAAATATTTTTTAACTTTTCCCTACTATTTGCCTTTAATAGGTTAATGCAAGTCAAGTATTCTCTGGATAAGAACGTTCCACAAATATATGATGATCCGTGTTTGTGGGTACAAAATTTAATGCGGCATTTAATAAAACAATAACAAATGTTCTAAACCTACTTAAAATTATATTTATTGTTTTATGATATGCGGCATTAAATCTTGCACACACAAAAATGAATTATCTTACGAGTAACGGATGAAAAATGCATTTTTTGTGCAAGCTCACTGCTAGAAAATGACGCGTACGAGTTCCAAAGGGTCTCATGACTGATTGCATTGTCGTGGGGAAGGGGGGATTTGGTTGGGGCACTAAATAATTGACCCTCCTCAGACTTTGTCGGTAGGTTGGTCCTTGTCCGTGGAGCTGATCCCTATTTTGGTCGCTTTGGTAGGATGAGAGGGAACAATTTAAATAGGGATAGTCCAGTGGCGACACAGCAGTTTATTATAACGTTCGCACAACTTACATAGGTTCTCCTGAGCGGCGCCCACAAGCTCCTACTCGCACTGCGCTTCGCGATGGCCACTCGGCACGGGACTCCATCCTGACGGAGCATCGATCCACAACCATGGATTCTGCGACAACAGACGGGCGCGTCGGCGTCCAGTATAGAGGAGAGTTAGTCGGACCGCGCAGTCAGGCTGAATTAACCGGGGTTAGAGCTCAGGGTAAGACGCGAGGTCTCAGTTGGACGGAATGGGTTGTTCTTGGGACCGCGAGGTCTAAGCCAAATACAAAAGGTTGGATTCGCACTCAGGACCTTTAGGTCTAGCCAAGTACAAGCATAGGAGTTGTACTCAGGACCTTTAGGTCTAAGCCAAGTACAAAGGGTCTGGGTTCGTACTCAGGGCCGCGAGGTCTACGCCAAGTACGGAGGATTGGAAGAACGGACGCACGCATCTGTCGCGCGAGTAGCAGCCGTTTCGCCTCGAACGCTACGAGCGGCGGCTTATATAGCCATATAACGCCGAGTTATCAGTTTGAATGTGGCGCTTTACTGCTTGGCAACGCGGGTGGTACTATCCGCATCCACGCGACAGCATCAAGTAAACGACGAGGAGACGGGAAACATGTGCACTTTGAAACGGTAAAAAGCATCGATTTTTTGTGGGGTTTTATCGCTCGTCGACATCAAAGGTCATTGGAGCCCTAAAAACTTGTACAGGTAGGGAAAATGCAGTTACGCACTAGCGAGAGTCAACATGACTCTCCCCGCGTGTGGGAATCGCCGAATGACTCAACCATACCCACTAAAAACCCTCCTGAATTACAACATACCAAAACATATCAAAACATTGAGGACAAAAAATGAGGCGGGGGGGGGGACAAAAATGAGAGAGGGGCAAAAATGAGGAAAATGAAAGATACCCTAGCCCTAATAGCGTCGGGATCGAAAATAAGAGGTGACCAAGGAAGGTCAGGAAAGAGAAAGGAAGGAGCCTTGCACAAGTGGAAGTAATACCACTCAGATCGGGGCCACGTGTTTGCCAAACACGTACTTACTAGATATGTCCCCTGGGGGGAAAAGAATCGAGTTGCACAAAGTTATGCCTAGGATATTAGGTTCGAGAAAGAAATAGTCAGTTACCTGAAAGAAATGACAGTCAAATCAAAAAACGAAACTGAACTCGCGCTGCGTTCTTTGAAGCCGTTCGAATTCAAAAGGATTGTTTATTTTGCACAGAGAAATGTAATGTAGAGATCGAGTGGAACAAAAGTAAAAAAGAAGTGCCAAACAATATATTCGAAGTTCGAACCTTCAAATTTAAAGAAACAATTCTTGGACATGTAACAGGAAAGATCGGATTTGTAGGGTAAGGAAGTTGCTTCTCGCAACCATAGTTATGGCTGCATTCCTTCTGTGTTTCAAAAGTTACGCAGTTTTCCTTAAGTCTACCCGTACTTAAATCAACGAGTTTTTTTGCAAGAATTGAAGTTAAGCACTACAAACCGGCAATTGTAAAATTGATAGAAGTAATGTGGTAATATTGTTTCTTTTTCATTTTTTGTTTTAATCTTGTGTCCCGACCATGTGGCCACTACCTACATTTATTTTCTTTTTTCAAGTTGTCTATATTTCTTGTTCTTTTTGTCTTTCGTTTCTGTACGTCCTATGATGTGTTCGTGTCTCGTTTTCTTTGTTTGTTTCCCTTGTTTTTTGGTTGTTCCTATATTTATATTTATTGCCATGTACGCTTAGCCGTCCATACTACAAGGTATTGACGCTTCTCATCCCAACCGCGAGGTGAGAAACTTTTCTACCATCTAGCTGTTTTCTTTCCTTATTCTCATAATAGTTGTTACAGTCTTCTTAACTCTTACATAGTCCTTCCTCTTTAATGCACTCTACCCAGTCTTTATTGGTGAATACTCCACGACGTTTTAGTTAGTTAATTCATCCTGCTCGTTCATCATCTACTTCACAATTATGAAGTAGATGATCCACTGCATCCTCTTTGCCACATTTACACCATTTTGTTTCGGCTAGACTTCTTTTATGCCAATATGTCTGGAAATCTCCATGTCCCGTTATCACCTGGTTAACTGACAGTATTGGCTGAAAACGTCTGTTCTCATAACTATATTTTACATATCGTAGCCTTTTCCCACCATATATTCCAGCAGTGGACTAGTTGTCTACTTATCTTCACTTTCCATACACGCATAACTTTATCTACCTCTCCATCTCCTATTCTTATTTTCTCCCTTTGACGTACTGTTTGTAAATAATGTCTATCTACTACAAGGTCTATCGGCAATAATCCCAACAAAACAAGCATTGCCTTCGTTGAAGTACTGTGGTACATACCACTCGAATTTATCAATCCATTCTCTGTAGACTACTCATTCTCCGTTCTAAGTGTCGTAACTTACTTTTTTTATACCATGCATTCGCGCCATGTGGCTCAATTACTCACTAGTAAAGTTCAATTAACTGCTTAGGCCCTATTGTATATTTGTTTATACATACTCTTTGTAGCCCGTACATTATTTTCTTCAACTCCTGACCCACATATTCCTTATGTGGTGTAAATGTTAGTCGTTCATCCAATATAACGCCCAAATATTTTAGTGAGGATTTTAGGTTTAATCGCCAAGTTGGGAACTTTATAATTGGGTATTTACTTTATTATGTGGTAATTGGGTGAAAGGTGAAGACTCTCGTAGCTCCCCCCCCCCCCAAGGAATTCAGAATTCCAGGGTNCGTCCTCTAGATGTTGATCCACCCGTCCTCTAGATGTTGGTCTAAGGTTACCCAGGCCGGGCCTGTTTAGTTATAAAGTATCAAAAGCTGTACATAGCAATAGTTTTACACTTATAAACGTGAAATCGGAGGCAAATGATTACTCCTTTTGATTGTACAGTTACGCCTTTCTTTGTCGAAAAATGATGAATAAATTGTAATTTTGAATTCTACTCCCGGAACTGCTTATTGCATGAAACCACGTCACGTATGTGCAAATCTGTGTTTTAAAAAAAGGAAATATCATGAGGAAGTATTATCTTTCTCGAATACATGGTCATATCGCTACAAAGCGGCGCACGGACAACTGAAAGATATGTTTTTCGGAGTATTGTTCAGAAATGGAATAGGACCCATTGTATATTATTTTATCGAAAGAAAAATATAGTGTACGAGTTAAAGCAAATAAACATTCATTTTTGAAGCTCCGGGAACAACAGCTCGTAGACGTCCTCGCGCAGATGTAACGCTTACTATGCTCGCGCAGGGAATATATGACGAAATATGTACGGGTCACCTATTCGCACTAGAACCCGAGCTTTCCGATCGAAAATCGTGACGCTGCTGTTTCGTTGTATATATCACAAAATGTCGATACAAAGGTCCTTCGAGGTCCTCATATGCCAAAAGCATAATTTTTTATCAAAATAATTACGAAGAAATTGTAATTTTGAAAACTACCCCCTGATTGGAGAGCTTATATCTCACAAACCACTAGACTTAAGTCAAAAATGGTTATTACCTTTTTTATAGGAAATTTAATGAGGAACATTTTATTATCTAGATAACTTTCTCGAAAACCTGACCGTTTTGCGTGAAAACGGTAAAAGCCGCGGACTTGCACATTAGGGGTGCATGGCTCCGAAAAATTTGGGGGAGAGTTGATAGACGTAAACAATACTACATTCTACACCTAATTACGAAGTTTCAAAATTTTACGAATTATTTCCCTTATTTTTGCTAATTTTCCGTGTACTAGATTTCGAATTCCCTTTTCTAAGTTCGCGTCTCGCGAAGTTCAGCGCTCTCCAAGCTTTGTGTGTGGTGTATTTAACATGTTCTGCCCAATTTATGTCATGAGAAATTATAACACCTAAGTATTTACAACTTGAAACTTGAGGTATTGTCTGATAATTTAACGTATAATTCAGAGCAGGTTTTATTGTTGATCTAGAAAAAGAAAGATCTACTTTTTAGAGGGTTTATTTCCATTTTTTCGTCTCAGCATTTTTCACAATTCGTTTAGATCGCACTGTAACATATAACGGTGTCTATCTTCTTTAATATTCCGATATGGTCATCTGCAAATAAGCGCACTACCGAATTGATATGCTCTGATATGTCGTTAACATGTGAAAGAAAAAGAAGTGGACTCAAAACGCTTCCCTGAGGTTCAATTCCCAGGGGGACCAGTAAATTTTTTTAGCTTTTCACATGAATACCCCAGTTCATAAAACTGTGACTACTGAAAAGCAAACCCTCCTTCCTCTGTCCACCTCCTGCTAGTATCAATAACTCTAAGTATTACTAACTACTTCTACTAACCCCTCCACGAGGGCCTCATTGTTGGTAAACCCAGCTAACCGGCCCATCTACTAACAATTACCTACCACCTAACTCCTGTCGCTCGATGTAGATAAGCTTCAATAGCACGCTACATTTCCCATTTACAAATACTACAATGGAAAGCGGGCCCAAACATGACGCGACGTCCATGTCGCTTCTCTCCCTTATAGAGAACTCGAGGTTCAGGGAGGCGTAGTCATAGTTCTTAAATAACAAAGAGGAAAAATAAGGAGTGGGGGGAAAGTAACAAGGAAAATTCAGTTTGTTTGCTCTCTTACTTTTAATACCAAATACATTCTTGTTTCAATTAATATATTAAAATTGATAACTTTGTGGCCTCTTTAATTCAAAACTATTCTGTACTTTGAACATTTCCCGTTTTCCCCATTAAAAAATATTATTAACTAAGTTAAGTTTAGCAACTAATACATTTCTACGATCAGAATATTTGATTAATTTCAACATCTTAACGACCTTTCTTGAGAATAACCCTTTACGTTTATCGTTATACATACATATTCATGCAAAATGATACACTACAAATAATAACTATTAGTATATTAGGTTTTTACTCAGTTATATAGATTACTTTACTTTTAGAAGTACGAAGGTATTACTAAGATTTATGTATTATGGTTTGGTTTTAGCGAGGGCAATACATTAAAACTTATGAATTATATGAATAGAACTAAACAATATTGTAAATTGGAAGATATGGACAATGACTATTATAAAATCAGTTTATATCACGTTATTCCTTAAATTTGAGATATATGGAGAGGGTATATTGTTATAAACAAAATTTCAAATTTCTTCCTTATTACGAGTTTTGGGTAAAATATTAGTTTCTTGTCGAATTCATCAAAATTCGTAATAACCTCGAATAACGCCGAATTTGATACCCTTCGTCGTATCGACGAACTAGTACATCTCTGGTGTTTATGGAAATTCAGAACACTCCATACGCATCGCCATTCACAAAATATTTATCTAGGGAGGTTATATTCATTGAAATTTGTTTTCAATCTAGAACTCCATGTATTTTTGTAAATTTTTATCCAAGATATCTTTGTTGTTTTGTTAATTGTGAATTTTTGCCGAAAACATTGCGTAATTCTCACATAGAATCATAAGAATGAAAAAATATTTGTATAAAATAACAAGACCCTCTTCTAATTATAATAGTTCAGTTACCATGTCATAGTAAAATCTAAAGCTATTATAGAATTTTCTTAAAATAAAGAATACATGATGAAGGCGTAATCAGTCAACTCATGCGGTAAATGGGATGCGCCCGCTTACAAGTCGCATTAAAGGCAAGATTTTGTCAACTCGAGGATCCATTCAATTTACTTTGTTATCTCGAAAAGTAAAATGCCATATAAACGAGGAGCAGAGGCAGAATTGTCGGAGCAGTGTGATAATTAAAAAGAAGCAAACTTTACTTCGATTTCGAATATTCTTCGAAATAGCGAACGATAACATCTCCAACTCTAATTTCTTTTTCTAGGACTGGAGTCGATCAAATTTTATTTATGATATTATCTATGTATTTCTGCATTACTTGTTCTCCTTTTCTTTATTATTTATATACTGATAAATCACATTAAGAAGAATCATTTTTGCCTTAATTGATAACTCTACCCATACCTCACATTCTTCTAATATTACTCCCCAGTCAGGGCGTCTGCATACTAGTCGTCTGACTTGCGACGCGACTGACGTCCGTCGTAAGCGTGAAGAATTAGCAATGCGACCCTAGCAGAAACCATCGGAACACGAGCCGATTTTTTTCTCCTTTGCCGTTTCGCCGCGTCCTTTTGAATCAGCCACTTGGCGGCCCATTTGCTTGATCCCTTTCAGTTTTCATTTACGAGTGCTTAACCAGGAAGGTGCACAACTTACTCGTATCTATGAATTAGGACCTTCGCTTCCAGTCATCGCTCTCCATAATATTTCACTAAAGAAGAAAAGTAACTAGTTCATTTTGCATTAAATGAATTGAGCATAGTACAATATAATTGTACGAGATAACAACTTTCATTGAATAATTTCATTCCAAAATAAATATTTGTATCATAAATAGTAGTAAAAGTTTATTTATTGCAAAATTATACGAGAGTTGGGAACTGGTATAATAGTTACAAAATTATTTTCTTACCAGGTAGCAGAGATTAAAGCTATCTGAATTCGTTTTCATCATAAAATACAGACATTGTAATTAATTGTCTAATAATTATTATTTGAAAAAGAAATTAACAATCCCCTTATTTTGTCTCAAAGTTTTAATGTAGTTGTTAAGAATAACTTCTTACTACATAATAAAAAGTAATTCGTATTTTGAGGTCAGTAATCTTGATTAATAATGTGTAAAAAGTTAAAAAGTTTTCTCGTCTGGATTTCTGAAAGGTTATTTAACATTAAAAAAGTTAACACTGCTATCTATGGAAATTTCTGGTAAAAGTTATTTTCCTTCGGCTATCTAAATAGCTAGAGGACACTAGAACATGAATTGGGTCTTTGTTAACTGCACAACAATGACAATTTTCATCTAGGATAAAGACATTTTTGTGATTATTCTAGGCCCATTAAATTATGCATGCGGATTTGAGCAATTATCCTATAAGTCAAGAAATTGTATCTCAGGTTCAATTTGAGATAGCATAGGGGAAAATGCTAAAGACTAGGATCTTAAACAATTTAATTAAACCACAATTCAATGATATAAAAAAGGCGAATCTAGGAAAACAATACACATGTTTTTTCTCAATCGTTCGTTTTGTTTTCGGAAGTGCAGAATCCTTATTTCAACTTTGCCACCTCGTAAAGCTTGTGAGTTTTGAGAAAAAATCGAAAAAAAAAGAAGATATTTCTCGAGTTCTTTGTTTTCTCTTTAGTGCAAACGCTTCGAGAGAAAAGCAGAGAAAAGAAATTTCTTCCCGTCTACCGACACGTTCGATTCTTGGCTCGTCGCCATTTTCACCTGACCGGAAGTTATCATAATTTACCTTTATGTCGGGCACTATCCTCTCAAAGTGTTTAATTTTCGAGTTATAAGCAAGCAACCTAAGAAAAATTGTCTTCTGTGATCTATTTCGAAAGTCTGGTGAAAATTCACCGCGCTCCAGGTCGATCTCTACTCGTCAGACCAAAAAAATCGGTAAAGACCTAATTTATAGGAAATTTAATGTATATTCTTTCTGCATACGTATGCTTTTCTCTAGAGGCACTTGCATTCGAGTTATAAACAAAGAGCTAAAGAAACATTATTTTTTCTCGAATTTTTCTCAAAACGTACAAGCTTTACTAGGCGACAGAGTTGAAATAAGGATTCTGCACATCCGAAAACATAATGGGCGACTGAGAAAGAAATCTTCTAGATTGTTTTCCCCCTCAAACTACTATATGCCTGGACTAATTCTCACTATTTCTATATGCAACAAAGATTCTCATATTTGAGATCATTTTCTTTTCTTTTTTCAATGTATTTAAAATTAGGTTTTCCATGTACCTCATTCATTAATTTCACAAGAAAAAAATAATCATTTAATAAAACAAACCAGTTATATTTTTGAGACATGGAGTCGAATTTGAATAAACAATTCATTCTGTTGAAGCAAATTATCATAAAAACTATGCTCTCAATGAATTATTAACTTTCTTAAAACATGGTTGAGAAACAATAATGCAGGGGGCCCAAGATTGAATGAAGTCGGAATGTCATTAGAACAAACATTGAGAATAAAAAATAACTAGGGTCAAAAGATATAAGGTCAATTAATTCTGAATGGATAAATAGTTGATAGCTACAAGATAGTGGACTGAGGGACAGACACTGCCATCTACAAATCTGATAAGGTAATGCAGTCCTCATCCCTGAAACAAAAAAGGTATTTGGAGAGTGGGTATTGACTCCCAATTCTTCTCTTATAAAATACTTATTTTTTAAATGATTCACAGAAATGTTTCCTTAAATTTTCACTGAAGGATTATTGAAGTAAAAAACCTGGGAGATGAAACTAACCTAAAGGAAAAAATAACAACTTGGAAATTTTACTGAATTCCTAGTTGCATGTGTGTAGAAGTGCATTCAGCATTATTTTTAAGAACTTACGATTCAAAAATTTCTACTTTAATAGTTTCAAATGAATTTGATTATGAAATAATAATAATTATTATTATTATTATTGTTGTTGTAACTTAAGGACTCTCCAACATCTATGTCATTAGAGCCCTATGACATTAAATGAATTTTTTTCTCTTAGGTCACCTACAAATGAATAAGTAATACCAATTCATTGTAGGTGGCCATTGTTAACAAGGCCAAGTTACTAACAAAATAACACTTGCTCAACAGAATTTACAGACATTCAATGCTTTGTAAAGCAGAAAGAGTGTTAAGATCTTCTAAGTGTGTGCTCACGGCCAGGTTAGGAATAAAATTTGGCTCTGGCATCCAGAGACCACCACCGCCTTAACCCTGTCTCATACACTCCTCCCTTCGACATTACAACACTTCTTGTGTACTGTTCAAAAATTATAAAATAATTGGTTTTCAGTGTTAGTGGATTCATTTTTTCAATTATATCAACCAGTAACTGCAAAATACAAAAATTAAAATATTCTGTACATAATTGAGAACTATACTCACAGAATTTCTAAAACACCAATGAATACACTAAAAAGCTGTGCATTAAAATCACCTAGGCTTCATTTTAATGCTGAACATACAGTATTCCCCCCCCCCTTTTCCTCAGTTTCTTAAAAATTAATAATCACTGGTCAACTGCTGCCTTTCAATGACTATAAGGTCCATCATTCAGTACTGTACATCTTAAGTGCATCATTCCTTCCTTGCACTTCGCTAGTACGTTACTTCAGATTTCAAACTAGAAGAAAGTTATTCAGCAATTACATTTTGTGTTGACACTAATAAGATTCGTTAAAAGATAATTGGAGGAGACAGGGTGGGGGGGAATTACAAGAAAAGATGTGTAGTGTATTATATATAATCAAGCGTGTTGGAGAATGAGAAACCAATGATTATAGAATTGTTGGAGGGGTTTTGTCAACACCAGTGATTGTATGACTTGCAATATGAACAGTATACCAACAAGAGGGAAGAAACTAGGTGTATAATGTTTTTGCTCCAGCAACAACTTCTTCGCCCACAAACATTTCTTTCTTCTTTTGACATCTTTGACTAGAAGAATATTCAATGCGAAACCAATTTTTTGATGTTTCGAGAAATATGGAGCCATGCAAACAACAGTCGAACCATAGCCATCTATACTAGAGAGGGTTATGGTAACACTGATCTCCACTCTATGAGATCATGATGTGCACTGAAAATTATTTGGTAGTTAGAACATGATTGGTCATGTGGGAACATCTGTAAACAAGCGCACACCATCCCGAATAGGTTTGGAACATCTAAAACACTCACTGCTCAGAGAGGAAGGAATGGTCATGGTACGTGGGTGATTTTTTCATCTCAGTTTCTACTGTGGACAATGTTGAGTTTGAACAGGTGAAACTAGCACTCCCTGACATCTTAAAGAGTGGTATTTTTGCTTGATTTTTGCAGAATTTTCACTCCTTGACACTTTTAAGGTGACCTAGTGTGTAAGGGGAGGCACAAAAACTCCACGGTGAGGGAATGCCTAGAAAGTGCATGGGAGCACCCTCACCTCAAACATAAGTTAAGATGAGATGAAGAAGTGCACCACTAATTATCGCTCGCAGTGTATTTTCTTTGTAAAATGAGAAGAAGAAAGGCACGTTCCAACCAGTTGATTATTTTATTTCTCATTATATATAGAACTGTTAATTCTTCAGTTTTCTAGATAAGATTCACAAGTTAGTACTCAATGGCCTATTATTGTAGAATGCTACAGCGAGTATAAGTGTTTAATACTATCATTCCAATGTGTTGGTTGGCTTACATTTGCTATAGAAAATATTGTTTGACACTTGGATACTTATCTCCGAGAGCTATTAGCCAACTTTTTTTAGAAAAGCAACTTTTTACAGTTTATAAAATTTTTCTTTTCTTTGATGACTTCACTGAGAGTTGCAGATATAATTGTTTCAAATTCTGTATATTTTCAGTATGAAAAATAGACCATATGTTCAGCACATAACTGAGCAGCAATATTTACCCACTTTGAAGAGCAACATGGTGGTCATTTACAATGTATAAAACAGAGTACTAAACAAAATATATTTAAAAACTCAATAATTTCATAAAAGTTTTAATATAAATAAATGTAAATATACAAGGATAATTGCAATTTGTCTAAATATTACAGTAATAAACCATAAATCTCAACTATAAAATCAAAGCTTCATATTTGTATTTGTTATCATTGAAGTAGTTTTGACTTCCAATGCACATGAGAAAAGTGAAATATACAAGACAAACTTTGTTGTGTAATTAAATCAAGTAGAATAAGGGAACCATGCAAATATAAGTCAATTACAATCCATGAACAAGTGATTTTAAATGTGATAAATACGTGTCCTCAGATATGTTAACAGAATTATGTGGCTATAAGTAGATACAAAACAAATTTGTTATGAGAATGTAATCATCTTCATAACCCCGAGGTATGGAGAAGAGTCGTATATGCTGAAACTTTCATAACCAAGATAGTCTTATTTGGTGTTTGAAAATTCAATACATATTGAGATCATTACTATACAAGGGTGAATAATTAAACAGCCTTTTGCACAAGAGAATGTATTGTTTGTGCATCCCTGAGTGGATGAAAAGTGTACTTGCAAGAGTGACAGACATTTATAGCTTTATTTCAACCATTACCCAAGATTGTTGTAATATGCAAATAATCAAGGAAAATGCCAGTAAATCTATTGAGTTCTTCCATAAATGAAAATCAAATTACTACTATAAATAAAATAGGAAAGATATATAAACATTTAATCAATCGAGAGATAATAATTTTATTTTATTTCTCCAAAGAGCTTCCATAAATATTTGACATTGAGTCATTTGACATAGTCATATATACATACATGAAAAGATTACTGAAAACACAGCCATAAGAAAACTGCATGCCATTGGATATGTACTAATAGTCATCACAAGACTTAAGAAGCAGCATAAGGAAAATGCACCTAATTCTCGTAGTTGTACAATAGGAGTGATCAATAAAAGCACATGCAGAGCAAGCCAAAGACCTACTTAATTTACCAGAATAAAGAATAAAATGCTAATATAACTGTCTAATTGAACTTCAGAGTTCCGATTTCTAGGTTACAGAAGTTTACAACTTATGGACAAATGCGCATTCTTTTGAAAATCTTAAACTGTATTTATTTGAATACTATCTATATAGTAATGCATCAGTAATTATGTTACAAGTATCATATCATGCACAGCCTCCAGTAAAGATCAACTTACTTGAAAAGGAAGATCGGATACAATATTAGAAGTAACAATCAAGGACTAAAGCTAACTATTCCTCACCAGTTAAAAACCATATATTTGGATGAGCCCAATATATTCTATCATAATTTCCAAGCAGCAAAAAAAACTCAGTTTGAGATTTACATCGTTAAAAGGTCCTGTATTTCAGATTTAACACTCAAAGATGAACTATGTCTTAAGTACCTTTCTGTGTATGGTTTCCCATGGTTTCCTTTAGATTTATATTCTAAAAGGTGTGGTTCCTTCAATAGTTCGGGACGAAACGATAATATTAGATATATCCAACATGATACGACTTCAGATTGACATCGAACTTCGCGTTTTTCACGGTTGTAGAGTTGGGGATGATCCTCCAACACATCTAAATGTTTCAACATTGGCTCATCAACTTCATACAATTCACCTCTTACATTCTGGAATTAAGAAATACAATTAATGTCTTCAAAGTAATAAGTTACGGAATGTATACACAATCAGACTGAGAAATGCCTTGAGCTACATTATTTAGTAACTAAACACAACGAATGCACTAATGACATTAATTAAGGGTTACAGTAATTAGTTTTCCTTACTTGACCACTACCGCGTGCATCCAAGACGAAAGGAATGTTATACTGAGTTCCAATAATTAAAGGATATTTGTCCACTGTTTCTGCTTCGCACAGAAACTTTGAAAACCCTTTGCTAGAATCAAGTATCCAATGATGATTCGGTTCCCCTCTCTTCAAAGTACCGTATACGAACACTTTGTGTAATGTGTTCATGGTGTTCATCTTCAGGCGGCACCCTGTTGGATTTAGGTTGGCAATATGTAATCCTAGTCATCCATATTTTGTTTTATGTACTGTATGTACTGTTTCCTGTTTCCGGAAGTATTGTTTAAACACCAGAACTGAAATGGAGCGTCCGTGTCTTATTTATGTTAATCACTTTTATCACTCCTAATCACTGGACTAGCCACTGCTATATAATTATAACAGGTTATGGGCCCAGGACTAATTATTTGTCATAGTCGCCAGTGTGTTTCTTTTTGTGATTGAGAGGTGACGAGCCATGGCTGTTGATGAGCACGTGTGATTGTAGTCACCGGTAATTCAGTAATCCGTGATGGGGGAGCCTGGTGTTACGGGATCCAGTAACTTCGGGATTGCAAAGCTGAAAGAGCGAGAGGACTTCAAAACTTGGTGTTTCTCGATGACTAACTATTTTCGACGGCAAGGACTCTGGAGTGCTGTGTTGGGGACTGATATGGCTGATGGCAAGGAGCGCCGCGAGGAACGTGCTCTGACCTCGATCTGCCTCATGGTTGACCCCCAAAATTATCAATACATTGAGTCCGGGAAGACAGCTAAAGAGGTTTGGGAATTGCTCAAGAAGAAGTTTGAAACCAAGGGACACTGGTGTTACGTCCACCTAGTGCGGACTATGAGTCAAGCAAGGTATCAAGATTTCTCAAGTATGGAGTCGTATATTGCCCACATAACCTCTCTAGGTCAAGAGTTGAAAAGTCTAGGAGAAGAAATTAAAGACAAGTGCCTGATTGCTATGATTTTCCAAGGAATGCCAAGTGAGTTAGACAGTTTAGTCATGACACTGTGTGATGGGGAAAATGACATGGTATTGGACACTGTGATTAGTAAACAACTGGATGATAGTCAAAGAAGAGATCTTACTAATGAAGAGTCGGATGATCGTGCTGGTTTCTTCTTGAAGAAGAAACGTCCAGATAAGAAAAGTGACAAGTCTGAGTTTGACGTGTCTCAAAGACGTTGTTGGCGTTGTCACGAAATGGGGCACTATACCAAGGACTGCCCTAAGCCGAAGGAATAGAAAACTGACGCTGAAAAGAAGTTGGACAAGAAGAATGACGATCAGAAAAGCAAGAAAAATAATTCTGAGAAGAGAACATTGTGTGCTTTGTCTAATCGAATGACTGATAGTGCAGTTGTAATAGATTCTGGTTCTGAGGGACACATTTCACCAGAAAAGAGATGGCTTGTGAATTACAAAGACCGAGAACATGATCAGTGTGTTATTGTTGGTAATAATGAGAAGTTGAAAGTTGCTGGTATAGGAGATATAAAATTTTCCTCAACTTGTTCAATTGACAAAATATCTTATGTGCTTTATATTCCTTGTTTTAGATCGACATTGTTATCATTTAGACAGTGTACTGATCGTGGTATGTGTTGTTGACTTCAACAGGCTGTAAAATTTTTGATCCTAATGATTGTGATATTACGAGTTCAGTGCTAGAGTAGAGTGAATGGATTGTGTCACTTGGATGGTAAACCAGTAGCGAAATCTGTTCTTGTGAGTAACGTTGAAAATTACAACTTATGGCATCAAAGGTTAGGTCGTGTTGGCTGCCAGAAGTTAAAGTTTTTGAACAACCATTGTGAAGATGTGAAATTTACAGATGTACATACTGAAATGTGTGTTTCTTGTGGTTTGGGGAAACAGTCGGGACAGATTTTTCCTCGCTCAGTATCATCTAAGGTTTTTGGAACTGTTAGATCTTGTTCATGCAGACTTGTGTGGGCGTTTACCGGAGAGTTTTGGTGGAGCAAAATATGTGCTAACTCTAGTTGATGATTTTTCTAAGTATGTCAGTGTTTATTTTTTGGTGAATAAAAAACAAACCAAGGACAGAGTGAAAGTGTATGTATGTTCTCAAAGTGTTCAGATCTGACAATGGAAGTGAATTTGTAAACAAAGCTTACTTCTTTTTTCAAGTCCAAAGCTATAATTCAGCAGAGAACTGTGAGATATACGCCTGAGCAGAATGGAGTAGCCGAAAGGCAAAATAGGTCAAGTTTTGAAGCTGCAAAGAGTATGATGTTTAATGCTAAATGTTCCAAACAACTGTGGACTGAAGCTGTAAACACTGCAATTGATGTGCAGAATAAGGTGTCATATACTGGGATAAAAATTGCTATACATGAAGAGTTGTTCACTGGGAAAACTGGGAAATATTCTCATTTGAAAGTATTTTGTTGTGATGCGTATGTTAATATTCCAAAACAGGTTCATGGTGATAAATTGGATTCCAGAGCTAAATGTAGGGTTTTTCTTGTATATGATATGGAAACAAAAGGATATCGTTTGTTTTATCCTGATAAACCAAAGAATATATCTGTTAAACACAGCGTGAAGTTTCATGAGAGTAAATTTACTGCTAGTTAAGACTGACGGATATAAGTGATGTTGTTTACTGTCCAACACTTGATCTCATGAAAGAAAATGATGTAGAGACTGTGCCAATAGAAGAAACATCTGATGAGTTTCATCATGCTGAACATGGTGAATTTGAAGGGGAAGATGATGTCATTATCGATAATAATGAAAAACCTGAAACAGAAAGAAGGTACCCCTTGCGAGAAAGAAAGATAAGGGAATTTCCTGATTTTGAACTCTGTGCTACTTCATTATATGATTATGTAGTTTTTGAAGAAGACATAGAACTTGCAAAAGTAAGTGAAGCTTTGGCAATTAGAGATGCCTTGCATTGAGAAAATGCTATGAAAGATGAATTCAAGTCATATGAGAATAATAATGAATGGAACCCTGTAACAAAACCTAAAGATAAAAATGTTGTGAGACGCAAATGGGTTTTCAAAATAAAGCTTAACAGTGAAGGGGAACTTATCAAATACAAAGAGAGGCTTGTGGCTGTAGTTTGTTCTCAAAAGTGTGGTATAGAATTTTTGGATACCTATGCTCCTGTTAGGTATAGTACGCTGAGATTATCTTTCTCTTTATCTGTTACACTTGAACTGCAAATCTCCACATCTCCACAGCCTTTCTAAATGGTGAGTTAAAAGAGGATATATGTCTCAACCTGAGGGTTTTCCAACATTAGAGGGCAAAGTGTGTAAACTAAGGAAAGCTGTTTATGGTTTGAAGTAAGCCAGCAAGGGTTGGTATGAGAAAGTTCATGTAATTCTGACAGATTGGTTTTGATCAGTCAAAATATGAACCTTGTGTTTATGTGTGGAAGAAAGTAGAAAAACTTGTAATATTTGCATTATATGTAGATGATTTTTTTATTTTCTTTAATGATGTGTGTCATTTTGAAAAATTAAAGACGGTTTTGGCAAATAATTTTTCTACCAAAGATTTAGGACAAGTGTCTTGAGTGCGTAAGCATGAGAGTGACGAGAACAAAAGATAGTGTAAAATTAGACCAAACGAAATCAGACTCCCATAGAGTGTGGTTTGTTGTTAACCAAGAGTAAAGATTGTGCAATTGATGTGCCATACCAACAGGCAATTGGAGGTTTATTGTCTTTATCATTGTGTACTAGGCCAGACATTGCATATGTTGTAAATTGCCTGAGTCAGTTCAACAGTTGTCATGGGAAAGAGCATTGGAATGCTGTACAGAGGATTTTTAAGTATTTAAAAGGGTCTACGAGTAATGGAATTGTTTACTCAAATTGTGATGCTTCTTGGATATTGTGATGCTTCTTTTGGTAATGATCTTGAGCAAAGAAAATCAGTTTCTGGATATGTTTTTAATCTTTGTCAAGGAGCAATTATATGGGAGAGTAGTAATCAAAATATAACTGCAGAGTATATTAGTATGACTCATGTCTCTAAGGAAGCAATGTTCCTAAGGGGATTTCTCTTTTACCTTTGTGGACGATCTGGTGCTATATTATCGTGTAATGATAATATGAGTGCCTTAAACTTAACTGAAAATCAGGGATTTCATGTTAGAACCAAAGATATTGGTGGTTTCATTATGTTCGGGAGTTATGTAAAAATGAGGTGATAATATTGTGCCATAAACCTGCCACAGAAATGCCTGCAAATGTACTTACTAAAAGTTTAACTAGTGTTGATCATCTGAGATGTATTTAAGCCATGGGTGTAATTTATATATCAAGATTAAGGAGGTGTGTTGTATATAGGTTGGCAATATGTAATCCTTGTATTCATATTTTGTTTTATGTACTGTTTCCTGTTTCCGGCAGTATTGATTAAACGCCCGAGCTGGAATGGAGCATGCACGTCTTATTTGTGTTAACCATTTTTATCACTCCTAATCACTGGATTAGCCACTGCTATATAATTATAACACACCCGACCACGAGCACAAACCAAGTCAAGGTTATATATATTGTAATATAAATTTTGAAGGTGTCTTTAAAATGGTTACTAAGAACACTACTTACCTAGCCCTCTCAGCCAGCTTACACTGAAATGTTTGAATTGCCCCTGAACACATTAAATAAAAGAAAAGTCGTGGTTCGGCCCATTACATTTTAGTGAAACATACACAAATTCTTCATAAAGAAAACGCAACATGTGATACTTGGTTTAATTATTTATTTACAAAAATTAGACCCGATAATACTATTATATCACTGCCCTCCAAAATATAACACTTACACATTCCCATATCAAAATTTCCCCCAAAAATGCACAAATCTCAATACCATGCAATAACACTCGCAATATCTGCTCTCTTTTTGATCACTTTAGGCAACGAGCTAGTTTACCGAAAGTTCAAGTTAGTGATCATTATGCAACTCTACACATTTTACAGTGAAAACCCACTTGCCTTGGGCTGTTTATCATTAACAATTATTTATGACATTTTGCGCCACAAAAATCTTTGGTTTATCACACGCAAGTCGTCATGAATCATTAGCATTTGATAATGCTGACAGCTCACTGCACGCATCAATTCATGCATTTACCTTATTTGGCAGAAAGCGTGGTCTCCAACTACAAAACGCCGTGCACTCGCATGGTCATTAACATGCGCTGTCTCCAATAAGGTTCCCGCTTCGATTCAGGTCCTTCCCCAGACGTCCTCCGTACTCTCTCCACAGTCTGTCAATTGTAGACCTTAGCGTGGAATGTGAGATTTCACTCACGTCAAAACCCAGCAAAACTTGATGAGAAGGTCGCGGAGTAATTGCTCTAGTATAATTCGTTGCCATTTACCGCTTAATCAAATAGTTCACGTAATGAATGCTTTCACAACGAGACGAACGTCATTCGCGCCGAACTAATTAAAATCAAAAGACTGCAATTGAACCCAAGTTATTTGGTTTGTTGCATACCGGTCAACAGAAAAACTCGTAATTGATCCAACTCATTATGGCGTATTCAAAGTAATATAAAATGGAACGATCACCGGAATCACAACCAGGATCATTCAGCCACACTGAAGTACTTTTATTAATGAATCGAAAGGGAATGAATATCTTTAAGTAAACAAGTCTCTAAGTAAGTTAGTAAAAACTGTATGTATCACTGAACCAGTAAATGATTAAAATCTAAGTAGGACGTGGAGCATCGTTGCTCCTCGTTTAAGTAATCACATCCCCACTTCGGAGCCCAAAAATTTAGGAACTTACTCCTCCGATGGCGTCAGTAGGTCTTTGCAACCAATAAAACGACAACCTTATCATCACATGACTTGCCTCTGTTTGGCTTGCATGTCGTGACGTATTTTCATTTAGGACGAATATCGATGTTTGTTACTGTTATTGCCACTTGTCTCCGAACTTAAGAATTTTTCCATCCAAGTCCCGTATATGACACTTCCCAGATCCGTAACCCAAACCTTTTCACAAGGCAATATATTTAATTTTGGAAAGCCATTTTCATTCTCCTTATTTCTCGCAACATTTTATTTTTAACGTGCGCGTCCCCTGCTATTAACACCTTTCATTCCATACCCAAAAATTTATTTTACGCAGACGTTTCCCACTCCATTATTTTTGTCCTACGTCACTCATCTTTTATTGCAAACACGTGAGCCACACGACTCGACAGTCAATTCCTGATTCTCTTTCATTCCTTTCTAAGTGTTTCAACCCACGTCGAACGTCAGCCCTGCTAATGGAGTTTCCTTCTGGCGATGGTATCTCCCAACAGACCTCCATTCTTCTCGTGGACAACTATTCACATCTTTTCCTATGATTCTTCACATGTTCGTGAATGTCACCGAGAATAGCCCAAACCTTCCTCCCGAATTATTTAAAGTAATCTCCCACCCTTCCATTTACATCTTGACTGCGTGTCTGCTCAATTACTTTTCACAGTTATTTAATTTTCTTTTCTTAAACTTCGACCCCCCAAAAAATAACAACGGCGTATGCCGGGACACCGGTCTGCACCGACACTTGTTTTATTGCCCCTTCTTTCACATCCTAACACGAACCCTCGTGGAGACCGTTCCCCCTTCCACTCTCCTTAGTCCGCACTAAGGCAGCCTCTTTGCCTCGACATTCCCTCGACCGCGCTCGTTCGAGGGCAAAATTACGAGCATCTCCTCAATTACTTAATATTTTCCTTAATAATTTTTGTACATATTTATTATAAGTGTAATGAACCAAAGAGTGATCGCCAAATATTTGCGAACACGACTTTCAAAATATTCCAAACGAAAACTTTCATTTACTAGTCTCCCTTAAATTTCTTCATATTGTGTTTCATATTGTTTCAAAAAAAAGCCGTTACTGTTACCTTTTTGTTGCAATTATTATTAAATCGAAATTCGCGGAATACGTATTTAACCTTTAATTCTTGTTCAGCAACACCAGGGATACAGACTAATACTTTAGGAAGGGACATAACAAAAGAATATATATTTTTGGACTTGGAAAATTCGAGAAAAACACACCCTCGAAAAAAATTGAAAATTGTAAGTTTGAGTCATGTACGAGTTAATAAAGAAGAATATCTCTACAGTAACGCCCTAATTTCGTGATTATTTTAATTTTTTGTGGGGTAGGGGAAATTGATAAATACAACACTTTTATTATAATTAAAGATGACAAAATATTCATCTTTTTTAAATAGAGAACAATTAAAATTTTCAAGGACAAGGACAGAATATCTGGTTAAGCTGCTATTGCAGCTGTGGTTATTGAAAATTTACGTACAAATGCTGTATAAAGGCGGCTCCACATATTCGCTATTCGGCGAACCCCGAGCAATTGCTCGCCGAATAGCGACTAGTGTGGATGGGTTGCTCGTTATTTGTCGAATCATGAATGCCGGTGCTCGCCCTTCCCGCGGCGCGTCGGTCTTTTGAGACACATCAAAGGAAACCGAGCATAGGCGAATATTTGCGAGTGACCTGTTCGTGATTCTGTCCACATATTCGCCCTTTTATGAATATCAAGGATAGCGAGTATACGAGTATTACGCTTTCAAGTTATTTCGAGTGAGTATTTGCTGAAAAAACTAATTATTTGTAACTTTTCTCCTTATCGTACAAAGTAATGTGTTTTAGGAGTGATAAAATAGAGAAATTTGAAGAAATAATGTAGTGATAGAGTAACTTCATTTATTATCTCCAACGTGGTCATACACAGTTCGCAATTGCTTTTTGACTATAAAGTTTATTTGATGAGAGATATAAACCACAAACATTTTTATTCACTTTATTTTACTGTTTTATTTAGCGTTCTAAAGTTTCACAGTATTGAACATGTATTGACATTATTAACATTATATATTTTTAGTAGTATTAGCGTATATTTCCTGTACACGAAATGTTCCAGAAATAAAAATGTTAAAAAAAAAATACTGTGATAATAAATAATAATAAATATAACACGTACATGTAATGAATGATATTTGAATAAATAAATATAGTAGGATGTTGCGGAAACACAAATTAAGATAGTTATATAATATTGATTCTTTTTTGAGCAGATAAAAACTATAATGATCATAAGGATCTTATATTCGTGATTACCGATTACCATAGCTAAATATATACGGAATAAAAAATCATTTGATTCATTGAATTAAGATCATATAAGACTCATTTACTTTACTTAACAACATTTCACAAGACACAACTACATACGCAGCAGAATGAGTGATTACTTCAGATTCATTCTCCATAACCACTAATCATTAACACGAATATTCGTCGTTCCCAGAGCGAGCACGCGCTCGGCAAATTGCTTATGTCTGGATCAGTGTGCTCGCCAATAGACGAATACTCGGGAAATACCCCGAGCAAGTCGCTAGTGTTCGGGATTCGCTGTGCGGTTGCTCGCGGAACGCCGAATAACGAATGTGTGGAGCCGCCTTAACGCTGGGACTGTTCCTTTCAATTGGATCCAACATTTGAATGCGTCATTAATTCTTCAACATTGACTTTGGCGGCCAAAGTTCATTCAGACAAAAAAATGCCCTTACACAAGAAAAATTTTTTTGAAAAATTATCCTTTTTTTGCAATTTTAATCAAAGTGCGATACATATTTTTTCTAGAAAAGATAAGACTTCAAAACACCAATTTCTTTAATAACAATATTCCGAAACACTAACCCTTAAGTGTCTAAAAAGTTATATATGAATATTGAAGTATGGATTTATACTAAAACGTCATCTTAATAAATTAAGCTGAAACAAGAAACAAAACGAACTGTTTGGACTCATTAAGGATGAATATATTTAATACAAATTCTTTGAGCCTCTTCTCCCACAGCGCATTATTACGTTAGCATACAGGGGTTGTTTATTCTTCCACCACGGACCGGTGACATTCAACAAAGTATTACCATTGTTAATAAATAAAAGTGATCAAATAGTGAGGGAGAGCTCTCAAATTAATATAATTTATATGCATGATTTTTTTAATCTCTCCAGTTATCACGGCAGCAGACTGCTACTCAGAACCCTCGTTCGATAACAATTGCTGCAGTATTGCAAAGCGTCGCCGAGCAGCGATCCGCTTATACACAATCACCATTCATAACCTTTGGACCTCCGAAGACGACTCTGTTCCCACCACCATAGTATGTGATTCACACATACACCCACTCTCACAACCATTATGGCACCACGATCGCCGCCACATTGTCGAAGTGGGTAGGGTGTTGTTTAATCGTTTGTATAAATAAACACTAGCACTAATTACTAATTAAAAATCGTTCAAATACGTCAATCTCTTTGAAAATCTCAAACTGCAGTATCCACTGCAAAGACATTCATATTGCCGGCCCGCAGATGGAAACTTGCCATCGACACCGCGGCTACGGCAGCGAAGCGGAACAAATCCACCAACTCTACCCACCGGTGCAGCGCGCGCAGCGAGCAGCCGCCGCCAACGTCGACATCAGCGCAGTGGGTCACGGCGCTGCCTTCGCCACCGCTGTCCACGCTCACCGCCGACGTCGGTACGCTGGCTGGTCGGCAGGCCGTTTCCCCCTCCCCACGGGGCAAGGGTAAAAGGCGGCGCGCAGCCCAGTATATAGTCTGTCGCCCAGAGACGGCAGAATAGGAGCTGAAGCGGAAGAGAGCTACACTCGTCTTGTGACCTGCGTCCCGGACCTTTTCTTGGAACTTCACCTGGCAACTACCCTCGCAATTCACTACGGATTTAACGACTACCGGACCATCGGAACGCTACCACGCACGGCAGGATCTACGACGACGCGGCGCTTCAACGGACTTCCCCGCTGGCTAAGACGACTCCTAGGCGTGAATACGGACGAGATTTGGGTTTTGGTAATAGAATATGTATTCGTAAGCTCCGAATAAATTCTATATACAGTAAATTTGTTATTCATCCACCTCGGTCTCCTTCTCTGGATATAACACAAACGATTTTCCGCTACTAAAAACCACATTGTCTATGGGATATTTTTTGGGGGGTGGTCATGACCCCCATGACCCCGCCCTTCTTGTATCCACACCTGAGCAATAACGGAACCATTTTCCGAGCTTTATTGTAATTAAGATAGGTATTAATAATATATAACTATATGCCCTATACATTTTAAGCCACCTAATGTAACAACAAAATTTCATAGCGACGTTAATAGTTTAAACGCACACGGTATGCTGAGTAGAAAAAGAATAGGTCAAAATTATAATAAAAACTTCAATAAATATTATTTGAAGCTCATAACTGCAGTGGAGCCTCTGGAATTGGAACTTCAAGGGAAAAGTCAAAAGTTTCGAGTTAAGGAGTTTTCGAGTTATAGATGACTTCGAGAGAAGGTTTTTAATATTATCAATTTCGACTTATAGAGGCATACGTTATTCAAATTATAGTCATAAGAAAATAAAAATTCGACTTATACAGATTTATTTTACTACATTTATATTGTACATAATTACATGTATAAAGATTATTTTATGGTAAAGGAACAACTTGAAAATATGCACATATTAAAAGAAATCTGTAATTTTCTTTTGAGTCAAGGAATGAACACAATTGACAATTTAATTGTTTTCTCGATTGCAAACAAGGCACTAAATATATTGTCCTCGATGTCACTACATATTTCAATGAAAGTACGAAATCATTTTTTGAAATTGGTTATTGACGACAAGTAATACTTTTGGCAATACTCTTAAACTCCAAGAAATACTTTCGGAGTCTTGCGAAAAGAAATTCGATTTACAGAGGCTGCAAAGTTTACATATTGCTTTTTCGAGTTATAGAGTTCGCTAGATTTGAAGTTCAAGTTAGAGATCGTGGTATTTATGGATAGTATATCATAGGGAAATCATATTGAGTTCGATTATAGCGTCTAAATAATTCGAGTTGTAGGGTTTTTTGTACGTCAACGGAAGGAAATAGCTAATTTCTTCGTCTTAGAGAGGATTTCGAGTTAAAGATGCTCCACTGTATAATTAATAATAATAATAATAATAATAATAATGTCTTTATTACGTGGCGGGGCTCGGGCCATCTGGCCCGCTCTTATATTGAATACTTATTGCTTGTATTATATCCCCACATATTTGCATACATACAGATTTGATTGAATTAAGATATCGTTGTTGGTATAGTTTGATATATCCATATTTATTGTGATGCACCTTTGGTCACCCCCCTTATGCGTGGCACTATACGTAGAATACGTAGTAAATTGATTACCCAAACTACTATCGCCATTGGCGCTCTTACGCTCAGGATAACTCGGAGGGTAATCTAAGTGCAACAACGATATTTACACTGAGCAGCAAATGAACACTCCCAGAATGACAACACTGACTCAAGTTGGGTGTTAAATTATACAAGAACATAAATTAATCCAGGGTCTGAGGATTAATCCAGGGATTCGGCTAAGCGGCACGCTTAAAATAGTTGCAAGAAATTAATTCTTTGCCAACCCTGTCACTCCTATTAGAACGCAGGCACTAAAATTAAACTACTGAGAATTTTAAACAGATTTTAAATAAATTACTAAATTGATTGTACTTTTACTTTGAATATTCCAGAATAAAAATATTCGCTAACAACTAACAACTGGAGTAATACTCATAAATACAACAAGTGAAACATGGGAAAGGTGGTTGATTGTACTTCACAAAATTAAATTCAGTTATACTGAAAGTCATCTTACTTTGCCTCGAGATATTCAACTTACGAAAAAAAAATCATAAACGGAAACGCACTATGTTTATTAGTTTATTGTATATTAGTCTCAGTAAATTACTTTATTGTCCTCAACGTGGTCATACGCAGTTTCTAACATCTCTCTTGACAATAAGTTATTTATTTATGTCAGTCTAACTGGCTTCATGTTGGTATAGGACCTGTACTCAATGTAGCCAACGCTTTTACTTCGCCATCGACCATAAGAGAGCTGATAATGACACCTCGCGTTCTGTTGGCAAGACATTCGAACTTGAATCCATTGCCAACCTCGGACACCAATTCAATTCACTTTCTCTTGTGGCGCTGTACTGTACTCTCTGCATCGAGCGTGTGGAATGAATATTACATTGTATTTGTTTGTTGTGTAATTAACTTTTATTTATTTACAGCAAATAGTCGCTATTGTGACTACTATTAATATTTATTTGGATATTACTTAAATTCCTTGTGACCACGCTTTTCCTGAATTTTTTCTAGCAAGATGTAGCGGGACGCATTATCCTTACATTATCAGCTGATAAGAATGACATTGTGCACCGCTGCCAGCACGCTAGTGAGTTTCAAGGATTTGTTTCGAAGAGGTTGGCATTTTGTTTAAGGCTGCCATATTGAATCATTTTAGGCAAAGTATCGTCACTTTGAGTATAACAGAAACATTTTTTCAGCAAAAGTCCTCAGTATACTGTATTGATAAAAGAAAAAAACACAATAAATTATACCTCAGCATTGGTTCAGATTTAGATTTACAAGAAAATAAATTACCAAATTTACACTACGTTGGAATATTAGATTTAAAAAGTTTAATACAACAATTAACGAAAGTTCCTGGTCGCATTACTTCGCCTCTTTACAGACAAAAATTTTTCCCGCGACTCGTTGCTCGAAGAGAAAACGCCGTACACTCAACTCATATACCTCACGATGTCTTCTTTCTTCTTCCTTGATTGTAGCGGCAAAGTAGGTAAAGTTCAATTTAGGCGATTCCCACGAGCAGCTTATCTTGCTATATTTCAGTTTATGAGCTGAATACTTGCTCGGGAATCCCTCCAATTAAAACGCAAAAGTATTTGAAAAGTAATGAGGTTTCTTTTACTACGCCCTACACTAACAAAGGAACTTTCAACGAGCGCAGGTCAAAAGTGGTCCTGATTTTTTAAATACTGAAACATATTGACTACTAGTATATTTTGTCAAAATATTAGGGACGATGTCACACTGGAAGGCGCTGAAAGAAATTACGAAAAACCGATACTTTTCGCACGCCGATGACCCCTTTTCGTGGGTCCTGTTCAATCCTAAACACGAAGCGGATGAGCATCGACAGCCGTATCAAGTGGCTGAGCTTTCATTCGTCCGATTTCTATGTATCTTCGCCATACAGGGAGGACATGAAAATGAAAATGAACAATGCACATTAAAAAAAAGGATCAGTCAAGTCAAATAGTAAAACAAAATATGTAAGTTCACCTAAGTACGTTATTCATGTTAAAGTTTCCTTTCACTATCTTTGTACAGGAATTCAAGTAAAATATTAGATCTAAAACTGTGTTCATATTTTATTTAAATATTGACAGAGCTAAACATAACATTTTCAAAATGATAATATAAGTAACGTGTAGGAGGAAATGGAGGGGTGCACCACAATTCATTTAAACTTTTTATTTTGGTCAATACAAGAGAAAAACGTATTTTCGGTACCACTAAAAATTCAGCAGTTTTTAAGTATTATTTCATGCGTGTTTGTATTGTAACGTTTTAAAATGAAGGGTTTCTTGGTAAGCTAAATTTACCTGTCCCACTCAGCCATTCACCAGGAAGCACCTTCTAAATGAATGAATGAATTTGAAAGGGTGGTGTTCGGCCCATTTATCATCATAAGATACACAAATTACTTCTATAAGAAAAACACAGCTTCGATAAAATTGGTTTTAATTAACTAATTACAAACATTTTTTAAATTAATTCTCTAAACTACCCATGTTCATTACCTTCTCAAATGCACCCTCAAAAATCACGTTTCTTAAACATATCACTTCTTTTGACAATAAAGTGTTGGAATATCAGTCCCAACATTGTTGACTTCTTGATATAATTACTTCACACACATTAATTACCAACTATGCTGGTTGTCTCTCATTAGTGTCATTGGTTTTTCATAGACAAATTTTACTCGAAGTTCTTGTTAACGAAGCACACGCTTGAATGAGTTCCGTTATCACTTGTTGCTTTAGCCAAGATACTGGGCGCAGCCAATCATGATAATTACCTTTACTCTAAACATCATTAGAGATAGACCGCCAGTCGTCAAACAGCACAGGCGTGCCGGATCCCTCCCGGTTCAATGACCCAGAACCCCTCGGCCTCTGCTTCCCCGTCCCACAGATGTCGGTCGCCCGCGTTGATGACTAAGACCAGTTAGCCCTAGCGCAGCCTCTCGAAAACCATTTAGCGTTGTAACCAGTCGACTTGAAGTTATTTTAATGGCTTAATTAAAGTTCTTAGCCATTCTATTCACTTAAAAAGTTCAGTCACTCCAAACAAAAATAAACTGCAGAAACTCTACGAAGATCGGAATGATCCAATTACTTAATGATCAGTTGATCATTGGTTAAGAACACGAGTTCACCGTTCGCCTCATTAATGAGGTAACTAAGTCGTTGCTCAAAGTGATCTCCCGTAAACCGATCTTGTAATGATTGATCTCAATGTTCAGAAAATGATCTGCATCTGAATCTGCCTCTCTATCTGCTAATGCTGATCGTAATGCTCTCTCTACTAATAATAATGCTCTCTGCTAATGCTCTAATCCTCTATTGCTGATCGTAGTGCTGTAATAATCTCGAGCACGTCTGCGCTTCCCGTTAAGTAAGTTATTTCCCCACCAGTTCCCAAAACTTGGTAAGGAAGACCACTCCCTTTCCTCACGTCACATGCTATTTTGGCCAATGATTAGGTTCTTCTATACTCCACGTGAAGAAATTTTGATTTGTTAATTTCTAGTGATGTAGGCTAGTTCTCGACGAATGGTAATGTTGCTTTTTTAACATCACTCAGTATTTTTCCATCGACGTCACGACACGACCCCGTGACTCTCGTCCCTTCTGGGGATATATTTAACTTAGGACAGCTGCCCTTGTCTCCTTTTTCCTAATCAGATACGACGTCCTTGTTCCCTCGTCATTTAACACTTCTTTATATTCTAAAAGAAACCCTGACCTCTCTTCTCCATGAGCGTTCGCTTGTCCCCTGGTTAGTTCTGTCTCCGTTAATCATTTATACTGTACACCTTCTTCGATGGCCAAAACCACTTACCCACTGTCATGCTCTATGTCAATCGACATTACCCCTAATGGATTCCTTTGTCTTCTCAGTTTTCTTTTTTATAACTTTGCTTGTGGTTCTGGGTTTTGTCTCCAAATAACCCAAGTCACCCTCCGGAATTTCTATAGCATCCTTTCCCTTGCAATTGTGAAGTTGATGTCAAGACTGTATCTGGTTAATTTTTCCCTCTATTGTATTCTCTCTTCCATAACTTTTGCTCCACGTGAGCTACTGCGTAGGATGTCCCTACCCTCGGCTGATACTTTTACGGTGTTATTCAGAAGAACCTCCGGGTCGGCCGCTCCCTCGAACCAGTCAGCCTCCTCTTTTGTACTCTAAGTGCGTTTCTCTAAAACCCAACCTTCTCAGGTGCGCAATGTTTAATTATTCTATCTCTATTAAAAATTTTCATAATAAGTTTGAATTCAACGTAATGAATTAATTATTCATTACAGTTTAGATTGCTAGTATATCTTTGCCATGAATTTTCTTGTACGAAATGCGTATTCATTGTACACCTGAAACATTTTGATTAAAATAAATGAACAATTAACAAAATACGTTTCGTTTTGCTTACATCACGTCTTTTGTGTTGCTATTAAATGTCACTGGATACTTTAAATGGTACCAAGAAAACAAAATTTGTTTCTATATATTGTAAGAACTAATACATTCTTAATTAATTATTAAATGTTGCAGGGTTATATAAATTTAAAAATGTCCGTCGGCAAGAGGAAGAGTACAGAAAACGTTAGAGCATTGTAGGAGGGGAAGACGGATGTCTTCACCACAACGAAGGTAAGCTTGGTTGATGCTACTTTGTTTGAAAAGAGTCGTAAAACTGAGGAGAATGGGAAGAGTTCGAGTGCGACGAGTTTATTTTGGTCAAAACGCGGGAGGCGAAAAGAATTGGTAACGTACGGCATGGCGTCGTTATGTTCAAATTGAAAATATCAACGGAAAAGTACAAAAATATGTTTTAGTAGAATGGAGGTCAACGTTAGAAAAAGACGCGAGTTTAAAGAGACAACTACGCAGAACACATGGCGTGAGAGCCATAGAAATAGAAAGCTCTTTACAAATTTAAAGGGACCACAAACGGTGGTGACCAGAAGGCAGGGGGTGGGGGGCAGCCGAACCCATCGTTCAGAAACACAATAACATAATAAACTCCCCAAAGGCTGCGATCGTTGGAGTGAGTTGCAGACGCGGCTGGTGTAAAAGCGTGTAAGCGTGGGTGGAGGTTACAACGCCGAATATGTCCAGACTTGGAGTCCTTTATCTTAAAAAGCGTTGCGTGAAAAGGCGGTTGGCAGAGACGCCGCCGTTTGAGTAATGAATTTTCAAAAAAAAAAAAACATTCTGGTTGGCCAGGGACTTCCACACGTTATTGAAATTCGCCGAATCATACGAACTCTGCATAAAGTGGAAATTTCACAGTATTGGCAAAGCCTAGTCATGTGATCTTTCAAAATTTGTGATCACGTTAGGGGGCGTCTAAGGAGAGTGGGAATTTATTTGATAAAAGCGGACGCAGAGACGGTCCACGGATTCTTCTTCTTCAGGACTCTTGATTCATTATTCTAGAGGTTTTTTGTATTCTTCTTGAGATTCTCGAGGACATCACATCGCAGTGCTCAGATAGCATCACATCACGAGAGAGACACATTTTGAGATGAGGTCTCAAGCTCATCTTGTGTTTTCTTCTCAGCGTATTCAGATCTAGGTGATTCTCGTATTTTTGAACTCACATCTTGATCTCAGACTTAGCTGATTCTTACTGCTTATTCGAGCATTAGATTGAGGCATCATGCTACGCTCAGGTTTTCTGATCTTACGCTCAATCGGTCGTTCGGAGCTTTATGTTCTAGTAAAGTTCATGAAGTGAACTGCGGTCTCATCCGAGAACTATTACGGTTCTAACAGTTTGTTTCGCAACAAGTGGCGATAGGGAAGACTTTTCTCCCATTGCGTGGAGTGAATGAACTTTTCAAAACATGAATGGAACGAGAGCGGTGAACGCTGCGACTCCGAAGATGGGGAAATCCCGGGGGGCACTGAGAGTTCCCGGGGGGCACTGAGAGTTCCTGAAACCGTAAAGCCGGTCTCCTAAATGGTTGGTTACCTGAGACGAGGAAGGGCGAACGGGCAAGCTGAGTCACTTTTTCAAGGACGCAGACTGTTATCAACAAATAACCAAATGTATGACAACAAGGGAGTACAAATTGGGACGCTAGTGATTTTGTGCAACTAGCTCGTTTAAGGTCAAAGGAAAGAGTGAGTTCTTTTAAGAGATTGTCTTCATGAGAAATACAAGTCACATTTATTATACACATAGAATATTTAAATTACAAATACAGAATTAAATTTGTATGGAGAAATTACAATGTTTGAGACCAGCTGTTGTGGGCAGCTGGTTACTTCGTGATATATCAGCGAAGTACAATAGCCATGAATTAACATTACCTCAAAGAGGCTGCCTTTTCATTAAAGTTTAAACAGAATTACTAATTATGGCAATAAACAAAATTGAAGTACTTACTCACAGAGTTAGTACGAAATTACTGATTTTCTCCGAGTTTTCGGAGAAATCCCCCCGTGAAATACCCTATGTTAAGCAGGATTACTGCCCCTTTCAAAGAAAGGGTTGAAATAACATTTGAATGAAGGTCCCCCTACACAGTAGTGGAGACATTGGCAAAAATAGAATTTTAGAGTTGAAGTTTCAAATTACACAATATAAATGTTCTCGTGGATGCGAGGAAATACTTAAAACTTGTTCTCTTGATGGGTAGAAAGCGACCACTTGTGGCCGCAAGGTTGCATGTTGCTCGTACTCAGTTCCAGCAGGTGCTTGAAGGCCTCGATAGTAGACAGATTACTGAAACTTAAATATGCATGAGTATTTGGACTCAATATTGCTTGTAACTCGTTGCACGCAGTAGTGACATAACATTGAAGTGATTCTGTTCGTTGAACAAGAATCATGTTCCAAAAAATTCATTATTGCATTTAGCAATGATATGACACTGTAAATTACACTCTTCCCTGCGAACGGGAATCACCACGTGAAACAACGAACTGCTTCATTACGAAGCAGGTGCATAACGTAGCGCTGACTACTGCTAATCTCATAGCAACAGTCCGTCGAACGTAGCATCGAAGTAATACATAGCGAAGAAGTGAGTAGAAGAAGTATGAATGCTTGTAGGCAGCATCTTATATAGGAAGCTCTGAGACTTTCTATATTGAATACATGTTCAGAAAGTGCATGTCATAGACTTTCTACATGGAACTAGTTCATTTGGCTTTGGTTACAGAATGTTTCGCACATGAATCGATATATGATAACCAGTGGTTACACAATGTTTCACAGGAATCGATATACGATAACCAGTGGTTACGCAATGTTTGTTCATATCGATATACTGGACCATTGGTCACGTACTGTTTGTATGTATCGATATAATCGATATACTTGTTGCTGAAATCGATTGATATCGCTATATAGGCGCACACTTTGAATTAAGAATAATAGAACACATGATATAAACATAAACAATTCATAGAAATATAAATAATTATAAACAATAATATTGTTGCTACTTTACAAAGGTATCGTTTGTAACACAGACCTCCACACCCAATTGTTGGCACTGATATCTGTTCATCAAGGTGAAGGTAACATAAAATCAATGGTTGCATCCAGTATCAGTAATTAGCAGCGTCAAGAGGACCGAGTGCGACGAATTTGAATCATTAAGGCCCACGCCAAGAACTTTTGATACTGTGTGAATCATGAGGGCCTCTAGAAGATGAGCGAAAATGTCACTAGTTAAATTCACTGTATATTGTAAAGATGTTTACTAACTGGTATTAATTAGCAGACTTAGGATATTTTTAGGATTCTTTATGTCACTTTTTTGCGTTAGTTTGTGCAATGTTGGGGTGTGTGCATGATTGTTGTAAGGTAATTTGTAGGGATTATGAATAAACAATTCAGTCAATTTGTTTTCATAAGCGTTTTCCTTTTGAGAAGGAACCCTGTGTGTTGTTCTTATCTAGTAAATAACCCGAATCCACGTCAGTAATTAAGTCAAACGAGCTAGCCAGGTTTTGTGGTTTTGAAGTGTTTAACCACTACCCCATTTTAGTAATTTGGTAACGAATTATCCCGTTTTATTACAATATTAATAAAAACACAGCGGAAATAAAAATTCATATTTAAGGTCGATCAAATGTGTGAAAGATCTTAATTACAAAGCGATAGAATTCGTATTTTGTTTTTATACCAAGATTCAGTATCTGAGAAGGATATTGAGGTGACAAAACTTACGGCAGCAGTCGGTGACCTTCACTTCAGCAACTGTTTCGGCCTGTACTGGAAAGGGTTGCTTTTCGTCATGATTGTCCAAAGGGTGAAATTGTCCAAAAATTCGTCATGATTGTCCAAATTGTCCAAAAAAGACTCAAAAAATTGGCAAACTTCTCGAATTTTTTTCGGTGTCTTCCAGTGTGCTATCGTCGCTAATATTTTGACATGACATACTAACAGTCAATGTGTTTCTGTATAAAAAATCAGGACCACTTTCGACCTGAGCTTGTTGAAAGTTCCCTTGCAAGACTTAAGTGAGCGAACTTTTGCTATTAGGTGTCCTCGTGAACGTCGGTTATCGAGAGAGATTCATCCTTACAGTTGTCGTGCGTTGCGCTCGGTTGTGCTGTGCGAAGGACGAAGAGGGATGGGTCACTTGTCCATGATTGGATGTCTTATGGCTAAGGCACTATAAGGAAGCTCATAGTGCCTCGCTTATGACAGGCTTGAAGTACTCAAAGATTATTTTCTGGCAGATGCAATATGAGTATATTATTGATATAGTTAGACAGACTTGATTGAATTTTTATATATTTTGTGCCCCGAACTGACCTGCCTTACTCGTGCGCTCCTCCGAACTAGCTCAAATTACGATCAGCAAGTCGATCGCTCACACTCCTAGCTCCTACCAACACTTCTACGAGTTTTTGAATGTTATAAATGCTGTGATGTGAAGCATTTATTATTATCCTTATACTCGTGATAAAAAGTTGAGTGCCATAAACCTGAATGATTATTTTTACACTTACAGGCTTAAAATAAATTAATGAAAGGGATCAACAGTATTTTGGAACAACAAACAACAATTTATTACAAAAACACAAATACCATATTGGCAACACAACCCTTATATTGACCAATAATTACCACTTTGCAAATTAGTTAACTTTTTCATTACAAACATCCTCGACTCTAATTACAGTATTTTATCGTACTTCAATCCTACATAATACTTTTACGTCTTGATGTTGAAGCGTTGACCTCGTACCAGGATGTTCGGACTTCTTCAGAAACCGGTCGTACTAGTGATGCCTCGATACAACTGGCCCTCAGTAATTAAGAAGAATGATAAAATAAAGTTTTCTTCATCATATTACTCGAAAGAAAGTTCATTATACAACGAGTTGTTCTCACAACTACTTTGCCAATAGAATCACATACTATCGTATTGAGAAGTTAATATCTTGCGTTCTCCTAACAGACTGAACCACAACTTCTCAACCCCCGTTCTTCTAGAAAAGTCTCTCTATCTCGTACTTGACTGACTGACTGACTGAGTTAGTGAGTGAGAATTTTTCCACTTGTTTCTTTCGTGAGGTAAGCTTTTTAAAGAGTGGGGGGGGGGAGTAGGGTTAACTTTACGTAGCCGTACGCTCTGACCACCAGGGCGGAATAAATTTCCATTGGCTGGCGACGTCACCCGCGCGTATTTGAAGCCAAATATCTGAGATGTCTCATACCCCTCCTCCAGAGTTTAATTAGCTATCACTTCATTGATTGAAACTAATTAATGCTCGACACATTGCTTGAGCGTCTTTTGCACTTTTGCAATACACTGTCACACGCATTTAGTCTTTTGAGTACGTTGCACTTCTTCCAATCACTTTTACAAAATTTTCCTAAACTGATACATTAATGTTTGCAAAACTAAAATATTTCTTCTTGAAATAGACAAATATCATTATTCCTTTTTGTCATGCATATTATTAGGGTTTGCGACAATATTAACTTACTACTACTCGATTACATTTCATTAACAATTTTTTTATTAACTCTTAAGTGTTTTTTAACGTTTATGGATTGAGCCAATATATTCTCAAATGTTACATCAATAACAAATAAATGAAATATTTAATATTACATCATTATATAAATTCCTTATATTATATATAAATTTTACAAGTTTTACACCTATTCTTTATACATTATTTACAATTGTTTTATTCAATGATAAGAGAAATTTACATTTCTAATTTACGTAAGTAAACAATTAAATTCTCTTAATCCGGAACAGGAATTAAATTGAAAAATTGTATTTTCCAATGATCTCATTTCTTTCAATCTTTAATTCTGCTACATTATTTCTAATCTCATAAATGATGTAAGGACCTTGAAATATTGGAAAAAATTTACTGAATAAACGTAAATCATAATTTGAAGATTGTGGAACTTTTAATAACACACGTTGTCCCACTGTATATTGATATGGTTCTTGCTTTCTTTTTCTTCTTTCTAGCTTCACCCTGTTTAATTAAATTCCTATGTACAATCCATATAGGTGTGATATGATTTACGTCTCCTAATTCTGGAATATTTAAAAAATCAAGAGGATAAGCTGGTTTCCTATCAAAATGTATTTCTATAGGTGATACGCCTGTACTCACGTGATTATATTCAACCACTCGTTTATCTTTGGAATAAGCAGATACCAATCTTCATGTCTTTCATGACTGTATGTACGAAATAACCTGGATAATTCCTTCATACATCGTTCGGTAACGTTTCCTTGTGGGTATCGTATGGTTGAATAAATGGCTTTAATACCCTTGCGCTGGAGTTGTTCTTTCCATCTCGCACTGCTAAACTGCGTACCATGGTCTGATAGAATACGTTTAGGTTTCCCCACTCAATTTAAAAATTCTTGTAATCGGCGTAGGCAGTTTGTTGTATTAGCCTTATGCATAGGATAACACATAGTAAATTTAGAAAAAACATCCATGATAACTAGAATGTACTGATTTCCGTACTTGGTTTTTGGAATTGGTCCATAAATATCAAGTGAATACAAATCATTTGGTGAGTTTGGAATAGTATTCAACATCTCTCCATAAAACGTTCTATTTGGATACTTGGATTTTAAACATAATATACATTTACTAATTGACTTCCTTATCCTCCGATACATATACTTGAAATAGCAGTTCTGCCTTAAAATTGCATGGACTTTGTCCGCGGCATAGTGTGTCATTTCCGTATGCATCATCATGATAAGATCTTCAACACTCTCTGGCGCACTCTGGTATACATACTCGATATTTATTGGGGTTTTTCTTAACTCGATAAAGCAATACATCATTTACTAATCTCTTTTCTGGATCTCTATTCAATTCTTCATACAAATGATTCTCCTGATTCATATTCCCATACAAAAAAGTTTTAATTTCCATTAATCGTTCATCTCCATTTTGTAAGTTTGCAAGTTGATTTAAATTATCAAAAGGTTTCGGAAATACATTTAGATCAGTTGCGGCAATAATAGGTTCATTTACATCTATTTTATTTGAGTTAGTAAGATTACGACTTAAATAGTCAGGCAACAGGTTATCTCTACCCTTGCAATATTCCATCGTAAAACTAAACTGTTGTAACCACAGAATCCACCTACAAAGCCTATCATTCATGTGATGACATCTTTGCGTAAAAATTAATGCTTTATGGTCTGTTCTGATAGTGAAATGACGATATGCTAAATATTGCTTGAACTTGAATACTGCCCATACAATTGCATTTGCTTCAATTTCTGTCGTCGTATACCTCGTTTCCGCGCCCTTGATAGTTCTACTCACAATGAAGAATACTTTTTCCTCATTTTGTATTTTCTGTAGTAATACAGATTCTATTCCGCTTCTACTGCTGTCTGTTTGCAATATAAATTCTGAATTGAAATCTGGATGCACTATAATAATGATATTTAAGAACATGAACTTAATATCTTGGAAGGTTTTTTCCAAAGGCTGACACCATTTCCATTGTACATTCTTACGTAGTAATTCGTATAACGGAGCCCTTACAAATGCGTAACTTGGACAAAACCGAGCGTAATAATTGCATACACCTAGGAACTTCTGCAATTCTTTTTTGTTTTCTGGTGCAATTATATTATCAATTTCTTTGATTTTATCGTCAGACATTTTAATTCCATTCCTAGTTATTTCGTAACCTACAAATTTTATCATATCTGTACAAAAAAGATTTCTCCAGATATTAGAATTTTTTAATATCTCAAAGAATTTACTCAATAATTTTAAATGCACATCAAAAGTTCTAGACCTAAGCACTATATCATCAACATATATAATACAGTTGTCTCCTAACTGATCCTCAATTACCATATTTAAGCATTGTACCAATGCAGCATTTGCATTTAAGATGCCAAATGGAACTCTCGTGAAGCAGTATGTAATCCCTCATATTGGAATCCTAAATATTTCCTACTATTAGGTTCCACATTCATTTGCCAATAAGAACTTCTCATATCCATGCGTGAATAATATGTACTCTGACCGAATTTTGCCAAAATTTCATCAATTTTCTGAGGTTTATCCTTCAGTGGAGCCATAAGGGTGTTGATGCGTCTTGCATCCAAACACAAACGCAATGTTCCGTTTGCTTTCTTGACAATTACGATTGGATTAATGTACTGTGTATTTTTCTTTTCAATTATTCCATCTGCTAGCATTTCCTTTGTTAATTTTGCAACATCTGCACGATAAGATACAGGGATTGGATATTGTCTTATTTGAAATGGCTTATTACTTTCAACTTTTATTTCTAATTGATATTTGTTAATAGGTTTTTTTACTTTTAGTGAATATTTGACGATTCTCCATTAATAGACGTTTAACACATTGTTTCTGTTCCTCATTTATGGCATTAGTTTCATTCACTCTACTTTCTATCTGCTCCTCGGATTTATCGAGTTCTATCGAATTCATTTTTACGACATATTCTGATGTTTCTACATGTACTGGATTACTGTCATTCTCTTCCTTTCTAAACACGATTTTATTCGCTTTATATTACATTAATTTATATTACTATTATGATGTTCTAAAAAATTAATTCCGAATATTATTGGGTAAATTAAATTTGGTATGACAAAGAATACCTCCTCAAATATAATTCCGTTAATAGAAAACGTAATGAAAGATTGTTTCTTTATATGTTTTGACCTACTACTATTCGCGCTGCGTATATGTATTTTATTTAATGGTAATAAAGGAAATTGCATTTCTCTCTCTAAATCTTCAAATAATTTCTCAGATATTGCAGACACCTCACGACCTGTATCAATTAACGCATTATAGCAACAATCTCCTATTCTGATATTAATACTAGGGCATTTCCATTGTTTCGTTACATTTTCCACATCCTCTTCGATCAAACTATCCTGATCTTCTATAAACTTTAATGTGTAAACGGGTACATCTACTCTCTGGTCCGCTTCATCGTACCCTCTGTTAATGGACTCTACTGGTTTCCCTCGTGTCCTCCATTTCCTGCTTCTTTCGATAACCCACTAGTACTCGCGTGACCCTGACTCATGGCTTGATTGTTTTCCGTTATTTCTGCGCAGGTAGTGGTTTCCTTCTTATTCATGTCATACTTCCACCTGCTGTTCTTGTCTATTTCTAGCTGCGTTTGACCACGTAGGTCTGCTTTGATTGTATCTACCTACCCTTTCTCCTTCACTAACTGTTAGTGCTCTAACTTCTACTTCTTTCCTATCAAGAGTAGGTTTCGCTTCTAACATACAATCATATTTTCCTAAAAGATCCTGGAATTTAGCTAGATCTAAGTCTGGAACACTTTTTAACATCATTTGTATATTATAAGAAAAATGTCTTATTCACAAATGTATGATCTCTTGTTCATCCATAACGGGACGAAATAATTTCAGGATGGCAATCTTTTTTGCTAGATATTCCCTCATTGAACTCATCGAACGCTGATAATACTGCTTTGTAATGGAGATTTTATAATTCAATTGGATATCATAATTCCAATATCTTTCCATGAAGGTTTCCCGAAAACTATCATAACTCATCCGAATAATTCCTAGAGAATCAAACCACGTCTTAGCATTACCCTCCATCATTTGATATACTAAGCGTGTCTTTAAACGGTTAGCAATCCCATTTATCTCGAAAAAGTTTTCTACCATTTTTTAAAATGCTACTGGATTTTCTTCTTTATCCCCATTAAGTTGTTAATCGATTGGTATACTACAAACTCTGGTTACGTATTTTGGGGTACTTTGAGGCATACTATGTAATTTATTGCCCCATTCTAGTTCCTTTTCATTTAATTTCGCTTGTAATTTCTGTTCGTATTGTTGTTCTAGCTGCTTTATTTCTTTTCTTATTTCACTATCCTTTATAGTCACGTTCGATATTACTTTTTGCTCATGTTCTACTAACATGTGATCGAGCTGTTCACAACGTTCTTCTACGTCAATTTTATGCTATGTTATTGTCGTTTCTAACGTACCCACTTTTACCTGACAAACAGCTATACTTTCGTTCACATTATCAATAGACTGTCATACACCCACTAATTGATGATTAGTTTCCTGCTTTAACTGCTCATGCTTTTCATTTTGATTTGCAACGGTTTGATCTATTTTCCTTTTAATCTCTGATTTTAATTCCTTTTTGGTATGCTCTAATTTTTCGTTCATCCTTTCCACATGGTTTTTAATGCTACTTTCCACGTCCTTTAAATCATGCTTTAAATTTGAATTTATTTCTGTTTCCATGTTACTTAATTTTAAATTCATATCTGTATTCATGTTATTTAATTTTGAATTGATATCTGTATCCATGTTATTTAATTTTGAATTGATATCTGTATCCATGTTATTTAATTTTGAATTGATATTTTGAACACCGTTCATTTGAGACGTCATTAAGTTAAATAAATCCTGCAATAAAATGTTTGATGTTGTAGGATTTTGACTGTTCTATCGGTGTCTCCTGGCCACCGTCCCTTCTAACAATTACTGCCTCTGGATCCGTTTGCACGTTCATGTTCTCTGACTAAACTTTCCGCCTGCACGCCAGTACTGGTTTCCCCAAGGTTAGATGATTCACCGACTCGAGGACTATTTATCTGTAGTGTCTCAAACAAATTTGAAACATTTTCATCTGTTTCCTCTTCATCAGTACTATCGCGCCTATCCCTATACTGCATGAAACGTCCCTCCACGGATTCCATGACAATTTAGTATTATTAACAAATATGCAGTAATATCCCTTCCAAAATCTTACAACTAACACACAAAGAAATAATATTGTTCCAAAAGTAGTCTCTCACTTCAGCAATAAATTCAAATAAATAAATAATGTGACTTTAGCAAATGAATTGAAATAACTGAGTTATGAACTCATGGGCATGAAGATATCGTGCCTACACGTTGGTGTGTCAAATTATGTGACTTTAGTAAATGAATTGAAATAAATGAGTTCTGAACTCATGGGCATGAAGATATCGTGCCTTCACGTTGGGCGCCAAATTATGTGCCCCGAACTGACCTGCCTTACTCGTGCGCTCCTCCGAACTAGCTCAAATGACGATCAGCAAGTCGATCGCTCACACTTCTACGAGTGTCTTTGATGCTCGCTGGCACGACGGTCTTCTGTATGGTCCCACTGTTCACGGTTTCTAGCCCGCGGCGAATTCTCGTATTCAACAGCGTATTTACGCTTCTAACGTACATAGCGATTTAACTTTCGCGTTATACAGCCGGACATTCGGTGCTTCACTTGGAGTGCTTTATACGTAACTGAAAATATTACATACTCGAAAAAATATCTTTCTAACGTAATCTCGATCTGCTTCGGAGAATTTATTACGACTCCGAACAACTACGCCTATCTCGGACGATTACAATTCGCTAAAAGCTCGACAGATGAAGAACTGTCTCCCCCGGACGGTTTTGAATAATGAGAGCGATACATGGGGAGTTACCTTCCTTTACCCCTCGCATCCCTCCTCCCAATGCTATCTAGATCATGTGCTAAGACAATAGCCAATTGAGTTTTCACAAAAAGGTATGCGCGGCTAACTCCCAAAGGGTGGGTTTACATTGCCTTCTACATTGATGTTTAACTCCTGAGAATCATTTCTACACATCGCGCAGGGAAGAACGCGCTCCCACCTGGCGCTAAGTTTGAATTTCCTTTCTCTAATTAAATCGGTTTTCTATGTTCTAAATAAATCGGTTTTCGCCGCAATTTTGTTTATATGCAAGCGAACTATTGACGTACTTCAACGAATGTATAGCCAGATCGACAAGCAGTCGACAATAAAGACGGTTCTTGGACAGTAGTCTGGAAGGTCCTTTTCGTTCGCGTCGACTAGCCTTCAATACCTTCCTACGTGGCCAGATGTCCAGCTTTCTATGGCCGGCCACTGGCGGCCACATAGATTTCAATTGCCATATTTACCAGAGTGTGAAGCAAACTATAAACATTATAAACTAAACCAAGAACTTGAACACAGAAAGAAGCTATCCAACAGAAAATCGCAATGCGACGTAATTAATTCTGGTAAAAAATTCGTTTGGTCAAGATACTGAATAACCCTAGGAGATATAAAATTAAATGGACGTCATGTCAAACTGGTTCACAACAAGCCCTATGGTGTACCCATGGGAATCAAGAAGGGAAGAGCTCCGCAATTACTAAACCTCTGGTACAAAAAGGGGATGTGTCCAGTATCTCGCTCCGGCCAGATTGACACCGTGATGTGGACGGTACTCATTTTAGAGGAGGTTGAGTTGGTTAGGAAGTCTGCCTGGACATTAAGTTATGAGGAAAAATCCCACACCTCACCGCGGTGGACATTCAGTCAGCAGCTCTGTCTCAGCTCAGTCAGCACCCATTAATTTTCAATGACTCTTACATGAATGCGAATGTCAATAAATTATTCGATGGACAATCTTATAATTGTTATAAATAATAGTATGTTTTGGGGGCCAATGGACTGATATGGCGCGGGTGCGGTACACGATGCCTATAAGTGTACACCAATAAGTGCCCGAATGCTGTCCCGTTAAATAGGGCTCTGTCAGTCAAGTCTGATTCTCACCTCCTGGTGGGGGTCCATGGACAATGCACTCTTTAGCTCTTAGAATCTTAATCAAGATTCTGAGATGCTTTGGGTTGTGAGTGACTACATGACTCGGTACTATCTCTTTGGAGATGATGTTCGTAGGGTGAGGATCACCTATGGTCCACTCAGAGTGTAGCTAACGAGAACAGGCGGAAAGCTAGTCTCCGGCGCCTGAAAACGAGAGTTGTAGGCTAAGGGAAGGAAAACCCTGACTGAAAACCGAGGGGAGAGGGGGTCTCCATAAGTGTGGTGAAGCCAACCTCCTTAGGGGAATAAACCTTACACGAATCCTGACCATTCACAGTCTTGAGGGTTGGGTCTAGGCCAGCAACTTGTTCCTGGAAAACAAGTCCCGCTACAAAAGCTCAAAGAAGGAAGAGACTGAATTAAGACGAAACAGTTATGTTAAAAGGACACAAATTGATCGCCTATGTATTGGAACTTGGAATGTTACCACACTGTTACAGGTGGGGAAGATGTACGAGATTGCAGAAGCACTTAAAGAAACGAAAATCAGAATCCTAGCAATTCAAGAGATTAGGTGGCAGGGCTCTGGGAAAATAGTTAAGGATGACTATACAGTCTATTATAGTGGCTCTGAACATCAATCAGGGCAGTTATGAACGGGATTTATGGTTTTTAAGGTGCTGGAAATTAATATTCTTGGATTCGAACCGGTAAATGAGAGATTATGTAGAATTAGAATTAAAGGAAAGTTCCACAATATTAGCATAATATATGTGCATGCACCGACAGAGGATAAAGAAGAAGTGCAGAAGGAACTTTTTTTATGAAGATCTCCAATTTCTTTTGGACCGCATACCAAAACATGACATTTTGATGGCCATAGATGACTTTAATGCCCAGTTTGGTAAAGAAAGACGATACCAAGAAATTCCCGGCCCATATGGTCTACATCAGATGTCAAATGATAACGGAGAACTAATGACTGGTTTTGCTCTTGCAAATAATCTGATAATAGTAAGCACCCTCTTTAAACACAAAAAAACTCATAAAGGAACCTGGGTGTCCCAAAATAAAATGACAGTAAATCAAATCGACCATGTTATTGTTAATCGATCTAAGATAAGATTAATAGAAGTTGTGAGAACATTGAGGGGACCCAATTGTGATACTGATCACTATCTTTTAAAACAATTTTAAAGCAGAGTCTAGTAGGTGTTAGAGCGAATGCAAGGCCGCGGGCCTAGAACAGGCATAATATAGATAACAAAGAAAAACTTAAAGATTATAGGCAAGTAGTGAAAGATAAGTTGGTAGAAAAGGAAGAAAACGAGTATGTTGAAGAGGAATAGGGACAAATAAAGACTTGTATCGTAGAGACAGCAGAGGAAGTATTTGGGTACAGCAACAGAAAAGTAATAAATGAATGGTGGGACGACGAATGCAGAGAAGCAGTCCAGGAAAAGAACAGAACCAGGAAGCAGTGGCTGCAGTCTAAAACAATAGCCAGTAGAGCCCAATATCTAGAAATAAGGAAAAATGAAAGGATTCTAAGGAGACGGAAAAAGACACTATGGCTGAATGAAAAAATGAAAGAAATAGAGAATGCTAGGAAAAACAATTTGACAAGAAAGTTTCATAAATAAACTCCGCCTGCAGTATCTGTGGAGTGGATCGAGAAGCCTCACAGTGCTGTTGCCGGTCCCAAGCCCGGATAAAGGAGGAGGGTTGGAGCGTCAGGCTAGCGACCTGTCCCCCATAAAAAAAGACCACTGCTAACAGCAATCAGCCTCGGAAAAAGGTAAAGGATGGACGACGACCCAAGCAAAGAAAAATGGCTATGAATATTGGTACATGGAATGCTCGCACCTTATTGCAGCCTGGTAAAATGAACGAACTAGCTGATGAAGTCAGAGATCTTAAGATGGATGTCATTGCGGAAAGCAAAAGCCTATAAGGAGTGAATGGTGGGACAATGACTGTAAACAAACTTTTCAATAAAAAAACGAAGCTAGAAGAAGATATTTACAATCTAAAACAAGAGCTAGTTATGATAATTATAAATTAAAAGATTGCAGGCTAATAAGATCTGTAAATTGAAAAAGAAAAGGTGGATGAATAACAAACTTCATTGCATAATAGAAAGTCACAAAGCAAAAGAAACAAGAAAATTTTCTAAGGAAGTTAGAGGGCTTCAGCAAAAACATATAAATGTCCCTCTATCATGTAAAGATGAAGAAGGAAACCTGTTATTACAAAAACCTGAAATTTTCAATAGGTGGATGAACTATTTCAAAATGGATCTAAATACTGCTGCAAGTACACTAGCTGTTTTTCCTCTGAAGGTTTTTCCTCTATATGAAGAAACCAGTTCTAATAATAAACACGAACTGGATCCCCCTTCATACAATGAAGTGTGTTATATAATTAAGAATTTAAAAGCGGGTAAAGTTTCTGGTCCTGATAATGTTTCTCCAGAACTTATTAAAAGCGATGGTAGAACATTATACCAAAGGTTACATTGGTTAATCTTAAAAGCATGGGATCAAGAAGAGATACCGACCAACTGGAGTGAAAGAATAATCTGCCCAGTGTTCAAAAAAGGAGATAGGCATGAATGTGGTAATTATAGACCAATTTCCCTTTTAAATGTATCTTATAAGATTTTTGCAATCTTGTTAAATAAAAGACTTACCGGTATTGTTGAAGATCAACTAGACGAATCCCAAGCAGGATTTAGACCTAACAGATCAACAACGGACAACATCTTCATGGTTAGGCAAATCTTTGAATAATGTTATGAATATAACATTGATCTTCATAATATCTTCGTTGACTATACTAGAGCATTTGATTCAATCAAAAGGGAAAATATACCAGATTGTTTAAAGCAATATAATGTTCCTTCTAAGCTCATAAGATTGAAAATGCTGACGCTCACTAATAATAATGCAAGAGTCAAATTAAACAACGAGCTCACTGAAGAATTTGATGCATTGGTAGGTGTTAAACAAGGAGACCCGTTATCTGCAATAGTTTTTAATATAGTTATTGACACCGTCTTGAAACAACTTGATACCAGAGGAAACATCTCAACAAGATTGAAACAAGTAGTGGCATTCGCAGATGATGTGATGATAACAGCAAGAACGAAGCAATCCTTGGCTGAAATTTATCAGAAGATTAAGACATTATCAGAACCTGTGGGTTTAATTATAAATGAAAAGAAAAAAGTACTTGCATTGCTCCCGTAAAAGGGTAGTTCCGAAAAAATTAAGGTATATAACACCCCATTGGAATCAGTTAAGTCATTCAAATTTTTGGGATCTATAATCAATAGAATGAATCAGATTGATGAAGAGATAAAAGAAAGAATAACACTAGGCAATAAGGCATACTTTGCAAATGCTACACTCTTTAGGAGTAAAATAATAACAAAAAACATGAAATTAAGGTTGTATTGGACAATCATAAGGCCTGTAGTGACTTACGGTAGTGAAGCATGGGTGTTGAAAAAAGAAAATAGAGAAAAGCTTTTAGTCTTTGAGAGAATACTTAGGAAATTTTTAGGACCTACCAAGGAAACCTCGGATTTTTTGAGGATTAAAACAAATATAGAGCTAAATAAATTAATATGTAATAAAAATATAATAAATTTTATTACATCCTTAAGACTAAGCTGGAATGGACATCTCCATAGAATGAATGAACGAAGAACAGTTAAAAAAATATGGAAATGGAAACAGTTGGGGGTTAGACCACAAGGAAGACCGAAAATGAAATGGGAAGAAAACATCTATAGTGATTTGCGGCTAAAAATGACGAATTGGAGAGGAAAAGTTAAAGACAGGAAAGAGTGGATGCGGATTGTTGAGAAGGCCAAAACTCTTCCTATAGAGTTGTAGACCCTGACGAAGAAGAAGTTTTATAAAAATACAAAAAATATGAGTAACACAACTAATATAAACACATCGGTCCTGATAAACAAGAAAGGAAGAATTGTCACAGAGAAGAAAGAGATTCTGAAAACCTGGGCTTCCTTCTTCTCTGAACTTCTTAATTGCAATTTGCCAATTGAAAGTGAGAAAGAAGATAAGATAAAGATAAGAAGATAAGGTGAAGATAACATGCAACTTCCATTACCTACAAGAACGGAGATCTATCAAATAATAAACAAATTAAAGAATAAGAAGTCTCGGGGCCATATCAAATTGTGGTTGAATTCATTAAAAAAGATCTAAAGAATTGATGTATTGAATTAATGTGTAAAATATGGATCAAAGAAACAATCCCATCTGAATGGCAAGAAGTTATCATATGCCCTATGTTTAAGAAAGGAGATAAAAAGAACTGTGAGAATTACCGAGGTATATCATTACTGAATGTGTCGTATTAAGTTTTCTCTACCTGTTTGTATAACAGACTAATGAAATACATGGAAGACAAAATGGGGTATTTTCAAATGGGCTTTCGACCAGATATGTCCACTATAGACAACATCTACATTGTCAAACAGATTTTTGAAAAGTGTCATGATATGACATTGAGATCCACAATATCTTCATTGACTATAAACAGGCATTTAATAGAATTAAAAGGAAAGCTGTCTTTGACACCCTAAGTAGTTATGATGTACCAAGAAAATTAATACGCCTTATTAAGATGATCTTAACTAACACAATTGCAAAAGTAAACAAGGCAACCCCTTATCGATATTGCTGTTTAGTATCACCATTGACAGAATTCTGAAGAGACTGGATACAAGGGGGAATATTTCTACACGGCTGAAACAGATATATGCATACGCGGATGATGTTTTAATATTATCAAGGACATTAGCGACCTTGAAAGAAGCTTTCGTACAACTAAAAATAGATTCTGAGGAGGCGGGTTTAATAGTTAGTGATAAGAAGACAAAATACATGAAGTTTTCCAAACATAGACGCAATGATAGCGGTAAAGAAATAGCATTGGGACATACGATGATCCAAGAAGTAACATCTTTTAAATACCTAGGAACTGTGATAAATTTTAGTGGCGAGGAAAAAGAAGAAATAAATGAGAGAATCACAGCTGGTAATAGGGCATATTATGGGTATCGTAAACTTTTTAAAAGTTCAGTTTTGTCTAGGAAGTCCAAACTTCGGCTATATCATACCGTCATTATATCAATTGTAACATATGAATGTGAAACATGGGTGATCAAGAAACAGATGGAACGGAAACTTGGTGTGTTCAAACGAAAGATCCTTAGAAGAATTTTTGGCCCAACAAGAATCACGGAAGGTGTATACAGAACAAAAACCAATAAAGAATTAGATGATCTAATTGAAAATAAAAATATAATATGGGATGTAAAATCCAGGTGGCTAGCCTGGTTGGGTCATCTGGAGAGAATGGAGGACTCAAGAGTTACTGAAATGATTTCAAAATGGACACATCTAAGAACTCGTCATAAAGGTAGACCGAGACTCCGATAGCTAGATAAAGGTAGTACGACCTCCGAATAATGGGTATACTCGTAAGGAACTGGAAAGAAGTTGCGAAGGATCGAGCCAGATGGAGGAAGATGATTGAGTTGGCCAAGACTCATAAAGAGTTGTAGCGCCTTATAAGAAAAAAATGGTATGTTTTGAAAACAACTAGTAAAAATCGTCGATGAGTGGCCATATCTACTAAAGAAACGGATATTGCGAATATTGAATACTGATTCATGACGTATACATATTTGAGTGAAAAATATTGGTTTTGGGAAGATTTCTCATATAATTTATATTCCTTATTTAATATAAAAAATCTTACTGGATTTTTCTCGTAGATTTTGCAAAGAAAATGATAATTTGCTTAAAATTTGCGTATATAGAAGTTATTTCAATATTATTATATTATATCATAAAATAATTTTTTATATATTTCTATATTTTGACATTATAATCAGTAACCTAAGAATCTTGTGAATTCAAAATTTCACATGGATTGGCAAAACACACATGCTGGTCCCAAAATAATATTGGTGAAGAACCATTTAGTACAATTAAGCTTAAAGCCAAATATTCAAATAGAAAAGTTCTAACCTACGAAAAATTGTTCCATACCTTAGTCAGTGCAAAAAAGTTACACCAAATAGAGAGTCGGGTTTCGGGGAGAGGGTTTGGAAAAAAGGTGAAATTACCCTTTTCAACAGTTTATCGCAAATATCTCGAAAACTATGAGGCCTAACTAAAATGTTAAAGTACATTAAATTAATGTACATTAAATTTTCAATAAAATTAGTTGTATACATTTTTGTACTGCGACAAACAGTTACGGAGATATGGAGGGGACAAAAATTTGATTATTTCACCATTTCCTTGAAATTTCTCGAAATCACTTGAAAATCGCAAGTTTAAATATATTGTGACTTTATTATTATTTAATAACAATTTAATTACTAAAGGGGAGGAAACTGAATACTCATTTCTCTGGGAGCCACTCACAAGGACAACACAACAATCTGGTGTTCGAGCAATGAACAAAACATTTATTAATACTGTGAAACACAATTTACACTCTCCCACACGACACAACTAAACATTATTACTCTTAACACAAACAGGAATTCCCCCAAAAGACACAACACAAATTGACACCATTCACTTTAACGTCTAAGTGACGTCATCCCCCAAAAGACACAAANNAAACAACAAACATTTCCCTTTATCTAATACAATCTCAACACACTGAATTTAACTATAATCTTAATTTAATTAACAGGAACTCTCTTATCTCTTTACGATCACAAAGCACTGAATTTATTTATGGCTTGAATCAATTTAGGCCAAAGTCTGCCTGGGCACTCAGATAGTCTAAAGTTCGTGCCTTTTTGTCTAAATTCATGCCATTTCCTCTAGGACGCTTAAGCGCATAAGACGGTGTTGGTCGAAACAATGACCAACAGACGTACTATACCTCAACAAGATGACCACGCTCGCGTGGGCCGCTCGTGCGCAGGACCGGTGCGACGCCAGCAATAGGAGTGATCTCTGTAGTCTGTGAGACGTCCGTTTCTCCCCCTGAGACTCCGCTGAGCAATGTTAACAGCGTCACCATCTGTGCGAAACTCTTCTAGCTCGAAGCTTCGCGAACGAGAAATCTTTATGAGCGATCTACCACATGAGCTCCTTCCGAAAACTTAGCGGTGAAATACGTCTCAGCGGCTGCACGAATCTTTGAAGTGAAATGTGCGCTAACACATCTAGTCACTACCAACAATCGGTATGAGCTTGAGTTGTGAGCTCATCTAAGCGCGCCACATTACTCGGTGTGATCTAACACATCTAGAGCTGCCGAAAAATAGCAAGTGAGACTGAAAATTATCTGTCTGAGAAAAAATATCTGTACGCGATCTGAGAAGCATCTGAGCGCGAAAATATCTGTGCGCGATCTGAGAAGCATCTGAGAGCGACGAATGAGACACGAATGAGACACGAATGAGACACGAATGAGACACGAATGAGACACGAATGAGACACGAATGAGCAAAATCTGAGAGCGAAAAATCTCTGTGTCTCCCTTAAATTGGCTTCCTCCCTTCTCTTTCACCAAAATTTCCAAAATTTTGAATGTCATGTGACCTAAAGTTCCCAATACCGAAATGGTTTCCCCTTCTCTCTCCCTGATTCTCATTGGAACTTTTTTTAAAAATCTTCAACGAATTTCTGTAACGTTCTCGACGACGCTGTGGCTTTTAACGATTTTCGAGCAAGTTGGGACATGATTCTAGTTTTCCGCACATCTGGGGTTTGTTATGGAGGGTATTTCTTTTCCCTCATCCCCTCGCCAGCCTTCTATTCCTTCACCCTCATAAATTTTTATTTGACTTGAAAGACCCGCCGACGCAGGCTGAGCCAGCCTTGTACCGAGGTCACGGTCCTTCGCCAATCTCCAACGAACTTTTTCCTTTTAAACTTGAATGCTCTTTCATTTACATTTGACAATTAATCCCTAAATTATTCAAAACTCACAATGTGTAACTGCTATTTTGACCATAAATTTATTATTCATTATAATATATAGTCTCGGTAGCTCAAGATGCTCGCTTGCTACGAAAAACCCCGGGTTCGATTCCCGGCGGGGTCAGAAAATTTGCTGTTTCACTTTTATGAATGATTTCATATATTGCAAAGATGATGGTAAAATGACCCTCTGTGACTTACGAGTACAACCAATTCTTACTTGGAACCGGCAATGTAGATTATATCTGAAGGCGCTTCATCCCAAAATGTTTCACGTGTCTTAGTATAGTACATTTACCTTAAAAAATCACCAAATCCAAACATTTAAGAAGAAAAGTTCTACTCTATGTCAAATTGTTCTACACCTTCCTCGTAGCATGTGATGAAATGTTAGATAGCGCGTCGGGTTTCGGCGAGAGGGTAGAAAATGGGTGAGATTGTCTTTTTCAGCAGTTTTTCGCCAATATTTAAAAAACTATGAGGTCTAGCTAAAAGTTTCTGGTATATTATATTAATCTACATTGAATTCTTACCAAACATTGTCCTTTACATTTTTTGATCAGCAGTAACAATTACAGAGATAATGAAGGGGATAAAATGTATTATTTCTGGGTTGACAAAAAATGTACAGAAATTGTAATTTTTGCAGCACTCTGAAATCGTAATTTTCGCTTCGCTTTCCATTACTTAATTTTTGCATCCTTTTATTGTAGTTACGCGGGAATAGATACAACATTTTAAGCTATCGACTAGATGGCATTATGGCCGTTGCCCAAAATATCGTAAAGTTACAGAATTTAGTTTATTGCACAGTAAGTTAAATGACTGATTTAACGAGCTGAAAGTTAATAACTCATTTTCTTCAAAAGTTTCTGGTAAGTAAACCCAAGTACACTCAGACCTCATTAGGGATCGTTACCGTCATTCTTAGTCGGTCATAACGAGAAATACATACGGATCATTCTTTTCACAATCGTTCGAAAATAGATCTTTTCAGAATTGGCTGAAAACTTTTACTTCTGTTCAATTCCATTAAAAGCTAAGACTGATTTGTCTATTTTATGAGAAAGTCTAGGCGCGGTGAACGCAATATAATAATAAAATCTTACTTAAACGAATCATAATATTTCTGTTCCCTAAGGATTTGAATATTCTATTGTCTATGTGTGAATTCCTCCTATTTCCTCCTATGAGATCGCTCAGGCATGGCTTCTTACAATTACCAGGCTGGAACATGCATTATGTGGCAACAGTGTTCCGCTAGCCGGTTTGGTTAAATGCGTTAGCTTTATTTCAGCGAATGGATTGCTTATGCATTCATGTTCTTCGTGTAAAATGAATCTGAACTTAAAGTATTTATTTATTTATTGTGGTCACGCTATAGTTTTAGCTTCTATGATATTGACGACTAAATATATGAACGTGATTGCTCTTTGAACTTCTCTGTAGCCGGCCGGCCTACGAGACCGGTGTTGTCAAGCGTTCGACTCCTCCCTGGTAATTATAGGGAGCCATGGCTCAGGTCGACTTTGCGTCAGACTGACTTGGTTCAACATTGCTATGTTCTCAATCGCTACACAGTATTTTACGGTTAGTCATACTTTTCATTACAATAAATTACTTTAAAATAATATTGAATAATTAGGGTTATCAATACAAAGTCTCAAAACCTAATTAATTGCTATTCTATGTACGTTCGTCGGATGAAAATGGAAGTTTCTTGGCAATGCACGATGGGTTAAATGGTTGTACCTAGCTCGCTAAAATTTCAAATAATTCAAAAAGTGAAAATAATTATCTACAAACTGTTGAAATTAACACTCTTCGTCGGAAGAAGTTTGAGTTTCTTCGCCTATGTCGATATTTTTCACAGGTATTTTCAGTTCACAGAACCGTTTTCAGTCATCCTGTTTGGAGGAATTTCTGATTTGATTATTCAATGACGCGTGAAATTAGAAATAATAGAATCTGGAGAAAATAACACGATACTCAAAAACATTTCGATTGGTAGAACATCACTTAATAATGTCTAACATTTATGAAAAAAAGATGGATGAAATATTATTCCTGGCAATGATCACTGTTATACACACGTTTGCGGCAGTCCACTGCATCTGAAACTATTTAAATGTATTGAAACCCTGCATTGGACGTGGCTTGGAGGGACGTTCAGGACGTTGCTGGAACTTATCATTTGCCTCCAAAACCCCCTTGGATCCTTATCGACGACTCGAACACATTTGACATGTTTATGACCAACTGTGAACGGCGCTGAATGGATGGGGTTCCCGTTGACCTAATGTACGGAACTGGATGCCTGCGCCACACAGAACAATAATTTATCTCTTTTCTTCAAGTAAAGTAAAATCATCACTTCAAGTAAAATCTATTTTAACTTGGAATGAGAGTACTGTTCACCTTAAGAAAATTGCATGGTAAAAAGTCTGGTTCTTTTTTGCCAACCCCGTCGCTGACTCAATTCGTGCACATTTTAACGCAACTGACTATTGTTTTTTCTTTCTTTATGCATTCTATTTCGAAAAATTTACCTACAAATGCTTAATGCCTACAATAATTATACTTACAAAGCTGAATAAAACCCGAATAGGTAAATCTTGGAAAATATTTTTTAATATAATTGAATCTTATAAGACGTTCTTTACAATAGTTCTTACATATTATGAAAAATTTCAGGGAATCACGGCGGTGAACTAGTTAAAAGTCTCAACGAAATAAATAAACAATATAATCAGTATTAAGATACTCATCAATCTTTGAAAATTAATTAAATATCTAGAAGATTTTACTGGATAAACGACAACATGAGAAAATAAAGTAAAGCTTTGTAATACAGAAAAACGTCAATTCAAACAAAGATGAAATTCTTCCGAATGCCATTCCGGATTAACTTCCGAATGCCATTCTTTACCTAGTTTCTCACGTCGTCAGTCCTATACTAAGTCACGTTGTGGAATATTTTTGTGAAGATATGATACAGATTGCCGGTTCCAAGTCTTACAACTGCGGTAGTAAGCCGTCGAGGGTCACTTTTCCATCGTCTTAGCTACATGAACTGAGACATTGAAGTGCAACAACAAATTTTCTGACCCTGCCGGGAATCGAACCCGGGGGTTTTCGTAGCAAGCGAGCACCTTGAGCTACCGAGACTATATATTATAATGAATAATAAATTTATGGTCAAAATAGCAGTTACATATATTTAAACTTGCGATTTTCAAGTAATTTCGAGAAATTTCAAGGAAATGGTGAAATAATCATATTTTTGTCCCCTCTATATCTCCGTAATTGTTTGTCGCAGTACAAAAATGTATACAACTAATTTTATTGAAAATTTAATGTACCTTAATATTTTAGTTAGGCCTCATAGTTTTCGAGATATTTGCGATAAACTGTTGAAAAGGGTAATTTCACCTTTTTTCCAAACCCTCTCCCCGAAACCCGACTCTCTATTTGGTGTAACTTTTTTGCACTGACTAAGGTATGGAACAATTTTTCGTAGGTTAGAACTTTTCTATTTGAATTTTTGGGTTTGGTCGTTTTTTGGGTTAATTGTACTTTATGTTAATTGTACTATACTGATTGAGCGACGCGCGGTTGTCGGAGAAAATCAGTTGTTTTTTTATTGGGGATTACGGCTCGCCGACATGGAGGTCATTAGAGCCAAAAATCATTTGTGGAGGAACATAACTTTAATTGCTCAGGAATGTCTCCGTGGTGCTCCGGAGCCATCTACGAGCCTCCCTTATATTGGACTACCTTCACCACCACCATCGCTGCTTTTGTTCGCTGTTTACAAACTTCTTCGCTGGTCGTGCGTGATGTCCTGTGAGCTTTGCGCCAATATGAACTGAACATGTAATTTTGACTTATGTTGTTACCGTACATTGGTTATCATTGCCCGGACGAGTATGTGCATTAAATTGTAGTTGATGTTTTTGAAAATTTACTGGGAATTTATTTCTCGTTTATGATAACAGGTAATTTGAGTGATGAAATGCGGTGAAGAGGTTATGTTGATGATGTGGAGACAAAATTTCTATATTTATTCGTTGCAAAAATTACGGGACATTATATCCTTATACGAATCGTGTTTTCTCACGTTCCTTAATTATCATAATATTCTATCCGTTAATAGTATGATATTTGTTTTTTTACTCCAATAATGAATTTAATAGAAAGTAGCTATTTGTTTGAATAAATGGGTAGAATTCTTTTTAGTGTTCTACAATTTGTGTAAATGCTAAAATGGAAATTTTTATGTTGTCATACTGAAGTATGAATATTTTGAAATTTGTTTGAAGAATTAATACTTTAGTACTTTAATTTAGTTAGTGCTTGAACAAAGATCTCTTTTAAATTCTCAGTAGGCTTTCTTTACTATATATGTAGATGATTTTTCTGGTTTTGCTTGGTGTTAAGTGACATTATATGAAGAAAAGTTGTTTCATAATAAGTGTGTAAACACATATGTGTTAAAAGTAATTTATTTGTACATTAATTGAGAGTAATAATTGTTGAATTGCAAAAACAATTTTACTCTTCCCATTACAGTGTGGATCTTGCAATCTTTAGTGGGCGATGGCTTCTTTCGTTTTATGTTTTACTGTTCTGGAATTAATTTATTTGTTCAAATTTCTTATGATGTATTTAAAGTGTGAATGTTTTGTTTTTACTGCAGACTGAAGTTAATGATAAGAATTGCATATTATTCTTCATAAAGTATTAATGTGACTTCGATTTCTTTATTTCTTTGCTAGCAGCATAAAGTTTGTTAAGTCCAGAAAGGGAAATATTTTAATGTTTTCAACAACATGTTTTACTCAATCGGTTATTGGTTTATTTTTCACTTGTACCAATGGCACACAAATGAATATTGTAGTTCTGGAATGTAATTGAAATTTACTTTCTACTAGCTTGTAGTTCTCAGGTTTTTGTGTGTTTAGTGCCTAGACTTAGTTGAACCAATTTTGGACTTAACAAGAAGATTTAAAATTATGATAGCAATAGGAACGCAAGTATTTGGAACACTCGGTGCACAGATTTAACACTCCGATGATTGAAAGTTTAGGATAATTTCTGGGTTTGTAGTCATGAATTAAAATATGTCATTGTGTTCTCTTATTTATGCTTCATTAACTTTCTAGTGTCTTATTCTTCAGTGTCTGAATTCTTATTAGGCTTTCATTTAGGTTGATGTTTAGAATGTGCAATCACTGATGTTATGCCTACAAATAATGTATATATTTTTTTGCAGTATGTGAGCCCAGGGTTATTGGTAGTGTGCTGTCATCTTTATTCATTTAATCAAGCAAAGATCAAGGCATCATGTAAGTTAAATAGAATAATTAACTCATATGCAAGATCACATTATATAAACAACATTATGTTGCTCCTACAATGGAAGTTTGTTCTTCTGTTAATAACTTTGTGGTTATGCTGTTTCTTGAAACATTCTTTTTATTTTCTATACTCAATAACACATTAAGAATTTTCTGTGTGGAATATTATTTAGTTTTTTAAGACAAGTTTTTAAAATCAATGGAAACCTAGTAGAATTCAGTTCTTTTAAAAATGGATCCATGACATTTTTCTCAAGTTAGTCTCGGGATCAAAAATTCTTCACACTAGAATGTAACTGAGGGCAGCAGCTCTGGCCACTCTTCTAATTATTAATTCCAGAGACAATCCAGAGTAGAAAAGTTAGATCGGGAATAATTTTTTAACAATGCAGTGGAAGGACACCAAAATCTAATTTTTGCTAATTTATAAGCATGTTTTATTAATGTTATGTGAAATCCACCAAGTTGTAGTGGACAAGAGCGAATACTCTAGGGATAATGACATCTGCGAGAAATTTTGTTTTTGGGGTAGCTGAGATGAATGGCGTCACCTCTAATTTCGCCTCTGATATCAAGTTTGAATTCAGGCTCATTGGGAACAAGACACCCTGTGTCCCCCCTAATGGTGGGTGGGAAGCGGACGACACGATAAAGTAATTGTAAAGGACTGATTTTTGTGGGATCAAGTTTTCAGGGTGGCTGAGAGGAATAATTAACCAGTGCCACCAAGTTCAAGTTTAGATATCTTGGGGTCACTGTACCACAAGTCAGGGGATTTTTATGTTTCTGGAAAAGTCAGGGAATGTACTCACTGCTCAGGAAAAATATTAAAAGTGATAACGCAGATCGTCGAATAAAAAAATGCCACAAATTCTATAGAAAATCCGTTTTTTTCTTCAATTAGTTTTAAGTTATGTGCGTCAGAGCGACTAGGCTTAAGTATCCCCCCAAAAATGTTTTAAATGATAGTTTGAACCATTCTCTCTCCAGTGGCGATGAATTTTCATCCCCTTACGGTGCTAAGCTTTGAATTGACTGACTTTAAATTACTATGGAGAAACTTTCGCGGGCTCGTTTTTTTATATTCTGGCAAAAGCACCGGCTTAACATAGCGAAAAAAACTACTAAAAAATAACAAATGGAAATTGGAACGCAATGTTGTTGAGATTTTCGTACCTTACGGGGCATTTTGAAGAAAAATTCACCAAAAACTGTGGAAAATACTGTCCTAACGGAAATAGCAGCCGCATCACGTTACTGAAGACAATGCGACCCTTGTCAAAGGAGTCAAACGACAGTCTAAATTAATATCAAGTTTTCAAATCACAAAAAATCATTGTCCTCATCCAGTATACAAAATCAGTAGAATGATTTCTTAATTAATAAGAACTATTTTGGTGGATATTTCCAAGTTTTGTGAATAGTTGGCAACTTGACTTCAGTAAACGCGCATATATCTTAAGGCGACTTGATTAACCCAATAACCTTCCCATGAATTCTTTCGTGGAGATATAGAAGCGCTGCCTCACTAATAGCGATAGTAACTGGTTGTTCCTTCCTATGGTCTTGATAGGATGTGATTCGAGGTGTGCCACAGTTAGTCGCAGAGCAGTTGTAACGAAATCTGTCGCGACAGTCGCACTCGGTTCCGCTGAAAACTTTCGGTGTAACTAGTGTCATTATTTGTATTTTAACAATATAACGAATTACGACAAGTGTGTTTTTCTCCGTGTATCGTATTAATCTAAAGTTTGACACCATAATTTATCGCGTAAGATTTCAGAGTTTGACCTAACATAGATTGTATACCAAACCAAACTTGATTCACCGAAATTCTGAATACATACATTTCATAATTTTATCAGCAGTTGATAAGAACAATTCACGGAACTGTTAACAATTGTTTCAAATGTTTTCGGAAGTGTTAGCGCAGTTGCAGCACATCACTGTTGGTTCTCAGCGGAACAGTTTGCGTCGTTTCAACGACGCGACAGGGAGACGGTTCCAAGGGAAACTGTTAGGACCGTTGAAACGAAACGACAGGGGAGTTCCAGTAACAACGACCCATCTCTAGACGTGATAGAACGCACCGTTGACATAGCAAATACTTGCGGGGGCTATTGGAGCGTAGAACACTGGACGGCGACTATATTCCTACCCCTTATTTCCTCCTTTTAACAGATATTGTGTTTTACAGACCGTAAATGTCATGATGACCCCACCCATTTCACCTACAACCACTGATTTCTTCTCAAACTGCTTCAGTGTTGTTTCAATGATGACCGTGCGAAGGCTTACTTTAATCGATCTTTAGTTAGTCTAATGCCAAGCTTTGTCTTATTTATATTTCTGATAAGTTTTGATCACATACGCAACACATAAGACAAGTCCAGAATTGACATTTTAACTCCTAAAGTCGATCCAGTAATAATCCAACCAACTGGCTCCTTCGAAAGAAAAGGAATGGAAGCTTTGGAGAAAGACACAAAAGAATAAATTCCTAAAAAAAAAGAAAAAAAAGAAGAGTGTTAAAGTAAACTACTGTAGAGAAATATCAAACAAGAATGCCATTATTCAGGTTGAAACTAACGAGAACAAATAAAAGAAACGGTAAAAAGCATCCAAGATTTGAAAATGATAGAAAACAGCGAAAAGTTGCCTAAAAACATTATACGCGGTATTTCTAAACAGGAAGAAGAGCAAACTGTTATGTAAGTAATAGTTAACACTAATTTCCCTACAATAAATAATGAATTTAAGATAAGATTGAAGACGGGAGCAAAACCCATACCCAAGAATTTCTCATGGGTTTTAGAATTGCCGCCTTTCTGTTGATGTGCGTCTTTGAACGGTAATCTTACAAGATTGAAAATTATTTGAAAGTCTCCCGCCGCTATTTGTGCTAGAAATTTGGACACAATGGCCCACTGTCGGTAATCGGTTGGCACATGCTGTAACTGTCACGTTGCTCACGACTTCGGACAACGCACATTAGAGGATAAGATAAATAAATACATTAACTGTATGCAAACGGTTTCGTTTTTATTAACTTCTATTACATTTATTTACTTGTGAAAGGCTTCTTCCTTTCTCTTTCCTGACTTTCCTTGGTCACCTCTTGTTCTTTTCGATCCCGGAGCTATTACAGCTAGGGTATCTTTCGTTTTCCTCTTCTTCTCTTTCTTCTTCATCTTCTTCTTTTCCCCGCAGGGGGCTCTGTTTCGACTGAGTCTGGGTTTGGTGAACCCTCGGCTCCGAGCTGAGGACTGGTACTGCGCCATCAGTCCCCGGACACTTTGGGCATGCTTAAGCGACCACCATTGGCGCGACGGTGGAGGGTTGCGTGTTTCAAAGGGCGGAGATCTTGCCTTCATTGGCCGGGTCGTGAGGAGGGATTGAACCTCTATAAAAGAATCCTCAACCTCAAGGTGTGATGCGCGCCGATGAGGTGAGTGGGTGTTGAGGATGAGCACTCCCTAGCGAGCAACCTCTGGGGCAGTTGCCGCACCTCAGTTGAGCGAGGCTTGGTAGCGTGATGCGGGGGCTCTGTCACTGGACATTTCCCCCGAACTCGTGGGAACAATATGACATGTTTCGTTTTTCCCGCCTTGCGGAGTGGGTGTACCGCAAGGTATGTATTCCACCCAATGCCCCTCAACTAATGCCCCCCAACTTGTCCCCCTATTGGCGCTCCCTCCCCTTTTGCCCTCATCCTCTAGGAAGAGGAGATTTGTGTCAGGATCTGTCGACTTGAACAGTTTTTTTGNGTGTCGAAGAAGGAAGTCTTTCAAATCTGTAAGTGCGGTCCGTCTTGCTAAAGCAATTGACGTCGAAATGGGAAAACTTCAGTCTGTCGTGCGCCAACGGAACGGAGAAATTCTACTGGAGGCACGTACAGACAAGCAAATTGACTTAATAAGATCAATTAAAGAAATTTTCAGATTAAAGGTGAAAGTGGCTACTCACCCCAGCTTGAACTTGTGCAAAGGAGTGGTTAACCACGATGATTTTGCACAAGAACCTGGAGAAGACCTAAAAGAATTTTTTTTCAGCCGGAAGGTGTCATCGACATTCACAGAGTGAAGAGGAAGGTACAGGGGAAGCTCGTCCCCTCTTCAACTCTGATTTTAAATTTCGATCGGCCTCCTCTGCCAGGGAGCATATCCTGTGGGTTCTACACCCTTCGTGTTCGCCAATATGTGCCAAGTCCTCTGTGCTGCTTCAAGTGCCAGAGATTCGGGCACACATTGGACCCCTGCAAGTTATCCAGCGAAATATGTGTTATTTGCGGTAAACCGTCGCATGAGTCGTCTCCTTGCTCTTCGCCTCCATGCTGTGTGAATTGTCAGGATAACCATCCTTCCAATTCTAACACATGCAATAAATATTTGATGGAGAAGGACATCCAGAGGATCCGCGTTACGGATAGGGTGTCTTATCCCGAGGCCAGGCCTTCGGTATATGATCAAAAATCCGGTCGCAATAGCCAAATCTTTTGCAACAGCGGTGAGCGCGAAGAAACCACCTACAGCTTCCTTTAGCTGTCAGGTGGATTTCGAAGATACTCTGAAACCACCGATGTGTAATTCTGGAACCCAGACCAGTTTTGATGATTCTTCCGCCTTGAAAGCGGAATTCCTGGAGTGTAAGATAATTATACCTACGAAGTATAAGATTACACAAAAAAAGGAACATCTGTGTACACCTCTACATTCCACAACCACCGAGAAACCGCAGTCTGCTGTCAAACGATCCCCCCGACTTCCATCTCGGGGTCGTTCTCGGCAGAAAACTTCCAACACAAAAACATCCCGGAAACCTGACTCTTTAAAGTCAGAATCCAATGTCGGATCAACTTCCTCTAGTCGCCGTCACTCAAGGAGGAGAAATGGTGGACTTGTCATGTCCACGAGTGAACATTCCAGCAGTGATCACGGCAACTCTCCTGGCGAGGAGACCACAGCAAGGTCTGACTTTAAAGTCATCCAAAAAAAGAAATCAAAACATCGAAGAAAGAGCAGATAAACTCCAGACATTGACTCTTCTTTCCTGGAATCTGAATGGCATTCATGTCCGTTCAGATGACCTAAAGCTCTTACTGTCTCGTCGTTCTCAAATAGTATGTCTTCAAGAAACCCATCTGCTACCAAAACACTCTTCCTCTCGTGGCTATACCTGTTATAGGGCGGACTTAGGAGACGGCCTATGGGCACACGGCGGAGTCGCTGTGCTCGTAGACGCTTCAGTCAATGCCAAAGAAGTCTCTATATCCAGCGTCTTTCAGGCCGTATGTACGAGTGTAGGCCTAACATTCCTTACATGTACGATTTGTAATATTTATATCCCCCCCGGGCAGTCATTCACGAAGAAAGATCTTGCCGGTCTGATGGACCAGTTGCCTTCCCCATTTCTTATCGTCGGGAATTTCAATGCCCATAACTCAATATGGGGCTCTTCACACAACTGCCCTAAGGATGATATCATTGATAAACTGTTGGATAGCCGAGATATAGTGCTCCTTAACACGGGCCATTCCACCCACTTCTGTACAGCTTCCCGATCTTTCTCGGTGCTGGATTTAGCCATCTGCAGTTCCTCTCTTTCCTCAATCTTAGACTGCACAGTTCTTGACGATCTGTATGGGAGTGACCACTACCCGATTCTTATATATTTCAACGTCATTTATCCCTCGGTTTCATGGCCCTCTCAGTGGATTTTGAAGAAAGCAGGCTGGGATGTGTTTAAACGCAACATCAATCTCTGCGATGAGCCTTTCGCAAATGTGAATGCTATGGCAACCCATTTCACCAACGCGGTTTTAAAAGCCGCTGATGTTGCATCCCTAAATCGTCACGTAATCCAAGACATGCCCTGTTCCACGTGGAATTCTGATTGCGCAAAGGTGGTCAGCGCTAGAAAGAAAGCTTTAGCGCGACTTAATAAGTATCCCACTGTTGATAATCTCATTGAGTTTAAAAGGTGCAGAGCCTGAGCAAAACGAACTCTTCGAGAAAGTAAGTCGTCCTCCTGGAAGGCTTACATTTCAGCTCTCACAAGCCGTACTCCATCATCAGCCGTATGGCAGAAAGTTCGGAAGATTCAAGGTACGTGGTTCTCTTTTTCCATCCCTGGTCTCAATGTCAATGGACAGGTCGAAACTTCACCTGAAGTCATCTCTGAGGAACTTGCATCGCACTACGAAAGAGTCTCTAACTCCTCCGGTTTTTCTCCGTTTCTTCAACACAAAGCTCGCGCGGAGAAGTGTTGCTTGAATTTCTCCAGTTGCAGAGACGAGGAATATAACATTCCTTTCTCTATGACGGAGCTGACTTCTGACCTTGCGGCATCGAAATATACAGCCCCCGGTCCTGATCAAATACATAATGCGATGCTAAAGCATCTTCCAGCGATAGGCATAAAATTCCTTCTGAAGTTATATAACTGTATTTGGAATGAGCATACCGTCCCTGCTCAATGGCGAGATGCCATAATTATTCCACTTCCGAAGGAGGGAAAAGATCGTTCTTATCCGTCGCACTTTCGACCGATTTCTCTGACAAGCTGCATTTGCAAATTGTTAGAAAGAATGATTAATCGTCGCCTTGTTTGGTCTCTGGAATCGCGAAATCTCCTGACCAATATCCAATGTGGTTTCAGAAAACAGCGGTGAACGCTAGACCACCTTGTTGCGTTGTCATCTACCATTTCATCAGCGTTTGTAGTAAGGGAACACCCCGTGGCTATCTTTTTCGACTTGGACAAAGCTTATGATACAACCTGCTGGTACGGAATCAATGCACATTGCACTCATGGGTATTTCGAGGCTGTCTTCCTCTGTTCCTGGAGAGCTTCCTATCGCAACGCTCTTTCCGCGTCCGCCTCGGTACTTATTTATCATCAAATCATCCTTTGGAAAACGGTGTCCCACAGGGTTCAATCCTGAGCTTCACTCTCTTTGCTTTAGTCATAAATAGCATTGTGTCAGTGGTTCGAGAACCGGTACATGCGTCTCTCTTCGTTGACGACTTCGCCATCTATTGTTCGTCTAGCAGCATCTCTGTCATCGAGAGGCAACTGCAATTGGTTTTAAACCGTTTACACGAGTGGAGCATGTCTACCGGCTTTAGTTTTTCTGTAACCAAGACATGCTGTATGCACTTCTGTAGGATATACCATCTCCATAATATTCCAGATCTTTTTCTTGGGGACCAACGTCTTCCCTTCGTTGACTCCGCAAGATTCCTGGGTCTCACATTCGACCGCACACTAACTTGGTCCAATCACATCCGAAATCTAAAATCCCGTTGTAATTCTTCCCTCAACCTCCTTCGCTGCTTAAGCGGTTCATCATGGGGCGCAGACCGCACTTGCCTTCTTCGTCTGAATAGAAGTCTCGTTCGGTCTGTATTAGATTATGGCAGTATTGTATATGCCTCCGCATCTCCGTCGACACTCAGGACCCTTAACTGTATTCATCATGCAGGAGTCCGCATTGCAACTGGTGCTTTCTGCTCTAGTCGAATAGAATGCTTGCTTGTAGACGCTGGCGAACCATCTCTAAACAAGAGACGTGATATTCTACTTGGATCTTACGGAGTGAAACTGATGGGGGTTTCCAATCACCCCACTCGGCAACACCTACATTCCCCAAAATGTATTTCTTACACTGCAAGACCTTCGTTACCCCACCCAGCAGGTGTTCGTTTTAAACAACTGCTAGAGGAAAACCACATCACACTATTTCCCCCAGTGAAATACCCACACTCTCTCACACCACCTTGGTTCTTCGTGCAACCAACCATCGATTTTCGGCTGTCTCTACTTTCAAAGCAAGACACTCCAGCGGTTGTGTACCAACAGCACTTTGGAGAACTAAAAAGCCTCTATTTGGATCATATGTTCATGTACACTGATGGCTCAGCAATTAATAATTCCGTTGGTGCTGCTTTCCACTGACATAATGCCACCCGTTCTTTTCGCCTCCATTCCTTTTGCAGCGTGTACACTGCTGAAAAATTTGCAATTCTTAAGGCCCTGAAGTTCATTCATCAATCTTCAATACGGCGTGTGGTAATCTGCAGTGACTCTATTAGTGCTCTGTGGTCAGTGTCTTCAGTGTACACTTCTGATCCCCTTACGCTGACCATTCGAATTTTGATAAACCGTCTTGTATCTAAATTTTTTAAAATAGTCCTTTGTTGGGTTCCTGGGCACGTGGGTATTACGGGTAATGAAGAAGCCGATGAGGTAACGTGCGAAGTGGGGAACGCAGAGGGCAGTCCTTGACCTTTCATCTGTCCCTACGTCAGATTCAAAGGTTGCCATAAGATTTTCTCTTCTGGAGACATGTCACGCTGAATGGCAAAATCGCGCCTTCAAGCTGAGGAAGGTAAAAGACTCCGTTAAGACCTGGGTGTCATCATCCCGTCGAACAGACGTAAAGAAATAATCCTTACACGCCTTCGTATTGGCCACTGCTATCTTACCCACTTGCTATCTTACGCGGTGACCCTCCGCCCGTCTGTGAAACTTGTAACACAACACTTACCTTGGAACACTTTCTTCTAAAGTGTCTTAAATATAGTACTAGACGACGGCGACACAATCTATCGAACAGTTTGAACTTTATGCTGGGACAAAATGAACCGATTTTAATACATCTTTTTAGATTCCTTCAGGAAATTGACCTCTGAAATAGTATCTGATCTCTTTTCGTTTGTTTTTATTCAAATCCATAAACAAAACGGGGCTCTTCCCACAAGTTCTCGGGAGGGTTTGGATTTAAATCTTATTTTCTCCCCTTTGTTTTGAATTTACATTTTCTTTCTCCCCCCCCCCTCCCTGAAATTTACTCTTTTCTTTTTTTCGGTTTTTATAATGTTTTTAGGATGTTTTATTAATTTTTATTTTTTTCTATTTTGATATATATTTGGATCTATTGTAATTCAGGAGGGTTTTTGGTGGGTATGGTTGAGTCATTCGGCGAGTCCCACACGCGGGGAGAGTCATTTTGGCTCTCCTTAGTGCGTAACTGCATTTTCCCTACCTGTATAAAATGTTAGGGCTCTAATGACCTCGATGTCGGCGAGCCGTAAAACCCTACAAAAAAATATCTTACGTTAACTGAAATCTGTTTTTAAGCATTGCTCTCTCGGCGGATGGCGTAGCGCCCCTGGTCGGAAATTACCTTATTTCTCGTCGTCTAAACCGACGATCTTTTATTGTTCAAGACCATCGGGTGTATCCGGCCTTTTCCATGAAATGTCAGTAAATGCTCGGACTTCATATGCTTTTGCCGCGATGAATGTTCTTTTGCGATTACCCAGAACCGAGAAAACATTGTTGTGATAATTTGATAAGTTCTTATTTAGTTTACATCAAATCAGTTTCAAACTTAGTAAACCTTAAAAAAGCAATTGTCTTTAGGGCATATTTAAATTTGGTTGTGATCGGACGAGTTGTTTTTAAGAAATGCATTTTCAAACCAGCGCTGTGATGGAAAGTGTGGAAAAACTGGCACTTTCTTCTTTATACCTACAATGAAATGTAAATAGAATGCAGTAAAAACTTGTAATTCCCACAGTGATACGCAGAATAAAATACGAAAAATTTTGTTGTGACTCATTTTTATGTGGAGCAATGGGTTAACGTTTTATTAATGCTCAAACTCGAGTACAAGCCTTTTTTCCGCAACGGTGAGGCTCAATACCTCAGTACAGTTTGATATTACCGCACTATACGTCATAGGAAATTGGAAATGAACAGTCCTCAAGGGTACATAGGGTGGCGAAAAGACATAGGGACAAGCGTTACTCAGATAAGGTTTTACGTGCTATGACCATGTATTTAAGTTCACGCTATGATTCCGTTCGTGAATTCTGTACAAACAGTGAAACGATTCATTCATTTAGCGGTTTGCGGTGGACCTCACCCCACTTCTATTCCCACCCTCCGACTCGTGGCTTGTTCTTAAATTCAATGTCTACAGAATGAACGAAACCGAATAGAAAAAGGATGCACTATTATTTAGGTGACGATCTTGATGTATTTGCGTTCAGTGTTTTTACAACGTAACTTAACTGCATATTATGCACAAGAAAACATTATTGTATCGTTTAATGGCTTTCAGTGGAAAGTATATTATAATACAATAAACAAGAAACACGAGATATAAAACTTTGTTTTTATGTTCTCTAAAATTTGTATTTACCTTCTCTACCCAGTCTTCCCTTCTGCTACTATACTAATCCTGTGTTACAAAGAAATATTTATATTTGACCAACAACAGATTACTTGAATTGTTGACTGATTTATTATTTTAAATATTCAATTAATTTAAATATTCAATTTTAATGGTTAACTTAAACTTCCGTTAAATTTTAAACAACAAATTATAAGGCTTTTACGACTAACGAAGTTAACTTTCTGACTAACGGAGTACCGGTTAAAAAAGTTAAATTTCAGATGAACTTTGCCCACCTCTGTTGATAATTATAGAGGCTTTTCCAACAGTCAATTTGGCTTCCGGAAGAAAAGAAAACTTGAATTGAAAATGCTGTTAATAAAATGGTTACTTGAACTAAAAACTTCGTGAGTAAATACCGCAGTGGTCTCTTTTTTTTATATATTTGATATTTTGATATGGACAATGCACGGTGACCGTATATACTGCACATACTTAGGGAGATCAAATGTCCAAATAATATATATTCTGATGATCATATCAGATCTGGTTCTAACAACCCGATTTAATCAATTTTGTTGTAGCGCTCAGCGAATAATTAAATCCGACGTGCGTGATGTCTGCGTACGTTAGGACGGCGCGAGCATAACAGGACGTGTGCCTAGCAATCAAGCTTTGTGAACGTTATTCCAAAGCACAAAGAATTATCTATTCGAGTATCCATTTATTATGCTAACCTGATTGAAAACAACTCCTGATTGGTTGACTCGCAGGAAAGGGACAACCCTGACAGAATAAAGCGCGTTTCAACATTGTTTCGTTACGTGTTTTACCGCATTTCAAGTACGTGCAAAGCGTGTTTCGAAACCTGCAAAAGCTCCTGAAAAGGATGGAAATTCGAACGCTACCATGTTTCAAGTTCGTTTCGACTTCGTGAAAAGCGCGTAACAAAACGTGCTTTGCACAGACTATAGTGTGGTCTGAAACATGCTAGTTACAAGTTTGTTATGCACTGTACTATGTGAAACAGACTATTAATGGCAGAAGGACCTGAAATCTGGTAGCGGAAGACGGAACGAAGAACCGGTCCGAAATTTCAGGTTTTTTCGCGGTCTAGTATTTTGGACCGTCCTAATACTTCAGGCGGGCTCAATATATTTTAGGTGTTTTCGCGGATCAATATTTCGGATGAAAAAACATGAAATTTTTACAAAACGTTAAGCTGATATAGTAATGTTTTGTACAATGTTGCGTACAGTTAGAAATAAAACAAAAAAGAGCAAAAACAACATGCATGAAAAAAGGAATTTAATCAATATATAGAGTACTATAACAATGGTGTGATAAAATATAAGAGATATTAACATCACTTGCATCATCCGAAGTCATGTGAAAAACAATATTTATTGAAAAATTGAAACGCTCATAAACTTCCTTTATTAAAATCTGTAAATTCTTTCACATTATAGAAACAATAGCACATAAGAAAACTTTTAACCGCGGATTTAAAGAGATTCAATTTATTTATATCTTTTATATTTTTGGGAGGGGTATTAAACAAAATTATTCCTCAGTGCATTGATGCACCTGTTCTTTAAAGTCTCTTATTCCATTGAAAATGACAATTTATAAACATTTTAAAATGTTTACCTTCAACTGATGTGTGCCTGTGAGTCCATTTGGGCTAGTCCGTGTTCTGGGCGTGCACCTTAGTATGACACACGATAAAAGATGTGACAAGTACGTTTCGAAACTCACTTTAAACGCACCATTCTGCCCTCGACGACACCAGGAAAAGCATGTGACAAGCGCGTTTCGAAACGTGAAATAAACAATGTGTGTGAAAAGATTGTTTCAAGCGTGTTTCACTCTACGAGAACGCATATTTCGGGCGTGTAACGAAACTTAAACGCTAACACGAAAACTAACACTAAAACGCGTTCCAACGTGTAAAGTACGTTTCGACACCGTTTCAGAAAGTAGAAGCAAACAGTTTCTAACACGCTTTAAACGTGGAAAAGTGCTGCAAAAGCATGTTTCAAGTCCTTTTTCTCAGCGAAACACGCTAGAAATGGACTTGTCACAGACTTGAAACGTAGTATTCTTTGGTAGGATTCTGTCAGGGAAGGGGTCGGAGATGAAGCAAAAAGAAAGGACGAGACGGAAGATCTGATGCGGTATACTGCGCGAAAGTACACGCGCGACGGATTTAGGCGAGAGATTTATGTTGCTAAATTTGTGATTTATGTTGCTAAATTTTAAGAAAGATCATTAATTGTTTAACGTAAAACGTAGCGTACAGTTCATTAGACTGCATTAAATCGGGTAGAATGAGGACGCAGTGAGCAAAAAACGAGTAAGAAGTAGAAGAAATTCACGAGTAAAAGAATATGTGAACTTTTTAATGAGGATAGAAAAGAATGAGAGAAAGCTATTAAGTCATTAATTGTAATCATGAGTAAAATTTTGATAAATGGGTAGTGTTGTAAGTGAAATAATTCTTTTCTTCTTATTAGTGTACTCATTTATTAGTGCACTAAGTATGTAGGTAATGAGCACTTTTTAATGCTATTTTCAAGTTTACGACCATAATATACAAAATAAATGTGACAAACTATTCTTTTATTCACTGTACTGTGTTGTTACTATGAATTTGTTATTAACAATTGATGAAACTATATTAAAGGTATATTGCAGCTACTCCAAAGTCAGCCTGGTGGTTGCAAAGATTTATAAAAGATTTACAATTTTTGTATTGACCAGCACAAACGTCAGTGAAATACTGAACCAGTTTTATTTCTGGATATTGGGCATTTATGAAACTTAATTTAAAATTTTTATCTTATGATGAGTCACATATGTGTAGTTAATAACTTTCTTCAAGTCCTTTAACCACTGGATTTAGTTTAAAGCAGTGCACTCGTTTTAGGAAGCAATGTGTGAGTAATATATTAGTAACACAAAAGCTGTTGTAGCTTTTGATAGTGGCGAACACAACTTGTTCGTCAGTTTTCTACCATTACATGTCTGCAACAAAATAGATATTATTTTATTACTTTCTATGTTTCCTACCCATATAAAAGTATACGTGCAGTACATCAGAAAAAAGGACAGGAATATTTCGGAAAATACGAGCCATATTAGATAAATATCGTGGAGAGGAGGTATACCTAAGTGGTGACTGGAACGGACGTTCCGAGTTATGGGGAGATCGAGTCAATAACAGACGAGGAAAAGAAAAAGAAAAAGAAAAATTAATATTGACATGGACTTGAGTATTGTCAACATTTACGGCCTACCTACCTTCGAGACTGAAAACGGACAGTCGATCATCAATTTGACGCTACTAACTCGAACAACAAAGACGACGGCGACAATGTAGCAACTTCATGACAACATCGTAAGTGACCATAAGACCACATACTGTGTAGAGAAGAAAGAGGAGATGCCAAAAGAAATGTGCGCAAGCATAAACTATAGAAAGATAGACTGGGAAAGATTTCAGAAAGAGAAGTGGACCACATTAACCTATCCACCACAAAAGGATAACGAGGACATTGACGAGAGAATAGACGTACTGCAACACGATATCCTACGCGTGGTAGAGCCATACTGCAGAAGAAAGACGAATGGCTTTCGATACGGACAGACATGGTGGGATGCGGAATTACAGACGGCGAATGACTGCAAAACAAACTGCGAAGAAGGTACCATCGGGGACAACTCGGCACTGAAGGATATGAGACAGACAAGAGACGCTATAGGGAATACCTCACGACGTTTAAGACTATGATGCGCAAGAAAACGAAAGAAGATTGGGACATATTTGTCTCGGACAGCATGGTAACTAATGTGTGGGGGTTGCCGTATATCATTGGTCGTGACAAGATAAAGAGTGGAACAATATGGGGAAATATATTGACGGATATAGGGCTGACAACAGGATGGAGGGATACCGGACGGCACATGATCAAGGAAATTCTGAACGGAGCAGAGATAATGGAAGGGAGAGACTATGACATGAACGAATTGGATGCAGAAGAACAACTTACAATGACAGAAATAAAGAGGATAATAAGAGGGTTGCGATCAAAGAAAATCCCAGGGTATGATAAGATAACCAATGAAATGCTACAAAAGATGTTTAATGTGTATGGGGAAGAGATGCTTGACATCTACCAAAAATGTTATGCTTTCGGTTACTTCCCCCGGTGCTGGAAGATTGGTTGCTAAAGTTATTCATGAAACCAGGGAATGGAGATCCATCGAACAGCATATCATATAACCTACAATGCTCCTTCCAGTGCTAGGGTAGATCCTGGATAAAATAATGGCAGACAGGATCCAGGAAGCAATGTAAGGACAATTATGTACAAATCAATATTGCTTCACTCCCGGAAAGAGCACATAAGGAGTGATTAACGCTTTATTGGTGAAGATACGGGGGCACACCAAAAAGTATGCACAGTTAACCTACGTCGACTTCTCTGGAGCATTTGATAATGTACAATGGCAAATAATATTACGAGAGTTAAAGCGGAAAAATGTACCGCAACAATTGTTGCAGTTAGTCACCTCCTACTTGGAAGATCGCCACGTACTCCTGGAAGTTGGGTACGAGAAAATCATAAATAAAATGACAAAAGGGTGTCCCCAGGGGAGTCACTCCGGTTCAATACTTAGGAATATAGTCCTCAATGTTGTGCTTGAAAAAATTGAAAGGGAGAAGATCGATATAATCGCTTATGCTAATGACATAACAATCATAGTGGAAGGAAGTAGTAGGAGGCAATTGGAAGAAGAAAGTGCTCGGTTACTAAGGATATTTGAGATGTACTGAACTGTAGCTCACAATCTCGCGAACAAAGTCTTCGGAATGGCTCAGCGTGGGGCTAGTCGACGGGATCCCATAACACACTTTCCCACTTGGCGAAAACACTTAACTGCACGAACTGCGGAAAACACTTAAGTACCATCCTGGCCCGGGTTTTTCTCCGTTTTTCCTTCGGGTAGAGGCGGATTTCTTATACAGGTTCTCTAGGCTTTGTCTAGGGGTGTGTGTATTGTAACAATAAATTGTGAATTTAGTGGTTTTTCAACTCTTATGATTTTTAAAAACTATACTCAGAATAATCTATAGTTTGATAATAACTTGTACATGTAAATACAAACATATTTGCGTTAAATTACAAACATATTGACATTATATATGTATTATAACTCGCAGCTAACTTTTTATCTTATCTAGGAACTTTTGCTGAAATTTTTGAATCCGCCTCTGCCTTAGGGCCCTTGATCGGAATTGATGGGATGGTCCCTTGATTGCTTCCGGAGAGTAAATTAGTTTATTGTTCTCCACTTGGTCATACGCAGTTTGTTCTGTTTTTTGACAATAAATAAATTTAATTAATTTAATTTTCAGTAGATAGTTGTTAGCTCTAACGACATGGTATATTACTTTTACTATATTTCTCAAACTATTCTTATATCTGTTCCTGTATGTAAAAAATGTTAAATTAAATATCTAAAAATCATTTTTTGCAAAGTTTGATTTTTTAATTTCAAATGACTGAGAAGAATTGAAAATATTTGACTCATGGTTTATAATTCGACAACTCATTAAATTAGTGAGAAAAATATCAAAGGTATGTTCTTCAAATGTTGATGGGATACTGCTTACTTATTGAAGAAACTTGCTAAGAAAAGACTTTTCACAAGTCAGATTTTTACGGAGTAAATTACAGTGAAATGAAATGTTTTGAAATTTTTAAAATAATTATTTATGTATTTATTTATGTACTTATTTATGTATTTATTTATTTGAATGTTTATTTATTTATTTACCATGTATCTTTTTGCTACATTTTACGCAAAAAAGTATGCAACCTATAGAGGTAGCATATATGCTACCTGTTCATAGGCATGGCCTATACATTAAATTGAAAATAGAAACTTATACACTAAATGATAAATTATAATTTAAATAAAATACTTATTCTTAATAATATTTTCATACATCCAACTTTAAAGCAATATTGGATATATATCTGTATATAATTGCTCATTGACTAGTAACCATGTCTGTAATGTTTCTTTTATAATTTTCTTGCTCTCTGTATTTATGATTTTCAAGTCATTTGGCAAAGAATTTAAAAAATTAATTGCAGTTATCTCACTTGTTTTATGCATTACTCTTTTATTTATTTTTGGCAGAGGTATTGATCTGTTTCTTGTGATGGGAGTTATTGGTAAGGTATTTGTGTTGTAATAGTTTTTAGTGGAACAAAGTCAATTTAATTATGAAGCTATTTCTTATTGTGAGAGGTGTTTTACAGGAGGATGTCCTTTGTATATAATTTTATTGATTCGGTTTTGCAGTGTGTATAGTTGATTCATGTAGTTATCGTATGCATCCCCCCCACGATATTATACTGCATGTAAATTCGCTATGACACAAGTCATAGTAAATTGTCAATAAAGCCTTTTCATTCATAAATTTAGATAGCTTTTTAAATACAAATAGCAAGTATCTAGTGATATTACAAACTAATTAAGATATCACTGTGCTTTTTGAAAGAAAACGTGCTATTTTTGTCTACACTGACTTGTAACTAAGAGAAACTGTATCACACCACTAAAGTCCCCTGTGCGAAGCTGGGTAAGGTGGGATAGTCACATATAAAACTTTTGACATAATGGCCTGTTACTGCCTCAGTTGGAACAACATATTTTTGGCAAAAAAAACAACTGTTCCTGAGTTGAAATTTTTGTTGGGAAACCTCAGATTTGTGTTCAGCTCCCCAAAAAACATATAGGCATGAAAAATCATCTCCTGCAAAAATTTCCATCTGAAAATCCCAGATTACTGGACTATTTCTGTTCTTACAAGTTAATGGTTCACTTTTTCACAAAAATTTTTGACATTAGTTTTTTCGTGTTAAAATTCTTCTTTTCTGTGCTGGAAGAATTTACCATTGTCTTGTTCGTCCAGTACTTATTGTAACATTTTTTTTCTGCCTGTTATTATTGTTGCAAAAAGAAGGCAAGGATGATCTCTGATCTTCCGTGTGTGTCTAATCGAGAGTAAACTGTGTTATAAATTTGTATGTGTATTATTAGCTTTGAAAACGTTATTATGGTAAATTATAATGATATAAATTGTAATTTTTTGAAGATCATTTTTGAAAGTTACTTTGAGAAAAATTTATCACAATTTTACGAATGTATTAACTGTCATGGTCGGCAGTATCTTCTAACTTTGTGTGCCTACTTATAATTTGTTTTTCGAGAAACATGTCTTTTTTCTTACTCAATTTTGTTTTGTCTGTGTGCAGGTTTTGTCGCCCTTCCCCACCTCCTCCTACAGGAGAACAGTCTCGATCAAGTACAGACCAGCAAGTCACTCAGGTGATGCCCTATGGCCAACATGTTATGATGCTGGCAGATCCGGGAGCAACTGATGAATTTAAGCTGAAAGCTGCCCAAGAGCTTAGTGAAAATTTTGAGGTATTTAATTCAATTTTTTAAAGCTATATTCTTCGCTTACATATTAGTTAGTTCATTTTTGTCATCGCATCTCAATCCATTGTTATTCATTTTCTTCTATTTCTTATCACCGTGTGATTTCTTGAGCCATTAGTACCTAGCTCTGCTAACTTTTCTCCTCTTCCCACTTAGTTATTTTACTGTTAATTCTTTGGTAAGTTTAGTGTGACTAGTGTATTTCTTCCCATCTAGAAACCACATTTTTTCATGTTGAATTTGCTCTCATTGAAAAAATTCTTGAGAATCTTGTAGTCTGTGAAACTTCCAAACTTAATTGAAATACAGTGGTATTATGAATGACCGGACGATAATGGCCAGTTACCCTAAAAAGTTGTTTTAAAAGAAAGAAAACAATTTTATGTATTGAAGTCTTGATCAGTTTGGCCTGTTCATTACTAATTGTGTAATAACTCTTTTATGTTGCATGTGTTCTTGTAGCGAAAACCTTTGAGGCTAAATGACCCCATAGTTTAATATGAAAAAGACCAGTTATGACACCGCTTCTGGAGACAGTTTATCAGCAGCCTTTCTCCTGAATGAGTTCACATAAGTTTATGTGGTAAACGGATTTAATATTTTTCACTCAGTAGAATTTTACTTAAAGGTGTTTTGAATTTCATTTTTCAGTATTTACTTTGTTTGTTGAAAATGATTTTTTGAAATTTGACTTTTATTAAAAAAAAACTAACTTGTAGAGAGATTCCTACCTTTATATGACACAAATATGCAATCAGCCTTTGATAAGATAAAACAGCGTCGTCCTAAAGCTGGCAATTTTATAGCAATCCTATATAAAATTGCTGTTTAGAGGCGCGTGCTTGCCGGCGACACACTCCCCTTTCCACATGACCGTCCGCTGCGTGTCTCGCTCGCGTCTCTCTTGCCTACCACCGCTCAGCGCCGCGTCGCGATTGACATATTGTTACATTTTTCGAGTAATAATATAAATAACTTAAAAATTAAATATTAATTGAATTAATATAAGTATTTAAAAATTCGTTGTTTTGCAATTTAGTACCCAGTAGATGACTCATGAAAGAACCATTAGCAGTAGGTAATCCTTCAAATTCTCTTATCCTTCTAATCCTGCTGCTTGGACAAACTATAAACACGTACTTATTACGGAATTTTAAAGTAAAGTACAAATGATTCAGTCTTATGAGTTATTATTTTACAGAAATCCATTAATTTGCTAGAACTTTTCTTATCTGGATATTCCCTTCCAATTGACTGATGAATTTTGTTCAATATAGATGTTTTTGTTTATATTCAGTTAATCTAATTAATTAATTATCTAATTAACATTAATTTAAGGCACAGTATCATGGAAGAAAAATAATTGTGCACTCTGATTATATTAATGTAAACAATACAGAAAGCACATGGCTGGATCAGGGAGCATTCCTGCTACTATTTGCAGAATTCTCACCAAATGGGAAGAACATTTGAATTGAGAATAGTGAGTTTCTTTGTCAGCTTTTCATAAATATTTTAGTGGATTTAAAAAATTACACTTCAGAGAATAAAACAAACCACCCTAACTCTGTCTGTACACTATTTTCTCTTTGGAGGCAATTTATTTCAACTTTTACTAATTGATAGAGTGTTTTACAGGGAAGGTTTAGGTGGATATTTTGTGGATATTTTGTATAAATAAGCCCACATCTGTCGCTTAGTGTTAAATATAAAGAGAGGCAACCGTCTCTGCTGCAGATTGTACTTGATAACATGAGACAGAAGATACTGAGAGATGTCGCCCTTTCACTTGCACACCCGCTTGGAGGGGGTAAGGTGTTACAGTGCAAAGTGTGTGTACGTGTGTGTGTATATTTGGGTCATTGTACACTTGCAACATTATTTGTAGCAGATGTATATCGAATTAATTCAACCTATTTGTAAACTTTTGTCATATAATAGCTAAAACGTAACAATGATAGAGCTATTTTGCTTCAGTGGCATTTGAACAAGATCATAAATGTTGGAAGCACACATGCCATATGGAAGCTATCTATGTATTTGCACTGCTTGACTCTTGTCCTTGTTACTACTTTTAATTGTGAAGCAATCATATGCATATCGAATTCTAAAATATTATTCGTTCAATTCATGGATGATTGCAACTAAACTGAGATGGATGATTGCATCTACTAACTAGAATCAGTAGCTATCTGATCCATCTCGAAGCACAGAGGATGAAATAGCTAGTTTCCATTCGGGAAAATTAGAATCCTTAACGAATCCTAGAGTAGTCACGTTCAGATAATTTTCCTTATTCATTGTTGTTACATAGACAGCAAAATTATAGTGTTGCAGTATATAATATTCAATTATTCTTAGATTAATGCTGGAATGACTACTGTTATTTAATCCTCATAAAATGACACTTTTAAAGTATGATGTAAATGGTTATGTAATTGACTAACAATAGGCAATTTTCAAGTTCTCTTGAATCTTGGATGTGCTTCTACAGACCTTCCTCAATTATTATTCCTTTCTAATACTTGGCTTGCGATTTCTGTATCAATTCATATCAGAAATATCTGATGTAAGTACGTGTTTGTTCTGAAGAAGTTAACTTGTAAGTTCAAGATTTTCACGTACTGTTTTTTCTTTTAATTGTTTTATTGTGGATTCATTAAAATTCTGTTTTGACGAGCCTTCTTCTTAAATCAGATATCTTCATTAATGAAAAACAACATATTTCATAATTTAAATGATATTCCAGGAGCTAAATCATGGTATTTCTTCGTATTGTTCCTACTTTTTTTTAATTTTAAAGTTGGAGAAATGCTCTATTACACATACAGTGGTTGCTTTGATGATTTTGATGTATGATATTTCTTCTCTTCATCAAGTATTTTATGGGTGTAGTTAATGTATTTATCTGATTGTGTACTTCTGTACAAGCGTGTTTGTTATTCTGAAAGCCTAAAAGTGGTATGTCTTGGGATTTATAATAAATTCTTGCATTTATGAGATGGTAAAGATGAAAAGTATGTGTAAATAATTTCCATTTTGAGCTTCTGTCCCTTTTCCCTTTGTTGTTAAATGCTTGCTTTTGCCTGTTGGAAATAGAACATTTCACTAGACTTTGATATTGCATTTCCCCTACCTGTACAAGTTTTTAGGGCTCCAATGACCTCGATGTCGATGAGCCGTAAAACCCCACTCTCACACACACACCAAAGAAAAAAAAACTCAATAAGTTTTTCTTTCTTATATGAGTCAAGTGAGCATTTTAATATTGATTTCTTATTGTTGAACGTGACTTTCTGGTTGATTTTGCAGCTGTAAAAAATTGTCCCTTAAGTGGAAATTATCTTCTGGTGTTTGAATTTCTATCCCAAATAGACAGCTTTCTTTTGAAAGAACCTGTTTTATTTCTTAGCATAGAAATATTTTTATGAAATCCCATGAGAGAAATATTAAGTCCATTCAGAAGATTAAATTTATCTGCTGAATAATCAAGTTTAACCATTCATTCCGCACCCAACAGAAGCTTCTACTAGACCAGATTTTTGCTGATTTTTCCTTTTGTAGAAACTGCCTTACATCTTCCCTCAGTTTAAACCCAACATGAACATTTATAACAGTGTTAAGTTCAATCATCGCATTGAATGCATTACGGTTCTATTGTTTATACTCAGCTTTGCCAGTAAAATGTACAATTAACCCATCTTCATACTTTTAGATTATAATTAGTAATTAGTTAATTGAATTTCCTTTCTTTTTTAATGAAAAAGTATCATGATGTGAGTTCTTTTTATCTTCAGTGCTTCACATTGCCCAATTTCATAAAAGTAAAATAAACTTTAATTCGAGTTGATCATATAAAGAGATGGACTCTCTTCCTATGTTGGTTTGCTTCCTGTCATATCAGAATGAGTTTCCTTGTTGGATTGGTCAGAGATGAAAACCATTTGACTATCTATTGTTTTAGTGGATATTTTTATTTTTGCTCTCATTCTGTGTTTCTTAAAGAAAAGGTTTTTGCCTTTAAGTTTTTTTCTTAACTGGGGAAATTATATGAATGAAAGGATTGCTAGTGTGTCATATGTGATGTCTTCAAGTAACTTAGTACTGTAAAATTATATTGCATATTTTGCCATTTCTTCTTTTAAATAGTTGATCATTGTGCAACCTCAATATCCGGCCTTCTTGGATCTTGCTGTCAAAACATTTGTAAAAATCATGCAGGAGGGTGAAGTTCATTTTATTGCAGAATTCAGCATGCAGGTAAGTTTACTAAATTCTCTTTATCATGTGCCACATAATCATGAAAAATGTTGTGGAATTATGGATTAGTACAGTTAAAAATATATTCTGATATTGTTGATGAGTCTCTCTTTCCATTAATTTGCAGCAAGTTCGAAAACTTATTCTTGAGATGATACATCGCTTTCCCACCAATGATGCTCTGCGACCTTATGTTAAAATTATTTTGAGCCTGATGTTCAAATTACTTGCAGTAGAAAATGAAGAAAATGTATTGGTATGTTTAAGAATAATTATTGAACTTCATAAGCAGTATAGACCACAGTTTAATCCTGAGGTAAGGATGTGCATGTGTGTTGTTATCTAGTATCATATGAGGAGACCTGTTTTATTCATTAGAATTTGGTTTTGTTCTAATTTTTTAAATTTCTTTTATTTCAGATACCAAATTTTTTAAGCTTTGTGAAGAATATTTACAGAGAATTACCAAATCATATGCACAAAATATTTGAACCTCGATCTGCAATAAAAGTCAATGACATTGCAGATATTAACATAGAAGCATTTTTAAGTGAAACATATACAGTCACTGTTATCCAAAGAGAGCAAAAGAATGTGAAAGACGCTGCGCTTATGGTAATGCGCTTATTTCTTTCAAATATTTATTATTTTTCTTTCATTTGTCTGTGAAATAGTGCTTATCTGGTGTAAGTGGTAGGGGTGCCTAAGATTTTGGGGTTTGAATCCCGATCCAGGTATGGATGTTACTGTGATTTCATTTTTATTTCATTTATCTAGGTATTTGACCATTCCCATAATTCCTCATCATTGATGGTGGACAATGTATATTGAATGGGAAATTTCATTGTGATGATCTTGATATAAAGTTTCTACTCAACTCTTGTTATAAGGAACCTGTTACCCTTAGATAAAACTACAGTCTTTTTTACCTTTTTTCCCTACTAATTTGAAAAAACTCACCTTATAGATTGATACTCATGAGAAATAGAGTGATATATAAGAAACCAATATTATCAAATTTTTTATGTTAGGTACTGGAATTTTAAAGTGAATTTCCCAGGTATAAGATACCTGTAGAAGAGATTCCCACTTATAGTGGACAAAAAATATTTCTCCGAAATAAATTTCAACTCCTATGTAAGAGACTAGATAATTTTTTGTGAAAATTCTGAGAATGGCTTGTTGCTGCAACATTACTGTTTGTGTAGCATCAGCTCATGAAAACTTTTCTACCAATTAAAGCATGAGAAACATAGAGATAATTGTTATTTTCCCATGTCGTGATTATGATAATAGTATTCAAGCCATACTGAAGAGTTAAGAAAATGCTTTGAGTATAAAAAGCTTCATATTTGTTGCAATACTATAACTAGGTAGTTTTAGGTGATATACTTTTGCTAGAACTGATATTGGTCATTTTGAAAATGACCAAAATTCATTTCGGAAATGAACTTCATCCAAAACTATTCTTGATCATTATGAAAATGCCCAAAACTAATTCTGTCATTGGACATCGTGCATCATTTTGTGTAATTGGGAAAATCCAAACATTTGAATTATTGTTGACAAATTGGTTTAAAAAATTGACTATTGTGGAAAAAAGTATCTGTCCCCTCGAGGAATACTCTTTGTTTCTAACTCAATACTGCATCATTTGAACTATATCCAAGTGGGAAGGATACCTTCACTCTCATTCTGTTGTTTTTATTATGCCATACCATTATGGATGAAGATGATCAGAGAAAAAGTTTCTTTTGCGCTAAAATTATGTTAAAATGTACCTCCGTTTTAAGTTTTAGTTTGCCAAGTTTGTCTGTGCCACACCTACATGTGTACAAACATACAGCGTGACAAGTAACCAAATAACATTTAATTTTAATTTTTGTGTTGAAGCTACCTTATTTTGAATTGCATTTTTTGATCCATGCTGTCATTCATGATACTGAAATGAAAATTCTGGATTATGTTGTGATTTCAGTTGAAATACATACCACAGCAAGCCCATTTCTGAAAATCTGCTTGGAAACTAACTTAAAGAAACTTAAAGTGAACTGACCCTTATAGTACTTATAGTTCATTTTGAGAAACAACCAAAGAGAGAAAAAATAAAATTAAGAAAGTGTTGAATGTTCACATAAGTATGCATGATTCAAGACAAGCTTCAGCATAAGTGGCGAATATTCAAACAATTTTTATTGTATAATAAATATATAATCGTCTTCATAAAATGATATTTGGTATTCTTATGGAATTCTGCTCAGTAATGTCACTGTACCAACGTACATTAATAGATGTGGTCTAGTGGTAAAGTCAACACCTCCACCATATTGTTCAGGAGTAGAGCATGTGTTCAAATTTTGCTTGGCAAAACTAGGTGAGGTTTTCTGCTAGATTTTCCCTCACTAACTCGAGACTAATATTGGTTTGATAAGATAAGTTCTCTATCAACCCATTATCTCTCCTCATCACCCAATTCCCTCACACAAATTACAGCTAGGTGGAAGAGCAGGCCAGTAGCGTACCTACACCTTAAGTGGGCTGGGGTGGGAGTATTCTTGGAGACCCCTACACTTAGTTTTTGGATGCCTTCTAGTACATGTCCAATGCTCCGAAGTGTCAGTACACAATGATACCAAGAACATAATATCTTTATAATATAGTTTACTATTTTAATGGATTTTATGTAACACACCTTTATGCAATAGTCCAATATAAATGGTTTCACATATAATTAATTTTTTTAAATCGTTTAGTGAATTGTTTTTCATGAAGTAACCGCATGTTCATAAAAAGTATGTTTGCCTTCTTTTCAAACATCCCTGGAAAACAATTTTTCATTTCTGCTTGTCAGTGGAGTGAAAGAGTAAGAACAAAACATATTTAACACTTACCTCTATGAACAGTTAAAACTCATATGCAGAAATTTATTTATTCATTGCTTCTCCGAGGGTGCCATCTGAGATGCACCACTTTTTCTCCAAATGGAAAATAATAATTTAAAAGGTTTCCAAAATCACTACACACAAACTAATTTACATGTTAATTACTTCAACATGCTCAGAACTAAAACTTCTACGAATCACATTCAGTCTCTACAGTGAACCACTTGTTATCTGAACTCACTGTGTCAAAGAGGCTCGACCTTATATGCCCCCTTTGACTGCCTGCAATTTCCCGATAAACTTCCATTCTCTCAAAGACCATGTTGCTAGTGCATCTTTTCCTTAAATTTAGAATAAATATTATTAAACCACTTCCTGCTCCCAGGCACCTACATGAGGGCAAGCGCATGACTAGAATTATGGAATACTGATTGACCCTAATATATTGTAAAATTATAGCGTCAGCTAATGTAACAAATTTTTAAACTGAAACAGAGCATATTTATACATAATCATCCATCCAGAATACAAAGTCCTTTTTTCTTATTCCTGCAGGTACATAATACTTAAAAAATCTTCCTTTTCTTTTATGTCCTCCTGCTTTTCGAAGACCCCCTCTGACAAGAGATCCGGAATGATCCCCCCATCACTATGCCACTGGAGCAGGCCTCTTTCCTTGAACCTTGCCATAGGAAATTACTTAAAAATAAGAATTAAATTGTAATATAATTATGTAAAATATGTTTTCCATCTATGCCTTCACTCAGTTTGTTCATCTTTTTCGGTTAGGAACATGTTTTCTGGAGACCTACTCACACTGTCAGCTGAACACAACTAACCTTTTGCTTCTCTGACAACGTGGTGGTGGATGACGATACCTTTCAAACTATTTTTTTTTTCAGTTGATATTTCAGTATTCATATGTACAATCAGTATTTAAATATTTGAAAGTAAATCCTTTCCTTTAAGTTAAGCTCTATTAAGTGAGATAAAATAAATTTATAATACTAAAAATTGCCAAATGTGTAATTTGTTTTCAGTACAATTTGATTCCGAAGGCCACAACATCTTTACTGGTTCTTCAAGAATTACCCATAATAGTTGTTTTTATGTTTCAACTTCATAAACAGAGTGTACATCAAGATGTAGCTGAATTTATTCCCCTCATTATGAATACCATTACTCTCCAGCCATCTGCTGCTCAAAGGTCTGTTCTTGGAATTTTGATATTATTATGTTACTTTGCATGATTTAATTATTGTACAATACCATATACTTATGAGAAGGCTTTTGCGTTTTTCAGAGCTAACCCCAATTTTAACAAGGAAATTTATGTTGACTTCATTGGTGCTCAAATTAAAACTTTGTCATTTTTGGCATATATTATCAAAATTTACCAAAAAATCGTGGCTAAACATTCAGCCCATATGGTGAAAGGTGTTTTAGGTTTGTTATCAATGTGTCCTCCAGAAGTAGCTCACTTAAGGAAGGAGCTGCTGGTAGCAGCTCGACATATCCTGTCCACTGACTTGCGAGTTGGTAAGTTTACTTTCGGGGTCTTGTTGTAGCATTATTATTTTGTTGTAAAAACTGCTCATATACATTTTTTCTAGAATTTGTCCCATTCATGGAGAGGCTTTTCGATAAAAATGTCCTTTTGGGTAAAGGCTGGACCACACATGAGTCTCTGAGACCTTTTGCGTATAGTACTTTGGCTGATCTAGTGCATAATGTTCGTGAGCATCTACCTCTAAATGACTTAACAAGAGCAGTTCATTTGTTCGCTATGAATGTCCATGACGAGTCTCTTCCCATGAAGTAAGAGAAACAATTTATATATTGTTTATTTACAGTTAGATGTAAGTTTTAAAAAATGTTGATGATTGAGTGGATAAATGAGTGTGTGAACATGAGTGAAGATGCAAATGTGTGAGTGAGTTGGTGTGAGTTAAGAATTTTGGTGGAGTGTGTTTAAAAGTGAGTGAGTTGACAGAGAAATCACGGTACTATGTGCTTAGTGTGTAATAATTTATTAATGGAATATTAAGTGTAATTTATTTTTATTCATTAATTTTTTTGTTTTATTTCTTATTCGACTCTCTAGCCTCTTAATTCTCTTGATGAAAATTAATCCAGTCAATAGACAAACAATTGGCTTTGCCTTGCAAAAAGTATAGAAAAGACTTACTGGGTTGGTTGGTCTGATTCATCTTATGATGACTAGAATGAAATCACTCTAAAGTATTCCAGGTTTGGAATGTGTCATGGACACGAACACTGTGATCTTTGCACATAAAATACTTCATAATGGTATTGATTGTTCCGAGTTTCTTGAAAAATTCAACTTTTACTAACCTCAGCAAATGTTTGGATCTAATGATTGCTATTTTTATTATAATGCGTTTATAAGCTTGCTTTCTCTGTCTACAAAAAATCTTGTCAAAATTTTGACTTGTTCTATTAAAACTGTGCTTTTATACAATTTGACTTATATTTACCTCTTTTTATTTAATTAAAATTTAAATAAATATAATACTTCATATAAACCCATCTCCTGAGATATGTGAAAATTAAAATCTTTTTTGAGTTGAAGTCTGGGGTGCTGCCTTGCATAATTATTACTTGCACCTTAGTTAATACTTGTTTGTTATTTATAGTTTTAAAGAATAAATGAATATAAAGTAATTATCAAAACTTTTTCAAGAAAATTTAATATTTGAAAAATAAAATAAAAAGTTCTTCTATTACCCCTTGTATCTCGGAAACAATTATTGTAGATGGTGCAAACTTCCCTCCCTGAGTAGGTACTCGGAAGTTGTGAGTTAAAAATTGCATCCAATATGCAGGTACGCAGAAATCTGCAATAAGTGTTCCCAGTCTGTGGTCACTTATGGAGTGTGATCCAGGTTTACCGGACCAGGTGGATTATGTGTATGGGCTTTGGGAGTGGAGTTGGATTGTGCAGTGGTAGCACACCTGCGACAGGAGTAGAAGCCCCTGGAGCAGGAGGTCCTGGGTTTGAGGTCGGGTCTGTTGCAATTTTCATGTGGCCAGAGATGATCCAATTATTCTCGAGTCTAAATGTTTCATTACAAAATATATACAAATTGTATGCACTACAGCTTTGGTAATGATTTTGTTTTATGAATGGTACTAAAAAAAATAGAAATTTGCAAAAACAAGATTTTTCCCCCTTTGTCCAACATGAGAGCACAAGAGGAAAACACTCAAGGTTGCAAACTCTATATACTAAAGATATTTACAAAGTTTAATCTTTTTTGTATCTGTTACTAGGTAAGTCTATCTATTGAATGGACTAAATGTTGTTGCTCAGTTTTTAAGAATTGACATGTTTTTAGACATTTTGTTAATAAGATTTTGCATCCTTATGAGATAATATCAAAGTGATAATTTTAATTATATATATCACTAATAATTTTATATTATTTTTAACCATTTCCTAAATTGATAATTTGTTGCCTTGTTACATTGTATTTATTTTGAAAATTAGGTAGATTAATGTGAGTGTCACAAAAACTTTTTATATCCTTATTGCTGTAAAAAGTTCTTTTTATTTATCTTGAGTTTCTTTCCAGGTTGTGCTTATTAATAAGTGTTTGCATTTTTTATTGTATTCATATTTTTGCTTCTCATAGTATTCAGACAATGTCCTGCAAACTACTTCTAAACCTTGTTGACTGCATAAGACAAAGGAGTGAAATGGAAAATGGAAATGGGAGAGGGCTCCTTTTAAGAATGCTCGAAGTGTTTGTTTTAAAGTTTAAAACAATTTCAAAAACTCAACTTCCATATCTTCTGAGTAAATGGTGAGTACATTCTCTTGTAACTGTGGTTAAACTTGTTGATTTTAGTGTATAGGTAAAAAAATGTTAATTACATCTGTTTTTACGTATTTTCTTTAATTTTTTCCTGCTATTTCTTGATCCTTAAGCCACTCTGACAAGATGCATATTTTCAAGAAAAATTGCTACATTTAGTGTTCAGCATCACTAATCAAACAGTAGATGTAATGTTAAAGAGTTTGAACTTATGAGTAAATATTTCTACCAGACATATCCAAGTAATAATAGCATATGCTTACAATACCTTGGCAAAAGTAAGAACCAAGCAAGCATTGATTGATGTGTCCTAACAATTCTCCTTTTTCTTATTGAAGTATTTGTAAATGGGAATGTAGCATGCTATTGAAGCTTATCTACATGGAGCGATGTGAGGTAGGAGGTGGGTGGTTGGCTATTGTTAGTAGGTGGGCCAGGTAGCTGGGTTTACCAACAACTTGGCCCACGTGGAGGGGTTGGCAGGAGTAGTTAGTAATAGTTAGAGTTATTGATACTAGGAGGAGATAGATAGAGGAAGGAGGGTTCGCTTTTCAGTAGTCTATATGAAGTGGGATATTAATGAGAAAAGCTACAAATTTTTTCTTGTCCCTCCTGGAATTGAATCCGGGATGACTTGGTGATGAACAAGAATGCTATCACTTGAACCACCAGACAATTGTTAAAGCAGGCTAAAGTATTTGGTCTCAATATGAATGAAACCAAAAGAAAATATTTGAAATGCTCAAGGAAGAAACCTTGTGGCTTAAATCTAGAATAAGTGAAAAGTTTCAAATATGTTTGAATATATCAAATATATAAGTAAATCAAAATAATACCATGGAAGAAGAAATTAAACTAAGAATTCGTATTGTTCAGAACTCTAAAAAAAAAACGTGTTGAAACTTATGAGTATTAAAAGATTCTTGCCAAAACAAAACATCAATTTTTGGAAGGAAAATTTTGAGAAATATATTTCAGCCAATGGCATTTGGAAAATGAAAACTAATGAAGTACAAAGTGTAATTATTTGAAAAGTTTTTGATTCTAAACTTCATCAATGTTGAAAGGCTTAGTTGGTTCAGTCATGTACAAAGAATTTCTGAGCAACGTTTTGTTACAAAAATACAATACAATATAATATTTATAATATTTTAATTTTATTGCAGACTCCTGAAGTCATCATTGCATTGCAATTGTCAATGCATTACTTGTACAAATAGAAACCTTTAAACACTTATTCCATTTACATTTCCATAATACTCATCAATATGGTAAATAGGGTTATCAGTGAAATATATCCTTATCTTCTGTTGAAATCCATCAATGGACATGTGTTTTAGTGGTTCTGGCAGGATATTAAACAGTTTTATAGAAATGTAAGCAAAACTTTGATACTATTTTGATACCTCTGTACATCCAGTCATCCCCCCTCCTCAGTGAGATGGCTGCTAGAAACTGCCCTTTGTTTGCCTGCTATTTGCCCTCACGGGCAAAATGAATAATTTTCTAAGATAATGAATTTGACAAACCCATATGATTCACTGAACATAAACTATTGTGAAGTAAATGTGTTAATATAATAATACAATTCCATGAAGATAATTTTTAAATTTTGTACATTTGCGAGCACTCACAATAACTCTTACATAAGATCTTGCATCGTAAATCACTGAATTCAAGAAGCACAACCTCGTGCAACTGCTGTATGAAAAAAACTTATTAGTGTGAAGATGTATTCATGTAATGTGTTTGCAGAATTTCTCTATTTCCCTGACTTAGCTTTTCAATATAAAACTGTCTTTGAGTACTGACTACTGACCCAGGCAAGGGCATGCTGGTGATGAGAAGAGAAAGAAAGAGAGAAAGGGAGGGTAAATTTTTCATGACCATTGGACCATTTTGGAAGTCCTTACAGCATTTTCAGTCTAACTAAAATATAACTTGTTAATTTACTCGTGTTAGTGTTACTATATGTGTTTAGTCTGTACACAAGTGTTCTTAGAAACACACTACTTTTCTAGCCAACAAAATCAACTCGCAACAGCCAGTTCTTCACAGCCAGCTGCAAGCATATCAACTCTTCTTAAATTGGCAACAAATGCTGCTACTCCTGCTACAACTACTAGTGGTGTGCAAAGCAACAATGCATCCAATACTCCATTCACCCCCCTTATCAGTTCCATCCCTTCCACTCCTGCACCCTCCATTTCAGGCACAGGCAGTGGTTTGGCGGGGGTTATTGCCACTTCTGCTAGTATAAGCCCCAGTGGAGTAATCACCTCAGGAACTGGTGTAGATCGCAGCATTTGTCGTTCTGTCGGATCCACATCTATTGAAACTGTTGCTTCAGGTATAAAAATTGATGTAGAAATTAGCTAATTGACTGAAAAAATTGAAATTGGATGAATCGCTAATAAATACTTATCTATAATGATCTCTACTAAAAGGAGTTCATATACCATGGTGAGAAAAGAAGAATGGACTGCTTGCTTAGTTTGTGAATATCAAAATTACTCTGGGATAAAAAATTGCTTCCAAATAATGTTTTATGAATGTTTTGAAGATTTAGTTCATTTGATGTATAAGTTTACCTTTGTTTGTTGCTAAATAGCATGTAGATGCCTTTGTTTACAAATTTAAGTTTCCATGTTGTTTCAAACTATTTTTTAGGTTTTTTCTTATAATTTTGTGTTAAAGAAAATGACTTTTCATTATTTACTGTTAACATTTGTTTGCTTTCTTGCCATTACATGGCGCCAATATGCTTTATATAGTTCCTTTGGTTTTGAATGTAAACAAATCAATAAATGTGCTCGTATGTTTCTAGTAACAGTAAAAGCTGGTCGTCTCTCTGCTATTAATATTCAATCAAATACTCTAATTTTTTGTTTGTCAAAAATGTTTACTTGAGCTCTGCAAATCTTGAGACCTTAGACCCCTCCTATGATTTTTGAAGTTGGATCCAGTGTTCATGTATGCAATCAAAACCAAGAGACTGATCTTTTATTTCCTTAGCATCAATATTTGTACATGAGAGTGGGGGAAATAAACACCTATGTGATAAGAGGGAGAACTTAGTGTTGGAGATTGTTTTTAGGGATAGAGCTATATTATTGCTATGTTGTCCATTGTAGGGAGTCTTATCAAACAAAAATCGTCTCTCCACATCTGTTATAGAGTGCGTCTGCTTGTAGGAAATTTCTAGTGACTTAAATTCAATATGAGGGAGCCGGGAATAAAAAAAAATATCTTCTATGAAGAAATGTCTAGTATTGAGATACTTCTGTTAATGGAAGTTTCTCTGTATTACGAGACTTAATTATGGGTTACAATAAAAATTCTTTCTGCTGCTGTTCTTTATTGACTTTTTTGAACTTTCAATCAACTCTATATGATGTTGATAAGTACCTCATGGTAAATATCAGTATGTCACTTGATTAGACTCACAAAGGGCTTAATTTTTATTATACTCTCCTTGCTCTTTTGGGTATTATTTCATACTTTTGATATAATCTCATTGTTCGAAGACACTTTGTCACTACAGATTCATAATCAAGGAAAGGACAACACAGAATATGTTAAAATAGAATTGTTGCACAGAATATTACCTACACTAATACTAGGACAGAAAAATTAATTGCATCCCATTGGATAGATGAAACAGATAGGAGTTTTGGAACTGAGAGTAAATTCTTGAGGAATTCCTTAAAGTCTCAATTACTTGTGGAATGAAAAGTTAGTTCATTTACCAATCTACATTCTCTGTTACAAAATTGCACCTATTTCAGAATTTCATGGTAATTTGTAAATGTGTAGTATTATAATTTCATATATTCTTCAGTAATTCTGGAAGGCATCAAAAATGAATTATTGGTTTCTCTTTGTATGATTTATTTTATTTTGTATACTTTCTGATTGATTGTTTATTGATTGTCCATGTGTCCTGCAAATTTTTCTGTTATCTCTGTGTTTTAGGAAATGTTCCTAAGGAAGAAAAGTCTCGATTTGGATTTCCAGCAAACCAAACTACCAACTATAGTGTAACAGACTGTCGTAGCATGGTGAGAACATTGGTTTGTGGAGTGAAAACTATAACGTGGGGATGCATTGAATGCAAGGTATGATCATTTTTATGTCTCGTTTTGTATTTTAAAACAAATAAATCATTTCAATTATTTTTGTTTCCAGTAGTTTTCTAAGTGTTTTTATTTTGATTGTCAAGTATCCCTACATCTGTGAGATATCCCACTAAAACCCACTTGCCTTCTAAAACTATTAACTAAACAAGGTTGTTGTTTCTCTGTGTTTCTGTATGTTTACCCTGCCTATTGTCGGATTTTTATTATAGACCCTCACTTTGAATTGCTGTAGAAGGCACAAAAAAAGTCATATAAAAAAATAATTAACACCATTAAAATTGTCATGATCTTCTGCATATACTTAGGTAAAAAATGGTTCAAAGAGTGAATAATACTGTTTAAAAATCAGAAATGTTTTAAAAAATGTGAAATTTTTACTGTTTTTCCTGATACGTTGACTTAATTTTTTTTATAAAATGTACTAAAATATAAAAAATAATTCTTATTCAGTGTAAGATTACTATTACATGCTGATGTTCTTTGAGCTCATGAATTTGATATTATATGATCGATGTTCTTTGTGTTCCGTTACATGTAAAAACATGTCTTATATACGACTTGCGTTCGCTTAACTTGTTATCACCCATGAAACTTTTAATTAGCAGTGTCCCCATCCTAAACTCCTAATATAGTTCCCCCCAGGATTTTTGGCTGAAATTTTCGGGAAAAAAAAGTGTGGGGGACTATGTGTCTCAGGTCATTTGGGGTTTAGGTCTGGGTAGAAATGATGTACAGTTGTGGAAGGCAAACTGGTGGTGTAGTGGTTAACACCCCTGCAATCAAAGCAGGAGTCCCGGGATGGATTCCCAGCTCGTTGCCATTTTCACCTGACCGAAAGTTGTCACATCTTCTCCATGTGTAGGGTACTCGGAAGAAATATATGCATAACTAATATGTAGTTTTTTATCTTATACAGCCTCATATACCCCTCATTTTGCCTGTTTATGAGGCAATATTTGATAATTCAGCAAGTCAGTTTCAACGGATATCAGTTAGCAACCCTCTATAGGGATTAGTTTGTGTTGACCTGCAGGTGAATTATCAATTGTGGAATGTTGTCAGTTACAGATTCCTCATATGTGGTTTTTGTTTGTATTTATTGGTGAATAATTCCGTACATTTATGCCATTATTGGATTTACATCCAACATCTTTAACATGAAGTGTTATAATTGTCTGTGAACAACTTGATGATATGCTTCCTTGCATGGGAAAAAAAGGAAACTATTTTTTTTTTTGCAAAATTTGCAATCTATGAAGCCATAAAAAAAAAGTTTTTGGTCTTAAAATGTTTGTTTCTTACTGTACTTTCTCCTAAAATTGAAATGGTGATGTGCATTGGGGAATTAGTTGTCAAGAAAGCAAAATTCTGTATTTCCATGTTTTTAAAGCTCAAAATTTTCTAAAATTTGACAAAGCTGAATTCTGACATAAATTTGAACTGTGTGACATAACTGCTTCGATATTTCATTACATCTTTAACTTGGGACTAGGTTAATTCTTGGATCATTTTAGCCAGTTTATTTATTTATTATTTGAATGTAAGCCAACTTTGTTATTTTAAATTTCAGAATCCAAGTGGAGACAATCAAATACCTAGTAAAATCTTTCAGCCAAAGGAAGTAAGGGTATTCATTCGTTTGGTGAAATGGGCTATGCAAGCATTGGATATATATTCTCTGACCGTGAATCCTCTAATGCCAGGAGTTGTAATAGCTACTCCACCACGAACGTCCCCTAATCAGACAGTACGATCCCGAGAAGAAAAAGAAGTTTTAGAACATTTTGCTGAAGTGGTGAGTAGTTGGTGCTTTGTGTTAAATATTTGGCAGTACTTGGAATTCCTCAGGAAAAAGAAAAGATGTGTTGATTTGTTTATCTATTGAATTTGGATTCTTATCCTGTTTTAATTTAATCTTGATTTTAGTTCATTATGATGCATCCTCAAAATTTTCAAGAAATTTTCACCCATTCCATTGAGTATATGGTGAACTCTATTCATAGAAACTTGGCACTTCAAGTGTTAGCAAACTTATTCCTTGGTAACACGTCAACATCTCCCATGTTTGCCACAGTTTTGTTGGAAGTTTTGTTAGATCGGATGGAAGAAATTGGCAACAATACAGAAAAAAGTAACATTTATTTGAGATTATTCAAAATTGTTTTTGGAAGTGTTGCTAATTATCCGGCCAAAAATGAACATATGCTAAGACCCCATTTACATAAGATTGTGAATCGGTAAGTGTTGAATGTTACAACATCTTAATTAAGTGTACTGTTATAATTAAGAGTTTGTTCACAGTTTGTTTGTTTATTGTTTCTGTTGACTTCTGTTATTGATGTCAGTTTGTATGAAGTTATCCAAATATGGCTTACCTTGTTGAGTGCCACATGATAACATGCAATGTTGGTGCTTTTTGACAACCCCACCTGTGCTTGTCATACCCCTCCCGTCCTAATGTGACATAATAAATTTTAGGAATATTTTTGTGGAGTTAATCAGACAGTTTCATGCAATTTTTGCTTAGTTCAGTTATGATGTTTTCTAGTAAATTTCTTCATAACCTCCCTCTCATAATTCATTTCATATGTCATCACTAGTTTTGGAACCTTCCGACTGTGTGACGTAATATGTGAATGACCCCTTTTTATTAATTTTCTGATACTTAAATAACTTGTAAGTATATGCAATGATATTTATTTATTTATTTAACAAGCAATTTCCCAGTATACATCAAATTAATATATGAACATCAAATGAGTATGAACAGTGACAATTTACAAAATAATACTATCATATTGAGAGTACAGACTGGAAGATTTCGAACCTAATTTGTTAAAAATTATATGGCCATATATTATAAATAATTTAATTATTGGGGTGTCACCTTGGTCATGCAAGGTTTTTATTGCAGAAAAATCATTTTTGGTTTGCAAGAGATCTATATGGCACCACTTAAAAAAGTACATTCATTGAATTATAGTGGCATGTTTCTGTTGTGAAAAGCGAGGAAATTCGTAATGTAGTCTATGCGGTAAAACTGAAAAAAAAACATCTTGACTGCAACAGTGTATTTTACACTCTCTTAAGTGATAGTCAACATGTTAACCTATTAATGGCCAGTGGTGCATGAATGCACAATCGCAAAAAAAGTATTTTTGTATTGGGCTTTCATTTATCCGTTTTATCATTTTAAGGACTAAGATATTCCTACTAACATAGAAGTAATTTGGTGAAATTTTTTAAACGTCCCTGTACTGCTTGGTAATTGTGGAGCTTTAGCAACATTATCAAAGCATGATAAATTAAATGGCGTTTCTATGTTGCTCATTGTTTTATTGGTATAAAGCTTTTTCGGCTGCATTACTGACGCGAATGCGCCAAAAATATTCCTCAATACTCAGTGTATGTTACTGACTATGGTTGCTATGCAGCCGAAAAAGCTTTATACCAATAAAACAATGAGCAACATAGAAATGCCATTTAATTTATCACATCCCTGTACTGTTATTACTTAAATTGTTTGTATTTCAAAATGCTTCAATTTCAGTTTATTTTCAATGCTCTGTTCAGAAATTAATTCATAGTAAATGTGAAGAGTTGTGTGTGTATATTTAGGAAGAGGGTGTCTATTCTTCGTATTTTAAAATATTCTTGGTGTTTGTATTTTCCTCATTGTCATTTGGCTGATTATTGCACTTTTACTTCCTTGGTGCGCTGGCAAACTGCTGACCGGGAGTGAGTTTTTTCCTCGAAAAGAGGATCAGCAATAATTACGAGTGGGACGTACTTTCCGGTACAGTAGAAGTAGACTCCTCTCGACTCCTTCTGAGAAAGGCAGTACTATTAGATGTATGTTCGTGAAGTGTTAAGTGTGAGAGTATATACTTCAACAGAAAATATTATTTTTTAATTTCTTGTATGTTGCAGCTTTGGTGTGTACGCACGTACTATGTATTCTTATTAGTATCAGGTAAAATGCATTCATTTGTAGAGCGTCCTCATCTTAGATTCCAGATACTCAACTTTTGTAAGGTCGTAATAAATATATATTCATGACCGTGACATACATGAAAATTCCTAGCGATAACTGAGATCTTATTTTGAAGAAGGTAAACTGTGTCATAGACATATTGGTTGTATTTCCATTAAAAATAAAATTTATTCAGATTTTAGATTCTATTACATTTTTTATTTAAGATGTTTACGTAACGAGGATTGACGACATCTGAAATATTAGATGAATTAGAAAGTATTGATACTGACTGCACAGACATAGTTGTACTTCCACCCGAGGTCGACGAACTGACAGATGAAGAACAAGTAGATGACAATCTAACGGGGGGCAATTCCGTTGATGAAACATTACCAAGTGATGTCACCAGGCCATTGGAACTCCATGTTGAGAAAAACACGGATGTATCGTGTCCTTCATATTTGTTGGATAGGGGTTCTGCATTTTGTTCTTCGAGTAGGGAAGGAGTAACTGTTTGCAAAAAAGTGAAGTTATGCTTTGACGCTCCGTTGTGGAAGGAAACTCGACAGGTATGCAGATTTGAAGCAAATTCTGTAGAAGATAAAATGTTAAAAGACCCGAAAGAAAGTTACAATAATTTTACTCCTTTGAATTTTTTCAATTTAAATTTTAATTGCCAAGTTTGGTTCTTACTTAGAGAGGAAAGTATGAGATACACCAGGCAATGCAACTGTCATGATTTCTTTCTGACCATGAGTGATTTGAAGCGATTTGCAGGTATTCTCATTCTCACAGATTACTACACTTTAAAACAAATGCATTGGCCATCAGATGAGGACAAGAAAGTCCCTTTAGTAAAAAAATCGATGAGTAGAAAACTTTTCCATACCATAAAAAATATGCACTGCGCTGACAGTAAGAATCTCAATGCAAATGACAGATTCACTAAAGTAAGACCTCTGTTCGATATTCTCAACAAAAGTTTCTTACAGTTCAGAGTATTTTCCCATCATTTGTCCATTGATGAGCAAATGGTGCCTTACTTTGGATGGCATTCTGCAAAGATGTTAATGAAGGGAAAACCGGTACGATTTGAATTCAAAATTTGGTCCAGTATGACATCCAGTAAAGGATATTTATTTCAATTCAAACCATATGGGGGATCAAAATCACACATTAAAAGTTCTGGTTTAGGACTCAGTGGTGACGTTTTGTTTCACATGTTATTATTTATTCAACATCCCAACCAACACAAAAAAATTTTTGATGATGTTTTTACATCTTTTAATCTTTTAGCAGAACTGAAAAAGCAAGGTTTCTTTGCAACTGGTATTGTATGTAACGGAAAAATTACTAACTGTCCCTTGATAGAATCAAAAGTTGTACAAAAGAAAGAGAAAGGGTATTATGATTTTTCGTTTGACAACAGTCATGAAGTATTAGTCCTCAGGTGAAATGACAATTCTGTTGTGACAGTTGTGACAAATAATGGGAAGATTCTGCCATGTTCTACTATGTAAAGATGCAACAAAAAGGAAAAGAAAGAATGGCAAATCCAGCAACTTGATGTTGTTTCAGAGTACAACAAATATATGGGAGGCGTTGACCTACATGACAATGCTGTTGCGAATTACTGTATGAAGTGAGAGGGAAAAAGTGGTGGTGGCCTTTATTCATAAATGCTATCGACAGTTCACTTGTAAATGCGTGGAAACTGCATTGCTCAACTTCAGATGAAAAGATCCCTGAAGTTGAATTTTGGTCCTACATTACTCGAGAATTGTTGGTGTCCGAAGAGACGGAATGTATTTTGTAATGATAGAAATGTCTGTCATAAGAAAGAAAATTATGGGAAAAGCAGAATATTACCATTTGATAATATAGGACATTTAATTCGCAAATGCGGAGAAAATGTTAGATGACTTAGCGGTTTATGCAAAAACCATACCATGTTTCCGTGTCAAGTGTAATCTCCACCTCCATCTAGAATGTTTTGAAACTTATCACTTCAAATGAAAATCTGTTACATAATATGAAATAAAACAAATAGGAAAAGTTATCTTCTTGTTTTTCTTAAACATTATCCCCATGAAGAACCTGTGAAACAGTATATAAGAACTGGCTTTAGAGCGTATGCCCCTCTCCTGGCCACTGGTGCATGAACACACCATCCTGTTTAATGTCATCCACAATAAATTAAAAAAATTTGACTTTCAAATAATGATATTTCGGTTAATTTCAAGGTCGTATCTGAAAATCGCTGAATTCTGACAAGTATTTTATGGGTCGGCCATTAATGGGTTAAGCACTTAAATATTGATTATTCTACAATGCTGCAAATATTTGCACACATCAATATTTGCACTACAGGTTTATCAAAGAAATTTACATCTTACTTCACAGTTTACCAGAGTTAAGGCTTTGCTTCCTCTTTATTAATGATATCAATGGTTTTTGTCCAGATGGCAAAAATTTAATGTGATTGTTGCCCTCATTTGTATTTTAGTACTTATGTAATATCACTTTTATACCATGGAAGAATGAGTATCTAATGAGAGAATAAATTTATTCTAAATGTTATTTTCATGTTTTTACAGGTCTATGGAATTAGCTTTAACAGCAAAGGACCCATACAACTACTTCCTATTACTTCAAGCCCTCTTTCATTCAATAGGTGGTGGTAATCATGATCTCCTGTATCAAGAGTTTTTACCTTTGCTGCCTAATCTTTTGCAAGGTAAATGTTCTATGTGTCATTTTTTTTTATTGATGCAGGTGCACATATGAATCATGGTTATTCTGATAGTTAGCAACATACAAATAATATCATTTATGTATTGGAATACAATGCTGCTTCAAAATAATGTATAAAGAGATTTTAGTTTCAAGTTGAGAGGGACAAACAACCAAAGAAGGACATTCTGAGATATTGGTTCGATTGAACCTTTGTTGTATCCTCTCTATAATAATGGTGATTTACTTGTTATTAAAATCCATGTATACTTGGCAGAAGTAAAGTATTAACACTAAGATTTGTCTCTTCGGGAAATAGAATTTTTTGAAAACTTGCCTTAGATGAGTCTACAATTGAAAATTTTACAACTTATATACATTTTTTTTATTATTTCCCAACATTCGTGGAAAGTTATAACACACAGATCAACCTAAAAAATGTAATTTTTTTCTTATAAAAACATGGAACAAAAGAAATGATGTTTTGGAAGAGCTGGGCAAGGGGAATCTATTAATCTTGCTGTTCTCATGTGTTTGTTAAAGTTATGCACATGGTGAACACTTATTTTATGCCAAGAAACAAGAACTGCAATTCACGGAAAGCAATCTGATAAACACAATTAATTCACTCTTTAAGAAAAAAAAAGTATTTACTAAAATTCACTCGCAATAGATGTAGGTTAATGCCCTAGATTGCCCTTCCAAAATATTCCTTGAATATGTTTTTGACATATCAAGAACACAGGTCTGCGCTCTCATCTCGATAAATATTCAGTATATTCCATTATAAATCATTCACAAGTATCTACATTATTTACGTCATTGTTCAACAGTACAATCAATGCTTTTATGTGGACTAGCAGTATATAGAAACATATTTGAAATACTCTTTAGTATTGTACTTAAACTATACTTGACATGAAATCAACTAAAATTCACCTGTACGAAATGCAACTTCGACTTTCTTAAAGAAAAACAGATTAAAAAACATAGCGAAATGTACATTCCACCTCTTATTTAATTTAAACGTAAAATTAAATGTTCATCTCATGATAAGTGTGGAGTACAATTATTTTGAGATGAGCAAGAAACTAAATAACATTTTTCAAAATACTTGACAATTAGTCAGCTTTAAATTATAATCATTGATTCCAGATTCATTGTAGCTAACAGTATTATTTTTTATACAAAGTTGTATATTTTTCTATCAAGATTAATTAATCTATCAATTATGCTAGAAATACTACACATTTCTTTCTTACTGAATTTGAAAAAGGGAAAAATCAATTCGCTGAAACATTCTTTCTGTCTCATGAGAATTGTTAAGATTCACTGTCCATCTCTATGAAGGAATGTTGCAACAGACTTGCCTTACATCACTAAATAGCTTTCTTTCACCTTCTACAGCGGAAAGGGATACTGTTCCCTTCCTGCGTTCTGACTGGATAGACAAACTCTTGTGATGGCGGATGATTTAAAAAGACGTAGCGGTCCATTATTAAATTCTGCGTCTGCCTTAGGGCCCTTGCTTGCTTCCGGAGAGTAAATTAGTTTATTGTCCTCCACGTGGTCATAAGCAGTTTGTATCTGCTTTTTTGACAGTAAATTTATTTATTAATACCTATAATTTTTCTAAATGGTCATTAAACCTTTCATCGCTTCATTTTGTTCACATGTCACATTGTTCACAAAGTTAATTATCACTTCATTGTGCATTTCATTCAGCAATTCTCTTTCAATTTACACAATAACAAAAGATACCATATTCATTTGTGACATAGCTTTGTGGTTTCATTTTTAAAAGGTGCGCTTGCAAACTTAATTGGGTTAATAGAATCGTTAATAAGTACTTGTAAACTTTATTTAGTTCAGGGCACATTACAGAGTACAAATTGTACTCGTATATTAATTTATATGTGCGTTTGACACACATTCGATAAGGTCATTATCTTTGTCTTACAAATTTTCTTCGTCATTGTCTTGGTTGTCCTGTTGTGTTGTCTTCTCCAGAAAGTTCATAATGTTTATAATTTTCTTTCAAATGTGAAGATAATTGGGGCCACACTTCAGCAAATGACTACAAGAAATTTTTGATCCCATGACACATATTTTAAAAATACCCCTCCTTACCCAATAGTTGACGGAGTTGTGCAAATTATCATTATAAATGACAAAAGTTATCAAAACAATATGCAGGAATTAGTGCAATAGTCTACCAAGAAACTCTGTAAGAAAATTTGACATTCTTTTAAAGAGTGAATATATAATTAACTTTGAGCGTTTCTCCATACAAAATGTACCATAGATTGAGAACAATTGTCCAGACATTCATACATGGGTCATTGCACCATGTAATATTTGCATTCTATATTAATATGTGTATAAAATGTGTCCGAATACAATATAAAGACAATAAACTTAAAAAGGTTAGAGTGAAACGCAAATGAAAGAAAGAACCTGACCAAAACCCTTAGTTTGTCTCAACTATAAGTAAAATTGTCAATTTTTTGGTCCAGTAGGTGACCAAGAGCTTAATTCCAGAGATGCCAAATGGTGAGCTCATCAGGATTGGAGGGATCAACAGAATTTGGGGAAGTGTCCTAAGCTTTCAGACACCACTTTTGTTTGCAAATAGTATAGTGCATCGACCGTATGTAAAACAACCAGAAAAGGCATAATTACACTAGAACTAGATGAATAGAAGAATCAACAAACCTGAAAATATCTAGCTCCTATCACAAACGATGACAGGAATGAAAAAACTCACTTTTACCGAGCTGAAACGCAATGTACCATATACCACACTCATCACTCGCAAACTAACGAATGTAACTGCCTTGGTCATGAACCCTTGCGCAAGATGTCGAAACCCAAATGACTTATTATAATTTGTAAGGCCGGTATTACACGATCATATTTATATGTTATATCTCTATTATCAAAGAACTTAGATGAAACATATGTCCGTGTTATGCACAAACTTTGATAACAGTTGAGCTATGATCATATACATATGACAGACGTTCTCGTTGAGAGAACCTATGTCATATCTTTGATATTAGATATGAGAAATAAATATGATCGTGTAGTACCAACCTAATGCATCGGAAGATTGCCGGCTACCTCTGTCATTCTGTCGCCACTTTCTCATTCTGAGACGTCTTGACCCAGATAAGCTCTCTGACATATCACCTATCACTTATACAGTACCCTTACTCTTGGAGGTCAGAATGATTCACCTACTGGATTATTTTGATATTGAGGTGTTTAAACTACCAACGTCCTCAGAACACATAACTAACAATGTCGTTATTTTCAAGTTGAGATCATGGAGGTGCACGGTGTCTTTAGAGCTGGGGGTGGCAAGAATGAGAAGTAAAAATAATGTAAAAAGACCAATATTAGAGTCGAGACCATGGTTTTAGTGTACTCTGAGATTAATACTGGTATTTCCAAGTATATTATATACCCTTGAGACCACATGAGGTGCACAACATGCCAAGAGATGGGGGTTGGGAGGAGCGTGTCACGAAAAAATTTTGAAAATTGGTACACTGTCTATACAATTACCAAAAGTAATGCAGATAGTTTTCTCAACGTTCAGTCACAAAATATTATCAATGAGCCATTTATTAATATCTTCTAATTGCATTTGAAGATATTTCTAACTTGTTCTCAGGTATCAGTCATGCTGTGGCTTCCTACAATTGTAGGAGGCCATGGCCATGCGTATCAAGATTGTATCATCAGCATAAGAAAATATAATGCAACTTTCAGAACTGATTTTTAAAATGTCATTTGTATAAATTATAAAGAGAAGTGGACCAAGAATTCAGTTTTCATGAAAGACGTATCAGTTTTCACAAAAGCCTCAGTTGTGAACGGAACGAAGGCATGGCCTTCTGCAGAACAAGCGAACAATATCATAGTGAAACTGTTTGCTTTCCGGTCGTGATTTCTTCCATGGAGATAACTTGATTGAGATAGATCCTTATTATATGGCTGTTCATTTACAACTTTGATTACAAAATTAAATGCTATAATAACTGAAATGATGGAAAATGGATGTATACATTTAAATTCTTTTAAAGCTGTAAATGTTGTTCAAGCTTACAGAGAAATTTATTCATATTTCATATGTTGCATGATGGCTGAAGTGAGGAAAATAAAGGCTATGGCATGCTTCAGCTACAAGTGTCCAAGTGGTGGCTACATTCCTGTATGCACTGCATTTTTTTTGGATGTTATGTTGGAGGACATATACAAAAACTTGGGAAAATGCGAAAACACATTCTTGTGATTGATTTGACCTATGGATTGGTTATGTGATTATATGTATGAAAGAAAATTAACAGATGTTGCTAAAGAGGGGGATGTTGAAGCCTCCAAATCATTAGGATTTCCTGTTCCTTTTAGACCATGGTTACCTACTCCAGAAGATATTCAGCTTCTTCGAGGGCATCCACGAAGACGGAAGATTGTGAAACATTCTACCATTGGTCTCAGAGGAATTGTAAATTTAGGAAACACCTGCTTCACTGACTGCGTTGTTCAAGCACTTACTCATACACCTTTGCTAAGAGATCTCTTCTTGGGACAACAACACATTCGTCTGCTTCGTGATCGACCTGGGATATGCTTGATTCGTGAAGTTTCTTGAGTGTTCCAAGAGTTCTACTCTGCCGACAAAGTGCCACTGAATCCAGATCAACTACTCGACCTGGTTTGGACTCTTGCTGATCACCTAACTTGTTATGAGCAACAAGGTGCCCATGAGTTCTTTTTAGCTATGTTGGATGTTCTCCACCAACATTCCAAAGGGTTGAATAACCGTCCCTCCTAGAGCCATGAAAATTGTAATTGTATTGTTGACCAGATTTTCACTGGTGGTTTGCAGTCAGATGTGGTGTGTCATGCTTGTAAAAGTGTACCTGCAACTATGGATCCATTCTGGGACATTTCTTTAGATGTAGGATCGCCTACTAGGGATTTCACATCTAGTAAAGTCAAACCTACATCATTGGTTGATTGCCTGAATAGGTTCTCATGTGCTGAACATCTTGGTGACACAGCTGTTATTAAATGCAGCAACTGCCAGAGTTATCAAGAGGCAACAAAGCAGTTGACTTTGAAAAAGTTGCCAGTTGTAGCTAGTTTTCATCTCAAGAGGTTTGCAAAAATCAACTGATGTTCATAAAAAGATATCTATGTACATTTAATTTCCAGAACATTTGGATATGACACCACACATCACATTTTCGAAATTTTAAGATTTAAAATGAGGGTATATATATGTTGTGTCAATCTTTGTCTTTCATCCAATCTTGTATGTTAAGTGTGGTTTAATTTTTCGACTATGATTTTGTAAATTACTGTATATTGCTGTAATGAAAATATTGTTACAATCAGTTTTGATACTCCCTCTGATTTTATATTAATTTAGTTTAATTTAATTTCCTTTATAACACAAAGTTAAGGTGTAGTATAATGTAATTTTTGTGAGGAAGTTTAATTTATTTACGTATCAGTATTTTTTTAAAATTATGAACTGAATCACTTCTCAGGGTTCTACTGTAAAATTGTAAGAGTTTGTGAGAAGGGCAAGCAAACTTACAATTCTAAATTGATAGCTTTTCAGCTGTTTCTGTGTAGAAGTATGTATAATTCCTTGAGGAACACCAAAATCAATACTTTCTGCGGTGCTTTTAATATTACCAATTCTTACTAATTGTTTTCTATTAGTCAAATGATTTAATATAATATTTATAGCTATTCCTCTTCTAGCAATAAAATAAGTTTATTTTTTAGGATATTGTGGTCAACAGTATAGAAAGCTGTATCTAAATCTAAAAATACAGCTGCCGTGGGAAGACTTTTATCTAGATTCTCAAATTTAAGTAATGTAAATACACCCAGTATGTCATAGGTACCAATATCTCTTCTGAAACAAAACTGCATTATGAAAGTAATTTTTAATGTACTAATTCTGATGTGAAGGAATTTTTCAAACATTTTAACAAGAAATCGGTGTATAATTGGTAGTTATATTTTTATTTCCATTAATATGAATAGGCAAGACTTCACCTACTTTAAAATGGTCTTAAAAACTCTTCCCCCTTCCCCCACTCAAGACCCATTGCTAAAATCCTCATCAGAAAAATTACCACCCCAAAATTCCTGGTTTCACTGCTAACCAAGATGCTTGCCTCACACCATCTAATAGCGTAGTAAGACTTTTCCGCTGGGGAGGGGTTACTTTGTTTGACCCACCATGAGGGTATAAAATTCTCTCTTTTAGCAGGGTTGAGAACATTTTTAAGCATCACATCCAAAACTCCAATTTTAAGCAATTCTATCTCTTAAAAATTGGGTTAAAAGTATAAACTTGTTATGAATTCTCGTTGTTTTTTTAAAATTATTATGATGCCCAGAAATAGTTTTTGAATTTCAAGTGCAAACAACATACTTTTTTATACTTCTTGTTTTTATAGCTTGTATTTCTATAAAAACTTAATATTTTTAATTCATAAACACCAGGGGTGCCCACCTATCCAACCCTATGATGCAGACCCTCCTCAACTTTATGAAACCACTTATTAAAAAAAAAATTATCCCCCTGCCCCTTTGCTTTGACTCACTTCCAAACCATATTGGAGAAATTTAGAAATATTTTACCACTTTATCCCTCTTATTTACTCTAACTTCATGTTCAAACCAGTGTGCAAAACCAGTACATATGCTTTGTCATACACTTTTAACACCCTTATCTATATAGTATGTAAAATTAACTTTACAAAAAAAGAAAAAAGGAATCTTTTCTTGTTTTCTATATTGATGTTGACAATAGCAGTTTCATCTTCTCTGTATAAAATAAAGAGAAAGGGATTGCTTAAAAATGGTTGTTTGCTATCATTTTTCTTGAAGTTTTATACAGAATCCAAAACTTTTTGTCTTGCACAATCTTCAAATGCTTCTATCTAGCTACACCTCTTGTGTTGACACATTTGACTTCCCAAACACACATGAATCAATGTGACGTCATGGTCGCCTTCTCACTTTTTGATCAGTACCTTCGTTGAGCGCTTAATAGTATCTTATTTCTCTTTTTCCGCTTCACATTTTAGAATTTTTAATAAATTATGGCCTCCTCTGAGGGCGCATTTATCCTCTTTCCGAGAGGGCTGGTGGGCCAGTTTGAGCCTGGAGTAATTTCTATTAAATATTTTAATAAATTACCTACACAGCTTTAAAATTTAACTGGTAGTAAAAATATAAATTTTAAATTAATAAATTGGATCAAAGATGTTTAAGTTGGTGAATTTCAATAATATTTGTCATCCCTTCATTTCAAACTTCTTTTCATTTCCTATTCTACACATCAAAGTATCATTTAATATTATAAGCATTTTATGTTCTATGTTTAATAAAATGCCATATGTTTCAGTCAAAATGGCGATGTTAATTGTTCTGTCAAAATGTCAATGTCAATTGTTGAGCCAAAATCTTAAAGTCAATTGTAAATATTAGTATATGTTAGTGTCAAGACTCTCCACTTACTTTTTCTGCTTTAATACTCTATTGTTTTGTTGGTATTTTTGGTACTTTGTAAAGGGCTCTAATAACCTTGACGTTGATGAGCCCTAAAGCCCCACACAAAAAGAAGGTACTTTGTATTCATATATTAGTTTTAATTATTAGAATACTTTTTTTTGTAGTATATACATTTTGCAGTATGTAATTATATTTGTTTTTATGTAGCCAGTCCATGTGCAGATGTTTTTGCACCTCTATAAGGAGATGCAGCTTGCTGCATTTTTGTGTAACTGGTGAATAATAATTTGAAATTGTACTATTTCATTGCATTTAATTATTTTTTTCTTGTCTTATCCAGGTCTTAATACTCTCCAAAGTGGTCTTCATAAACAACACATGAAAGATTTGTTTGTTGAATTGTGTTTAACAGTACCTGTACGTTTGAGTTCTTTGTTGCCTTATCTTTCCATGTTAATGGATCCACTGGTGTCAGCTCTTAATGGATCACGAACACTTATCAGTCAGGTAGGCACAACTTTAATTTCTTTTTGACAATTTTAGCAATATCTAATAATTTGTCTCAATTTAGTGTTGCAGGTACATGATACTTTATTATTAATGGGTGCTGTGTGCATTTCAGGGTCTACGTACTTTGGAGTTATGTGTTGACAATTTGCAATTGGACTGTTTGTACAAACATGTTCGACCTGTTCATGCAGATTTAATGCAGGCTCTTTGGAAAACTGTATCACATCCATCAGATCAAATGTTTCATGTTGCTTTTAGGTATGAATTAATTTTGTTAAATGAGTTGTGTCAAATTTTGTTTCAGCATAAAGTCAAACTGTCCCACTATGACAACGGGCCCTAAGGTGCCCATTGAGTTCTCTGGCACTAGGAGCAGGGGATTTCAGTGTCAAGGGATGTTTCATGATGCTCCCAAGGTCGGACCAAGCTGTTTGTGGAGTGACATTACTCAGCAGATGTCGGCAATGTCTGCACTGTTCAAGATAATGAGTTCTAACGGACAGCAATTTCAATAACATTTATTTAAGCCACTTCAAATAGTCATAATGTTTTATAAATTACTGTACTGTTGAAGAATTATTTGAGAATTGTTGTGAACTAAATGTATGGTCTGTCACTTGTAAACCAAGCTTCTTAGTTTTCTGTGAATTGTTTTTATATGTAGCAACATAACACGCCCTCATTTTACTTCACAAACAGTAATAGTCATAAGCACGGCCGTGGTGAAGTAAAAATATGCATCTATGTTCAAAAAAACAAGGAATGAGTGACAGAACAACAAGACATTTTTGTTATGAGGGTTGAGTAAAACTATTACAGGATGACATTGTGTGGACCTGATTGCAATCGCACTTCCCCCACCATCTAAGCATGACACATTTCAAATTTCCAGTACCCTTCTATTAAGAAACCTTGTCCCTCTTCTCTCAACAACTTGGAATGGCTTTGCAACTAAAGTGAATGCTGACTTGTGCAAGAGTGGGAGAGCTACACCTTCACTGGTGTCCGCATTCCTCATGCAGTTCAGCAAGTGTAACAGGCAGGCAATTGGCAGGCCTACCCCTTCCATTTTGAATTACACTTTCCAATTACATTTGAACTGATCAGAGTCATAAGTAAACCCAAAAAATATACCACCTCTGGGATGTATTTTATCTATACAAATTTGATGACAATTAACAATAACTAAGAATTTCATTTCAGGAATAGAAAATAGCAATAACATAACAATTTCACTTTTTGTTCATCACAAGTCCTCTACTAATTTTTCCAGGAAAATTTGTCCCAGTTATTCAAGAAACGTGAATAAGCTTGAAATCAAGCTTGCAGTTACAGACTGCAAAATTCATGTGTTCCTTATGCTGACTCAGGAGTTAGCAGGGTGGCTAGTGATACTCCATCTCAAAATTTCCTGACTTTTCCCTGACCAATTGATTAATTTTCCCTGACTATTATCACACATTAACTTGTATGCAACAATTTCTTTAACAATTGAGGAAAGCCATGTTTATTGACTTAAAATATGTTTCTTATCATGGGAAAAAAAACAATGCCTCGTTTTTGAAGAGAGTAATTTTTTTTAAGTTAATGAATTAACAAAATTATTATTGTGCTTCATAATGGTCTTACTTAAGTATTGTAGTCATAACAACCTATATTCTATTTCTTCAGTTGTTTGTTGTTGAAAATGTTCCCTTTTCAGTGAAATTTGTTTATTGTCCCAATGTACCAAATGACTAGTTTTCAATTGGTAGGTTATAATATTAAATTCATCTGAATAAATTTAGTATTATATCAATAGTAATCTGTGTAATTTTACAGAGTTCTTGGAAAATTTGGAGGTGGAAATAGGAAAATGATGATAGAGCCACAGAAACTTACTTATTGCATGAAAGATTCCCAAGGACCATGTATTCCAATCCAATTTTTGGAGCAATCCAAATGCATTGAATTTCCAATTGAAAAGGTAATTTAAATGCCTACAATTTCTTTCTAGTGTCACTGGAGTTGTTTTAAGGTAATATATCCATCCAGATCTTAATCAAATCAGCAACCATTTATGAGACTTAGGGTAATATTTCAATCTAGTTTTCATTAAATTAATTACATAAACTAAAATTGTTTTGGTAAAGAAGAGAGGACAATCATAAATTAATTAATTCTAAAATTAACTCTAAAAATAAATTAGTTTCTACAGATACATAGAGATACATAGGTATTTGATTCTGACTATACTTCATTGACAGTATTCTTGTATTTTCGGCTTCTTGGGACTTTTGCTCCTTATATTATGTGAAAAAATGACTCCGGTAGCCGTAAAAACAGATATTTTTTGTAGTCTTCAGAAAATGTTGCAGAATGCTGGCATACATTCATATATTTGGATTCCTTTGTTAAAATCCATTATTTTAATTGTTTATCTGCATTGCCCAGACATCTCTGATAAAAATATACAAAGCTGCTAAAATTTCATTGTATACTTTGTTAATGTATAAAAATAAAGGGCACTGCACAGGAAGTGGTTAAACTGTAATTTGTTTATTTTGTTTTTTGTATTTCGCTCAAGTTTTTTTATATTTTTGCTATTTCCATAAATGACGTAACTCACCTTGGGAGAGGAGGGTTCTCAATATGGTTACATTGCATTTTGTCAGGGTAGTGGGGGTTGATAGTCTTAATTTTACACAATGCTTTTATAGAGTGCTTAAAGTTTGTCCATTTTGACCTTGAAGTTTGCCATTGTAACCCGTGTACTCAAACACTCTGTGAGAGCTCACAGCAATGAAGAACTAACTATTATGTTAGTGTATTGAAATTTTTCCACACATTTTCTGAAAAACAACAAAAGTTTTCTTAACAGAGATGGAAGGTAGTGGAAGCATATTGAGGGGTGGGTTAAGAGGTTAGGGAGGTTACTCGTGCATTTTTGAAGGGAGGAGATTGTTTAAAAAAATTATAATTTTTCAGTTATGTAATTTATGGATTACATAATACCCCCTCCCCCTCCCCCGCTCAGCTTGAAGCAAAAAAGTATTTAATGCTTATTTTGAACATCCCTAACTTTGTTGATACTTTTACTTCACTTCACTTCACAGATTTCTATCTGAAAGTACACAAATTTTAGCCGTAAGTCAAATTTGTGAAAAAACAAAATTGTTTATATGATGATTAAGTGTGTTGAAAAAGGAAACCAGAGATGTGTAAATTTCTGCATTGTAGACAGTTTCCGCTCACCTTGAAGCATCACTTGCATGAGTGGATTGCATTGGTGATCTTCTTCACGACCTTCATATGATGGTTCTGTCGTAATTGAATGTCACTGGCATAGCGTTTTGCATTTTTCAAGAGATACATGCAATATTATTTATTTGTGAAGGGAATGCCAATAATTGTTGAGTTAAAATTTGTTGATGAATTGCTTAAACTATATAAGATCATAATGGATTTTTATAAATTGGAAAGAAAATTGTTTAAGCAGTTCCTATAAACATGCAAATGGATTCCTGTGTGTCGCAAGTCTTTTTCTTAGAAATGAATTCACAGTATTACAATTTATTAATCTGTAGAATTTCAACCTAAATATTGTAGAAGAATCAGTCCACGAGAACAAAACTGAACACTAAGAGTGGGAGGCTTCAATAATGTAAGAATTGAATTCCATTTCATCGCTATGGAACCTCCTGTCTTCAGTTCTTCCATCAGGCGCTCACCTACAATTCAAGACTTATGAATGCCTAAAAAATATTGACAAAAACTCTGCACTCACTCGACTATTCCTTTTCTGTTTGCACTTGGAAAGTTTTCGCTTGTAATTATTTATACTTTTAATACATTTGTTTTTTTCTGTAAGAGGTTTATAATAAACGTATGGTTTTATTAACATTACCTAGTGAGTATTAAATACAATACAAATTATTTTCATGTACACTAAGAGTTTTTAAAAAAATCCTTTAAGATATAGAAGTTTAATTTATCTGTAAAAATGTTTACACGTATTGCACTCCTGATTAGCTTACGTTCATCTCTGTAAATGGTTTCTTTGCATACGTATGAAATAAAACAGTTCACATGTGCCAAAATTCCACTGTATCAACATTTCACAGTAGCACAGGTGCCACTCTGTGACATTTGGATTGGTCAGCTAACGGCACTTGTTCGCAGGTTGAGGGTCAACTGAGGATGATGGTTGTAAGTTAGAAATATACTTATGGTGCTTTCCCAGGCTGCACCAACCTTTTTAAGGTGAGATATCACGAGGGGCTTTCTTGTGGTCAGGTCCCTCTTTATTCTGGTGGATGTGTTACCTTAGAGAACATTTTCACCCCCACCCCGGAAAGTTCCTGGATCCACCACTGCTGTGGAATGACTTCACATTAATATGCTTTTTCTTCTACACAGTGTTTTGTAATTTTTTTTCTTAATTTTCGAAAATAACACGTGGCAAGTGTCCCAATTAGTTCGGATAAACAAGGTTTTTATTGAATACATTAATTACATATTTTTTAAGTAAAAACATTTTGTGAATGATTCAATGGTTTTCTTAAAATCTCATGTTGTTTCTATGCCTAGTCTAGTTAAATTTCTAATTTAATTGTTTTTTTAACTTCAAATATATTTGTAGGTTATAGAAACAGCATTCACCGCTTTAAAGACCAGCACAACTGATCCATTTTATAGGAAGCAGAGTTGGGAGGTTATTCGGTGCTACCTCATTGCCTCTCTTGATCTTTCAGATACAAAAACTGACATTCAGCAGTTTTTCTCTCATCCCAGGTAATTATAAGAGGTTTTTTGTAAAATACGAAAATCATTTAATGTTTTATATTTTTGAAATACAGAAAAATATTTGTCTCCTAGAGTCCGTAAATGACATTCTTTCTTAACCTGACATTTAATTCTGTGCAGCTTTTGTGACCCAGATGAAAAAATTACCACATCCCAAGGAGTTCCTTACAAAATGCCAGATAAGCAATCTCGTCAGACACATCGTACCGCAGTTACTGGTAAAATATACATTATGTAGTATAAATGATATTAGTAATGCAGACGAGATATTAGGTGGGAAAAAGGGTTGATTGGTATTCTGAAAAATATGAAGCCCTCTGTCTTTGAAAGTGGAGAGCTAGGCACAATACATCAAGAACGTTGATTATTACAGACACTGGATCAAGGGGTTACTATTGCAAGTTTCAAAGGATGTGATGACTTGATACGGATTCAGACTGATACTGGAGTGAGAAGTGACATGGTGTCAAGGGAACATTACTTCAAATGCATGAATGATGGAAAAGTCACACAAATCTTATCAGTGAGTCATCTCGGACTAGTGTCTGTGTGGAGAGCATGAGAACAAGAATCTGATTGTTCTGTGCTTTGATGAGTTACTGAATTTGACTCCATTTAATGTATAATGCAACCATCCATATGTAGATACCTCTGTATCAGGGTTTGTATTGTTTTGTCTGTATCAAATAATTTTCACAGTGGTGCTAGCTTGTGTGGTTTTTATTTGGGCTCAGACTGTTGCTCAACGAGGATGCTGTGTAAATCAACAAGTATGTGGTAAAATATAGTATTTCAAAAGTTTGTCAATGGACTATGCCTACATAGTGACTAAATATCTGATTGTATGTTTTACTTTACTTAATTTTAAGTGTGTGAGAGAGAGAGAATGAATGAGTGAGAGAGAGAGAGAGAGAGAGAGAGAATGAGTGTGTGTGAGAGAAGTGTTCATAATGCTATTAGTTACTTCCTTTATAGCTAATGAAACATAACATTTTACTTATAGTTGTGTTTGTATTCTTCATGAATATCAGATAGGTATATGTATACATTAATATCATAAGCTGCTGTGAATACAAAATTGTTGCCTCAATAAAAATAGAGCCTAGTTTCTTTTGTATTAAAATTGACAAATACTTTTTCCAGCTATGTTCGTTGCTGCAACTATAAAGGAGCTCACAAGAAGTGTTCTACCTACATTGGGGTTCATTGTGAGCCATTATACCATGTTAGCCATTGCACAACAAGCTGGTTGGTATATTTTGTTACAGAATACCGTTCCAAAACAATAAATATTTATAAATATTTCAACTTTTCTCACTTTTTGTAGTAAGAACTATGTTTGTTTCTTTTTTAAGTCTGGAGCATTTTTTTATTATAACAACACATTATTTTTCTGTTATTGCATTTATTATGGAGTGATTTTGATCTAACCTTAATACCTGACATTGGAAGTTAGAAAGGAAAATATATCATGATTTAAAGTTAATATACCTTGATGCTAGAGCAGGTATTCGTGTATAGAAACATTGTGTGATTCAAAATTAACATATATTTCTCTAATTATTGAGGAAATAACATTTGTCTGAGGAAAGATGATTTAATTATCTTATTGTAAAAAAATTGATTTAGGTCCATTTGCTACTGCTTCTAAGCAGAGAAACCTTCAAGGCATGGATCCATTGGTTTTAATTGATGCTTTGGCATTGATCATGGGACATGAAGAAAAAGAACTTTGCAAGCCTGGTCACTTAGCAATGGTATTATTATTGGAAACAGCTTCTAATATTGTGGGATCAGAAGAAAGGGTTGGTGTCATTTTTGTTTTCTTGTCAAGTTTTGCTTTTATGTTTCAATTCAGAAGCTTTCAAATCTTGAAGATGTATTTTGATTACATCTTATCTCTCATGATTTCAGGCTTGCCGATTGCCTATAATGGAATATTTAGCTGAACGAATGTGTTCGTTATGTTATGAAAGTGCGTGGTATGCTAAGTTAGGTGGTTGTTTTGCCATCAAATTTATGTTTGAACGAATGTCTCTGAGATGGGTGTTTGAACATCTATTTCTGTTTTTAAAATCATTGCTTTTTGTGATGAGAGATTTAACTGGAGAAGTAAGTAAAGTTTTTGTAGATAGTGCATGTAAGCAGAGGCAATGATTGGGAGTTAGCAGTGGGGTTATAACAATTTCTTATCCTTACTTGTATCACACGCTACACAAAGCAATATGTCTTCACTATTTGCTAAAGCATTGCAAGATTTAGGTAGCCACTGCACAAGACATTATGAGTACTATGATATTGTTAAAAATTAATGGTAAGATACTGAGAGGACATGACCAAGGAGTTTGCATAAATTTTTTGTCATTCCTAGTTTCAGGAGGTTAAAATCAGATAAATATTACATTTTTCCCAAAAAGTAGGGGAGTGGGGCAACCACCCCCTCTAATTGCCTAGAGCTCCCCCCACCCCTCCTCCACTGCCACTCTGTTCAGGATAACTTATGAGATCTTGTGTGTTTTTGTATAATGATTGATCTGTCATCTGTGTGTAACTTCTGACTCTAATGTAGGTTTCAGGTGGAGCCATAGATGTTGCTAAAGCTAATTTAGAGAAACTTTTAAGATTGTGTGCTGCTCCAATCAAGAAAGATGGATCTAATGAAGCGATGTGTACTATTCAACAGAAAAGTCTTTGTGCTGTCACTTATGAACTAATGCGTCGTGTAACAAGTCCAAATACTTTAGTGCGAGAGCAAGTGAGAATTTTACCTTTCAGTAATATTATCATCCAATGTATCATTAGATGCAAGGTCCCCTAATCTTCTTTTTATTTCTCCAGGCGAAACATTCTCTTGAAGTTCTGTCTGAAATACAGAATAAATCTGTCACTGAAATCATGGAGCCTCATAAGTCAATTCTCCAGGACATGATTCCCCCAAAAAAGCACCTCTTACGACACCAGACTGCAAATGTTCAAATTGGCATTATGGATGGAAATACATTTTGTACCACTTTGGAACCCCGTCTCTTCACTATGGGTAATGAGTTTTGGTTCTCTTGAAACTTAATTTACTGCAATTGATTCTCTTATTTATTTTTTAATTTTTTTAAATTGGGGCTTTAGAGCTTGCCAACATCTAGGTCATTAGAACCCTTATTCTCTTATTTAAATTAACCAATAAATCCTTTATTTTCTTTTGCTTTTGTTTGGGCAGTACTTAGTTCATATTTTTTCATACAATATTTATTTATTGGCCACAAATTTCTGTTATGAATACTAAGATTTCAAATATACTTTTATCATAAAAATATGCATGATTATAGTCGAACAGTATTAAATATGTTATTATAATACTATGAATTCTGAGATATATCCAGGATTTTGCTTAAGAGGGGGTATGAGGTTTCAATGAAATGATCTCTTTCGAAGGCTCATATTTCATTTTTATTCTGAAATAACTGTTATTTTATTTTATTTGAATTATCCATGTAAATGTACTTTTAGATGGATTCCAAAATCCTCCAAGTTTACTTACTCTAAACCAGTGTGTTAAATACATCTAATAATGTGAAAATTGTGACACACTGTATTGATCAAACTGGAAGGAATTTTGGTTCCCACCTGAAAGAACATGAACACTCAATAAAATACAAGACTTACAAATCTCACTTTGTTACACATCTGTGTATTTTTCCCATACTGTTATAGTTTTGTACATTTGATTTTTGGTCACTGAAGATGTTAACTTCAGTTGTTGAGGGACACATTGACACTATTAAATAAAGTGTTCCAGTTTTGACTACTACTTTTTATCTTATGTTTGATTGTCTCTCTAGGGGTTCAAATTTACAGTTGGGGAGTACTTTTTGTCCTCTATAAATGGGAATCTTGAATGAACTGGTATCTTATATCTAAGAAATACATTGTTTCTATACATTCATTCTGGGGACCTCTGATATTGTTAACTGTGAGCGAGAATCTCTTATTAGATGGTCTCTTGTCACTGGTTTCCTTTGTATTGTGAAATGGCGCACAGTATTGAAAACAGGTATTTGGGGGTCTGGATTTGGGGAAGGCAATATTCATAAAATTAATTATTATCAGAATATATTCATCAGTTAATAATTTTTTATAATATTTAAACTCATAAAAGGATAAATGTTTGATTTATAATATTTCATAGTATTGAAAACTTATTGTACTATTCTTGATCATTTTTCTTATCAGTTTTTGAAATGTATTTTCATATTTTTAGACTTGAAAACAAATGAGCATGTTAGTTTCTTTGATGAAATTAAGTCCTTGTGTGAGACAGAAGATGATGTTTTAATGAGTCTGCCCTGCTACAAGACTGTGCCAAGTCTTATTCCTCTTCGTAAAGCAGCTTACAGAGTATTGGCTGCCTGTCATTATATAGAAAGTAGACGTGAGCAAATTTTTAATGTCTTGTACCGGGCTCTTGAGAAGGATAATCCTGAGATACAGGAAACTGGTTTGGAATGTATGAAGAAATTTATCTCGGGTTTTCAAATCGATATGGAAATGGTAAATATCTTAAATAACTTAAATGTTGGAACAGTATATGTTTTGTGATATTTGATTTTAATTTTTTTATAGGTTCATGGTGTAATGAGACCTTTATTGTGTACTCTGGGAGATTATAGAAAACTAACATTAAATGGTGCTAAGAGACTTTCATATTTGACCATGCTCTTTCCGGCTAGCTTTACTGAAGTATTTTTGGAACAACTTCTTCAGCATCTGAAGAAGTTTCTTGAAATAATTATTCTGTCTCATAAAGCAAGTGAACAAAGTAAGAAATAATGTTGTTCAATGTACTATTTTATGTTTAATGTTATTTGTATCCTCTAATGTATGTTATTTGCTCTCTTTTTGTTTATTAGGTGGCATCAAGTATGGTGAAGAAGAAAAGAAAGTTGCTGCAATTATTTCAATATTTCACCATTTACCATCTATTAGTGGTAAATTTTTGGAATCTGTAACTCGCTTAGTTTTGCAAACCGAGAAAAGACTGATGATAGAAACAAGTTCACCTTTTCGTCCTGCTCTTACATGTTATCTTCTCAAATTTCCTCAGGAAACTGTTGATTTGTTTCTGAATGACATGAATATTAAGGTAGAACATATTATTTTTAGTGATTATAATTTATTGTTATGTACATTTATCTTAAACAAAGATTCCATTTTCACCAGGATCAACAGTGGAGTAGATACCTTGAATATTTTATCAAACATAAGGATGGTAAGGCAGTACGTGAAATCATACAGAAGAATAGTGCGCGTCTTACTACTTTGGCCTTGGCTCGAAAACATAACCAGAATCTTTCAGCAGGTATATAATTTAATGTATTCTTTTCACTTTATTAAAAAAACAAAGTAGTCTTAATACATTTCAATTGTGCCCTCTCCCCTCACTTTTTTAGTGGACAAAGCGGAAATGCAGTATATGAGTATCCGAATAGTATCTTTACTCATCAAATACGATGATCAGTGGCTATCATTGCAACACCTAATTGTTGAAGCATTTAAAAGTATTTGGATGGATGACTCATACTTGGTGAGAATTAAAAAAGTTTTTTTAGCTATTTCATTGTACTTATTTGTTTAATTTGCTTTAAGGAAGTTATTATACTTAAATTATTAATAAATATTTTTATGTTAGGAACCACACAAAAGTCTTGAATCAGTAGAATCTGTTCATTGGAAGGAACCAAAACTGCTAGCTCGCATATTACTGCACTATTTTTGTCACCATCCAAATGATATAGACTTACTGTTCCAACTCCTGCAAGCACTTTGTGATCGTTTTGTTCCAGATTTTCAGGTTTGAACTATGTTTAAAATATCTTTCCTTTTACAAAACAATTTATTTTTTCTCCCAATTATCTCCTATGTTTCTCTTTCAGTTCTTACGTGACTTTTTAGAGAACACTGTTGCACAAAATTACACGGTAGATTGGAAGAGAAATGCATTTTTCCGTTTCATTGAACATTTTCAAGCAAATACTTTGTCTCAAGACTTGAAGGCAAGAATTTTACAACTTATTCTCATTCCTTGCTTTGCTGTTAGCTTTGAAAGGGGAGAGGGAGAGAAACTCATTGGTAGTCCTCCCATGCCAGAACATCAGAACCCCAAAAATTGTGTATCGGTTTTCATAAGTCAGGTGAGTCGAAATCCACAAATAGTTAAAATTTATTTGTTCGGTGTTATATTTATTTAATGTGTTTGCTTGCAGGCTATTGATCCTGATAACCCTTTTGCTAATTCAGATTCAGTCAGAATATTTCTCCTTCAGTTTTCCTGTCTTCTTATGGAACAGGCATCCTCTCAGATTCATAATGCAGCATACAAGCGCCAAGGTGCTGTTGTGTACACCAGTCTTTTATTAACTTCTGTATTATGTGAATCAAAGAAATAATATTATATTCTTCGTTTTCTAGGAGCTAAAGTTCAGCGATTATTTCTATATGCTTGGCCTTGTCTGTTGGGTAAAAAATGTGTTGATCCTACAACAAGATATCATGGGCATTTATTGCTTTGTCATATAATTTCTAAGTTTGCAATTCACAAAAGAATAAAGTTGAAAGGTAGGATTTTTATTTTTAATATTGAATTTTATGCAATAAGAATTATGTTAATAATAGTCTTCCTTTTCAATTTGTGAGAATTAAGTTTATTTGTAATACTAGTGTGCTCTTGTCATGAATTCATGCATTGTGATGTAATGCATCAGGTTGATTGTAGAGATGTATGAGATAATTGCGTTAATTTTTGCATATATAAGAAAAATTCAAGAAAAATAGCACTAATGCGTATGTTATCAGATATATTATATACTAACTTCACAATCTGCTCTTAAAATTAAAAAAAATCCTTCAAACCCATTTAAAAAAAGTAACCAAAAATATCAAATATATTTTATTTGCAAATTTTATTCCTGAAGCTACTAATTTACATAAAAGAGACTATGAAAGGGTATTCTTCTTGTTTCTTGGATGTTAGGTAATGTTTCAAAATTTGTATTTAACAAGCAACCCTTCACTCATGTGTTTTTGTTATATTACACTCTAACTCTTCTCTATACTTTATAATAATTGAAAATAATTAGTCTAAAATTTTTGCTTTGTATGAAGCCCCTCACGCCATGTAGCACACCAGTCGAATGCTTGCCTGGTCCTTCTGAGGCAACACACAATGGCGGCTGCTTTTAAAACTAAAACGCTCATCATCTCTAAACTATTCGTCCAAATTTTAGAATTCAAAGGCAGTTTTCATCTTTCTTAAAGGCATCAAACACAGAATGCAATTAATTTGATGACAATTTATTTTTACCTACTTGGATCACTCTCTGAAGTTGAAGTATTTTACACATCTATTTTTAATAACATTTTTTCGATAATTTAAGTTAACCTTTATAGATAGACGTATGCTGTCATGGACTTTTTATAGAACTCTTTGAGACGAACAGATGACAGATAGATGAACAGACATGAAAGGGACTTTGTTTTATAATTTATGTAGATATGTAAAAAAATTTAGGAAGTGATTGAATGAAATGTAATATATAGAGTCCATTCTGTTGTGGTACTGCAATATGGGTTGGATTGCATTGCATTGTCATTTCCTCCTTTTGCCTTTCTTTGTCCTGATAAGTGTGTAATATTGGCTTGTCAAATAGTAAAGTCAGTGACCAAAAATAAAGAACTGTCTCAAATTTCATGAATACTAAGTGCACTCATACATATAATTATTCAGAAGGGATAGTTGTAGAAGTTTTGCATTCTATATTCAGCCTTTCCACAGTCTGGTAAGGTATAGGTGTGAAGTTAGCAGACCACACACCGCAAGTTATCGATGTGACGTGTCCACATGAGAATTGTAGTAGTCTCATTTGATGCTAGTCATGTGGGCATGATAATCATCATTGTCTCCTTTGTTATCGCCTCTGCACACATATTATATAGTTCAGGAAGCAAAACTATTCTGCCTTCCCCTCTCTGTTTCTTAACCCTAACCAGTGAATCCCCTGAGTTAAACTTTATATAAAACAGATTAATATATAAAAATGAATGATACTTGGACACCTAGCTGAGTGTTACTAACATGATGAAAACAGTACCGAAGTTTAAAAATTCGTGTGCACATTTAATTTGTTCCGTTCAATCAGATTGCTCACTGTGCTTGTAATAGAACTGCCTTGCTCCTGTTGCAGAATCTAGTAAGGACTTGGTTCGAAACACCCATTAGAATAATTATACTGTTGTTGAAATCAGATAATAAATATGACTCCTATCCCAATTTTTATAGGCTACACTCTGTCCTCTGTCCTTGTAATAAATTGATCCAGTATACGAGGGTTATTCAGAAAGTAATATCTGTTTGGTTATAAAAACCCCTAATATGTTAAGAGGGTTTTTTATTTTATACAACTTAAAGTTACAACTCTCAGCTATTTTTCTACTTAACTACCTGGTATGTTGAGGCTTATAGATAAACGATTTTTTCAATATCCTCATTGTAAAGTTCTGCTACTAGTGAACTGAGCCATTTATTGACACTCTCCTTTAAATCGTCGTAGTCAATCCACAATGACCCTAGCCCTAGAAGGTCAGAAGAGCCATTCAGCAAAAATGAGGAATGATTTAAGTTAAGTTATTTTTTAAGATATTTATGAATTACTATAAGATAGATAACTGTGTCTTGCATGATTAAATTATTGTAAAATTTTATATTATTAAATGACAAAAATAAAGATCCATTACATAGCAAAAGTGACATGAATTACTGCATTATCAGTACATAGGTCAGTTACAGTAAAAACAAACTGTCAGTTAGTAAAAAAATTATGTGGAATACTTGTGGGTAAACTTGAGTACTTGCTATGTTCCTACAGATAATTTCCCAACATCTTGTGAAAAGCAGTAGAACATATACATCGACAGTACTTAAAAAACCACAGCTTCAAACCAGAACACTTGTAAAGTTTATTACTAACAAATGTTTCTCAAAGGAAACATCTGTCTCCTCATTTATTGAGGTATATTTGACTATTAAATTTTTCATTAAAAAATGAGAAGTTTCATTTTAGCAAATTTTGGAGAAAAAAAGTAGAAGTTATTTGCAAGTAAAAAGAAGATTTATTTGCCAAATAAAAGAAGATGGTCAATTTAGGACTTCAGATATAGCAAAACATTACCTTACTTATGCCGGAAAACCAGTCTTGCAAATTGAACTCTACACCCTGACAGCGGCAACCATACCTAACTGGCATTTGCTCACAATTTTCATGTGACCCATTGGATCCTCCCTCATTACTCCTCCCAATGCCGTTAAGTTTGATAATAAAATGCATAGTTATGAAAACGATTTATTATCTCATTACTTACTTTTTCAATTTCTCTCTTGATACTTTATATTAGCTTCAAATGTTGTGTTAATGTAGTTATGTTTTTGTATTGTAGTTTTTCACAGTCTTTTGAAAGCTCATGCAGTTGAAGCAAGGACTGTAGTGCGTCAGGCACTAGATATTCTTACACCATTGATTCCTGTGTGTATGGAAGATGGGTACACCATGATTACTCATTGGACGAAGAAAATTATTGTAGAGGAAGGACACTCAATGCAACAGCTATTCCACATGCTTCAGTTAGTTGTTCGTCACTATAAAGTATGTTTTGAAAAATGTGGCTTTAAAAGAATGTTAGCGTTAAAATTAATTTTTTATCTATTCATCTTTGAAATTGCCTCCTGTACTACTTAGGTTTATTACCCTGTACGGCACTATCTGGTCCAATACATGGTCTCATCAATGCAGAGACTGTGTTTCAGTCCCAATGCTACAATGGAGCACCGTAAATTGGCTGTAGAATTAGCTGAAGTTATTATAAAATGGGATGTGCAGCGTATTAAGGATGAAGCTGGGACAAGTGAGGTGAATATTTTGAATATTATGTTAGTTTGAAAATGCATTGGTAAATGAATCCTTGCTGCTTGTCTAAGGGAGGTTGATTTGCCTCTGGGATTTTTATGGCGTTTTCCATTTACTCCGCTGGGTGAACTCTAGAAATGGTCAAATAGGCCATTGCTCCATGCGAATAGCTCACTTCGTCATGGGAGTGGCATGTGGCATTGCTCAGTGTTGTGTTGTGCTTGATTTTGTATAACCAGTTTTTGTTGACCAGTATAACACTTTTCTTTGTCTTATACCATCAGTCACCTCAATACACTTTTTTCTTTCTTTAGTATGTTTGAAATTTAAAAATGATTGCAGCAGGGTGTTCTATTTATTTAAAAACACACAGTGGCAGGTCTTGAAAACACTGGCATTCTGATGCCTACCACCACAAAATGAATAGGAGTAGTAGGGGAAGCTCCAATCTTCATATTTCCATAGTTGTCGGAAATGTGGCACCATTAATTACTCATACGAAAATGCACTCCCAGAACATATCCAACTGGCGACCTGCAGTCCATATACAACCCTTGAAACTTTTTTTACAACCCATGAGTTAAAGTACATTTTACATGAAATTTTTCTTCAAATGTTGGGGGATTCAACTTTGTGTTATAAATCTATACTTTCAGAATTAATATTTGACATGGCATGTCCGGTGAGAGAAATGAGAAAATTGTGTTCAGAACTACCCCATCATTCATTACAATGTGATAATGTTCTGTTGTGATACTAAATTTAAAAAATACTTTTTGAAGATAAAGAAATGTACTATTTAATTTTTCCTGCTTGAATGAATATAAATTTGTTGAAAGGAATCAAAATATCACTTTACAATTAAATACATATGACCCATTAGTCTTATTCATCGAGCAACATTTTGCCAAACCCAATCCCGTGCTGGCCCAATCAATCAAAAGTGTGTAGAAGACGGGCTAAGATAAGTTGGACAGCACTGTTCTTGATAAATTACAAATAACTTTAAATTTAGTTTTTCTAATTTTTTCTGTCCTTTCAGAGAAATTAAGCTTTTAATATATTTTTGTAAATTTGAATGGTAACTATTATCCAGCTTTTTTTATTTATAACAAATAAGGGAAGGAAGCAAGAAATCTCAATATTCTTGTATGAATTTTATTCCTGGCTTAATATTTTCAGTAAAGGTATATTCTCATTAATAACTTCATTGTCTAAAAGTCCATACACAACATTCAGCAATTTTGAGGACAAAGGTCCCATTTACTGTTTACTCTCTCAATAGATGTCTGTGTGAGTGATTTGTGTTTTGTAAATTTTATTGTACACTTGTGCATCTGTTTCTGAACTTCATTGGACTTGTTGTGATTTTAATTTTTATGTGGGCTTAAAATTTAAGTGTAATTTTATTAAAAGCTTGTGTTAAAATTTTGAGTTTTGCATTCACCAATGCTGATTTTAGACTTCTGCTGACAATGAAAATGGTAAACGTCCTGGAACAGAAGAAGGAGGATCAGTGCCCAAAAAAAGACCAAACACTATGCTTTTTGGACATAGTTTAATCCCAGCCATGGTTGCAAAAGTTGAGCCTGACAATACTTCGCCAATTGAAAAAATGCACAGTGAAGCCGTGCTTAACTTTCTTCTTCGTCTTGCTTGTCAGGTACAGTTATGTAATTTATTTTCTATTTTTGTTATACACGTGTTAATTGAAGATAAAATTGTTGGAATTTGGTGACCAAAGTAATTTTAAGTGCACAAAGATTAATTTGGGATTTCAGTTGTTCATAATAAATTTTCTATACTTTAGTTTGCCTCAGAAGAAGTGAGAAAGCATGTACTTGCTCTAACTTTGCAGGTGAATGACCTAGGTACTGCTTTAGGGTCTCCTGGTGAATTGCTTTCCAAGCGTTGTGTTGCATTAATAAAATCTGCTCTGAAACCAGATGTGTGGCCGTATGCTGGAGAGCTTAAATTGAACTGGTTGGATAAAGTTTTTATGAGTGTAGGTGCGCCTTCACCAAACTATGGAAATATATGCACTGCATTGGAATTACTTACTTATTTATTGGGAATTATGAAGAAAGAAGAAATTTTAGTGGGAATTAAACCACTTCAAGGAGGTCTAGCTGCTTGTATTGCTAGTACCAATCCAAAGGTTTGTTTCTACAGAGATTGAATAATTTAATTTCTTATAATTTCATTTCCTTTCTTTATAACACTTTCACAATGGGCATCGTACACCATATGTCTCTTGTGAAGCTCCATGAAAAGTCAGTGAAGAAAACATGTAACATATCTGGTATGTCATTTGATGCTTTGTTTTCTAAACACCTCCTAACTTGCATGGTACATTGTACATCTGTGGCAGAGCTCTATGGGATCTACTCTCTATCTTTAATTTCATTTAATTTTTTTACTTGGCTTTATTTTGTGTTTCATTTTTTATTCCTTTTTATTTTATGTTGTGAAGTGTTGAAATTTTGTTTTAACAATAGCATAAATTTGATTTGCAAATGTGAGGAGTTTAGATTGTCAGTTACACACTGGAATGCCATCTTGTAGGGTCATAAATTCTTTTGCAGTCCAAATGCAGCTCTTCAAGATCCCTTTTCTCCATCTCCATTAGATATCCCTTATATGAGGCAAAAGTTGTTTTGTGAAACATGCATGCTCTAATTTTTTTCCATTTGGTTTTAAAAGCTTATATATGAAATGTTCTTCTTCTCCGATAATGTGAACCAATGCTGAATTCATGTCAAAGTTGCTATATGGTAAAAATTGCTCAACTGCTAAGATGTGCATCTGGTTGATTGCTCAAATTTGTTTCCTGTTTATTGTTTCACTCTAAGAGACTTGAAATTTTTAACAGCTTTTCAGAAATATTTGGCAAGCCAGGTAAAAGTTTTCATCGATTGGATTGTAGTGTCAGACGGAAAAAGTTTGAGAGCTACATGGGAGACTCCAATTTTAAATAATGTCCTTTCGTGGAGTGCTCAAAGTTTCCCTATGCCTATCAATACTGTCTGATCAACTTAACAATTCTTATCATATCTTTGAAACATAAGGCAAAAATTTCATGCCTATTGAAAGAAAGGTCAGGGAAAATTTAAACAGTATTTATGTCGTGAACATTTTATTAATAATTTGCGCACTACAACAAAGAAATTATTGGGGATACTTTCTTTTCAAAGGTTCTTTTTTGTAGTCAAGGAAATTACTAATTATGTGTTCTTGAATACAATGGAAGAGGAATTGTTTCTGTTCATTATCTGCAGATTTCAAACTGTGTAAGTTGTGCAATAGTTTCGCTGCTTTTTTAGGATTGTCTTTGATAGCTTAAAGGGGTGAAACAATTTCTTTGACTTTTAAGGATGACTCATTTTCTCCCATATCAGACTATTCTTGGAGGAAGAAAACTTCCATTTCCAAGAGAAAGAAATTATTTTGCTGACCTGTTTTAGAGGCAGTTGTGTCACATCTGTGGATCTGCCTTTTTCCTTTAAGGTTTCAGTTAGAGTTTGCATTCAAACAGTTTGTACCTGTTTGTTTCTGCTGAACTGACCAATTTAAGAACAGCTAGAATGTGTTCTTTATGTTCAAATGAGATAACAGTATAACAACGTTCTTCTTTAACATTCATTTTAAGATCTGATTCTTTGGATGGAAGACTTATTCACAGGAAAATCATCTTATGTTCCAGTACTTCAGTAATGGTGCGAAGAATGAAAACTGAGACTCTCGCACCAATGTAAAGTTGAACCAATGTAAAGATGCTACTAGTTTTGGAGTGACACAACCTGTCCTACTTCATTTTGTAATCGAATTGAATCGAATCATGAATGAAATAAATATAAAAACAGAGTTGAAATATCCAGCCACTATCCCCGTTGTCATTAAATTTTTCTTTATTTCTAGTTTTTTTCTTTATTTCTATTTTTATTAATAGTTATGTTGGAATTTTTGAAACAGGTAATTCGTCTGGTTCATGTGCTGATGACAAATTTGATGGGAATATTCCCCACAGAATCAACTACAGCTAGTGTTGCATCTAAGTATGAAGAATTAGAGTGTTTATATTCTAGTCTTGGAAAGGTAATGTTCATTTCAAATAAAATGTTTTTTTGTTATTTTTTAATATCAAAATGATTTATTGCTTTTGTTTCTTACTTTACTAGTTCATTTTAGATAGTTTAGCTTCATATGAAAAAAATACAAATGCAACCCCAACGAGTTTATATGGCCCACTAATGATGCTGAAAGCAGCGTGTCTGAATAATCAGACTTACATTGATAGGTTCATTACTCCATTCATGAGAGTGCTTCAGCGTATGACTCGAGAACATTTAAATCCTGCTCTTCAAGATCAACCTTCTAGTAAGTACTTTTTAGGATTTCCAATCATAAGAATATTATATAAAAATTAAAACAAATGTTAATTGTAGGCTCTGAGTTGCTGATTCTTAGTTTGGACCTCGTTAAGAATCGAGTGGTGGTGATGGGTGCTGACATGAGGAAGAATTTCATTGGAGGCATTTTAGTAGGATTGATAGAGAAAACACCAGATGTAAAAGTCATGAAAGCAATAGCTAAAGTAAGTAGAAGTTATTATTTGTTTTAATTTGGTTTTTTAATTCATTATGTGTATTGCAGAGAGAGCTGAAAATCTAACCAATTTGAAATGCTATTTTCCTAGTTCAGGAATATTGTTTTTGGAATGCTTGAAACATGTTTAGTAGATTTACATTATGTTGCAAGTAAAATCTACCTTATATTGCAGTCAATTTATTTTTCACCACTTCTTACATGTTCAGTGTAGACACACTTGTCCCCCCCCCCTGTCTGTCTCTCTCTCTGTCCCCCTCTCTCTCCCAGTCTCCCCGTCTCCCTCTTGCGCTCACTCTTTCTTGCTCTCTCACGCTCTCTCTGTCTCTCTCTATGTGCTGCTTTTGTGAGGCAGCAATTCAAACAGTAGTTGATGGGTGGAAGGTAACCAAAAGTGAAGGTAAAATGGTAGGAGTCATTTTCTTGAAATTGAAGTGAACTTTTAAAATGGTGGATAGGGAGAGATTATTAGGTAAACTCTGCCACTATGGTATACATGGAAATGTACTGGAATTGTTTGGATCATACTTAAGGAATAGAAAAACGCATGTTCTATTTAACAATGTATTTTTCAGGTTGTCAGCTACAGATTATGGTGTATACCAAGGATCTGTGTTGGGACCATTGTTATTTATAATGTATATCAATGATATAATTAATTTCTGTCCAGAGAAAAATAGTACTGAATTATTTGTAGATGATGCGTTACTGTATATGAAAGGGGAAAGTGCTTTAGATACAGAACTGAGGATGAATAACGTATTTATCAGAATAGAAAGATGGATGAATAACAACAAGTTAAAAATGAACGTTGATAAAACTAAATTTATGATGATCAGAAGCAGCAGGAAGGAAGGGGGAGCAAAGATTACATTGAAATGTTTAAATGGAACTGAAATCAAACATGTAGAAAAAATGAAGTACTTACGAGTTATTGTTGATGATAGGCTACAATCCAAAGATCGCTGTGACCACATTATGTAGAAAGTAGGGGAAAAATAAGTTTTTTAAGCAGAATTGAGAACTATTTAGACTTAACACTAGGATATTGTGTATGAGACGATAATATCTCCTCGCATTGAATATTGTTCAACAATTTTGATAAATATGCAATATGTACACGAAAATACATGATATGCTCTTCACATTAGTTTTTGTCTGTACAACAGTGACTGCATTTATATGTATGTATATTTGTTTATAAGATAATAAATGATTGTATACCAAAAAATTTGAAAAATATGTTAGAAATTGTAGGATAAGATGACACTATTCAGACTAGACAATGTGGCAATCTGGAGTGGACTGGGGGTGTCCAAAGGGCGCAGATCCAAATCGTTACGAGGCGCAAATGTAGGATTACTCATACAACCGGGTGCGGGGGGGGGGGGGGGGGGGNGTACAATCAATGATTTTATGTGGACTTGCAGGATATACAAACATGTTTGAAATACGCTTTAGTATTGTACTCAAACTATACTTGACTTACAATCAACTAAAGTTCACCCATACGAAATGCAACTTTGACTGTCTTAAAGAAAAGCGGATTAAAAAACAGCGAAATGTACATTCCACCTCTTATTTAACTTAAGCGTAAAATTAAATGTTCATGTAATGATAATAATAATTATTTTGAGATGAGCATGAAACTCGATAATATTTTTCAAAAAAGTTGACAATTAGTCAGCTTCAAATTTTCTGCCTTTTCCGCTTCACATTTTAGAATTTTTAATAAATTATATTTAAGAGAGCCTCCTCAGAGGGCACATTTATCCTCTATCCCACAGGGCGCACCGGCGCGCGGGCCGGTGAGCCGGCGTGTCAAGTCGAGCATGGTGGCAATATTGTAGGTCCTTTTCGAAGAACTACAAATGCACAAAAAAATTATTTTATGAAGGTATCAAAATGTACAAAGTATTGCGGAACGAAATAAAAGAATGTCAATCATGACTTCGTTTAAACGTCTCCTGTAGGAATTTGTCAAGTCACACGTGTATAGAATGCTGACGATTCCGGGAGATAGTTATTTTGTTTTTCAACACTCGCCGTCGGCGCCGCGGCATCCTTCAGTGAAGTGATGCAACCTTGAGACGAAAATGCGAGACATTATTCCTTATGTAAATAGTCTTGGGTTAGTGTTAGACTGGTGGTAAAAATTAATAGGTGTGTAGATTCAAAAACAATACTTACAAGTTGGGTTTATATTTATCTTATTAATTTACTATATAATTCTTGATTATAGTATACAGTTGTTATGTTGTGTAATATTTTGTATTTTATATGTATGAAGAAATAGCTGAGAAGGCTAAATAAATAATTAATCGCCCTCCCCCTCCCGAAATCAAAATGTAACAAGTCTAAAAATGATAAATTAAAACTATCAGTATTAAGTGATTACTTTTCATATTTATCTTTTGCCTCATTGTAATGTTGGTAATGAAATTACTTTGTTCTCTCTTCTATAGATGTTGGAAGACTGGATGAAAAACAAAAATCCTATTGCAATAAATCAAACCCCAACTCTTAGAGAGAAATCTATATTGCTTGTGAAGATGATGCAACATTTTGACAGCACTTTGGAGAAGCGAAATTCTTTGGACAAGAGATTCCCCGATCACCTGGAATTGCATGCTCAATTTTTAGAAATAATTAACTTCGTTTACAAGTAGGAGTTTTATGATGACAAATGTATTTAAATTTATTGTGGAGTTAAAGTGATTTTTTACATGCTTATATGTACAAAATCATTCTGAAACATCCTCATGGTGTATATATCCTAAATTTTTGCAGGGATGAATCATTGAAACTGTCAGAACTTAGCTCCAAATTGGAACCAGCATTCTTGCAAGGTCTTCGTTGTGTCCAGCCTGCTGTTAGGGAAAAGTTCTTTGAGGTGTTTGATGGAAGTATGAAGCGTAGATTACATGATCGTTTGCTGTACATTATGGTTTCACAAAACTGGGAACCAATGGGGCCTCATTACTGGATTAAGCAATGCATTGAACTTTTGATCGTAACTGCTGAGCCTGGTATGTGTACTATTTGGTTGATTATATTATATTGAATTTTTTTTTTAATTCTGAATTCTGTGTTCCAGATGATGAGATACATATATGTGGAGAAGGAAATCTTGTGCCCCCAATTACTGCTGCGTTGAAGTCTGCTAATCCTAGTGAGAAAGAAAAATTCTATGCAACATTACTCAGTATGGGTGTAGGAGAGATAAAAGATATCAAAGAGGAAATAGTGGAATTGACATTTCCTCTTCATGGGCATGATTCTGAGGTATTTTAAATTAATTGTTTAATGTAATTCCTAGATCATAGTGTTTCTTCCAATAATGATTGGAAAATAATACAAAGAAATCTCAGTATTTATCATATGATTGGGACTTTTTTTAATACTTCATTTGGAAAAGTATGTTGTATTGAAAAATTAAGTAAAAAATTAAGACATGGGATTTCATTATTCTACGTCTTACCTTTCGTCTAGGCCTGCTGCTGTTGCATTTCAGCCCAAGCAGAATAAAGTATTGAAATGATAATGGATGGTTCAAATTATATGAAGCTATTGGGAATATGTAGGGGACTTCTATCTTTTCAATTATTTTATGTTATTTTTTTTGTATGTTATGATTTTAGTCTGAATTGGCTCTTGAAATTGGGCCTCCATTAGAAGTGAAAGGAGAGGACCGTAAAAATAGAAAAGCATCTTTACAACAGCTTATTGCCACACACAGTGAATATATATCATCCATTCGACATACTCGCACCATTGACTTCTTGCTAGCAATGGCTCAACTTTGCCACACAGATAAAAAATTGGCAGAGAGAGTATGGTTGGATCTATTTCCTCGAGTTTGGAGTATTCTCTCTGAGAAACAGCAAAATGTAAGTTGATATTTGCTTTCTTGTAATCTTTTGCATTGTATTTATACATGCAGTGTGTTTATTAAGATCTTTTTTTTCTTTCTGTTTTCAAGGCCATTTTGGTGAATCTTATTCCATTTCTCTCCAGTGGAGCTCATGTTGTTCAGAAGGATTGTCAACCTAGTGCATTAAATACATTTGTTGAAGCTCTAACTCTGTGTGAAAATCCACCAGTATCTATAAAGCCGTAAGTTTTTGATGATCTATGTTGGAGATGCATTGCTATTACTTTCGTAAATGAAGACTCAGAATCAGTATTTTATTATGTCTATTGGAGAAGAGGGAGCCATCTATTCATCTAAGATTGTAGCATTTGGGAAATTTTATTTTATGAATGTTATTACCTTAGGTTCTTGAGCAGTGTGGAAATTTCATAAGTTTACTCCCATATGAGTTAGAAAAAAAATCTTTGGTCCTTTGTCATTCACTGAGTAACCCTGGGTATCAAGGTAGGTGCCCTAGTCTGAATTTTGTGCAAACAATGGATTTTTTTCTTGCAAATTGTAATTTGCAAGGTATTTTCAATTTATTTGACTGGAATAAAATGCTTACAAAAAATATCACTTATATGAAGATGTAATCAGAGTGTACCTAAAGAGATTAAAAAGATCGTCTGAGCTTGGGATTCTGGTATTAACTTAAATAAAATAGAAATGACATAACTATAAACATAGATTTTGTTCACCTACATTTTGTGCAAGATTAATTTCTTTCTTAATTTTTCTTTTTTTATACATCGTAAAATAATTAGTTGACATTACAAGCTACAATATTGTGTTACAATTATAATAGGGTCAATCCATATCAGTTGATCCTGAACATGTCGCCACACCCTCTCAGAAAAATTTCATCTTGTGTGTGTTGTTTCTAGTATCATTGGAGAGTTGAGAAACATAATTCAAAAAAAAATTTACCATGCCTGATTTCGAAATGGCGGCCATTTTCAGTCTTCCGTGCGCACCGTTTTTGACCTTTCAAATGTCTAATTCAAGACGTGTTATCAGTTAGACGCAGGTAGCTATTGAAACTGTAGTGTAGAATATGCTAAACACAATGTCAGTAATTTTAAGGCGCTAGACTAATTTTGAGATATTAAAGCTTATATAAAACTCTTACAAAGGCCAAATACGGTGCACATGGGAGAACGAAAATGGCCGCTATTTTGAAGTCAGACATGGTAAATTTTTTTTAATTATATTTTTCAACTCCAACAATAATACTAGAAACAACAAACAAAAGTTTTATTTTTTCCTGGACTATTTAAAATGGATTGACCCAATAGCAAAATATATTTGAAACAATTTAAAAATAGGAGATCTTCTCTTATTGTGAAATTGCTTGAAGAGAACCATTTAAATTTGTTTTTATATACTTCTAGCATCTTTAAATCATTAGGTATTGCATTAAAGGTTTCAATCACAACAGTGTTCTCTAATTTTATTTATCTTATGTTGCTTATGTTATTGTGGGCTCAGTTTCCATATGTTGCTATCAGACAGGTTAAATTGTAATTTAATAGTGTCAAAGTAATACATTAAAGTCTTAATTGTGTAAAATTGTTATATTTTTGAGAGGTAATCTGCAGTAGATTTATTTGAGATGTTATGGAACAGTTTCACATAGGCATATGTTCCACCCTCATCTAGAAAAGCTGGGCAGAGGAAAAATATTCTTTCTTAATTCAGCTTTTCTACAGAAATGAATTAATTTTAAGTTCATGATTACGCTTTGGTTTCAGTAAGTTGCTTGAGATGTTTGCCAATATCTATGTGCAGTGTCATTTAATTAGTTAATTGAATCCTATGGAGATTGAATTCAATTGAGGAAGGCATTGATTAACTAAAAAGTGAAAACTACTATTTTACAATACCTGCCTGAGCAAACCCACCACTAGTTACTGCACAAGCCAGAACCCACAGCCTCACAGAACTGCCGCTACACAACCCGACAACTCTTTAAGGGCATCCTGTCATTAGTCACACCCAGGGGTTGAAGAGAGAGGGTAAAATTACTCTCCTCCTCCCTAGATGATTATGAGAGGCAAAACTGAGGATCTGTCTTAACAAAAAAAAACCCTTCATTAGATATGAGAAATGTGTGATGAATATTTGAATTTTTTACAAATTATTTTTCACAAAATATTTATGATGTGTTTAACTTTTTTGAAAGGACTCTGATGAAATACATTGGCAAGTCACATAATCTTTGGCACCGGATGACTCTAAAACTTGAACATTTAGTAATGGAAACAAATACTACTTCTCCTCAAAAGAAGAATGAAGATTGCTATGATTTTGAGCCTTCTTCTACTCCCCATAAAGTAAAGGTGAGGTGACAGTTTTAATTTTGAATTATTTGTTTATGATGAGATGCAATAAGGATTTTTATTGAATTTTCAAGTAGATATCAGTTAGTAAATCCTTTCATATCTTGTTGTTGAATCTTGATTTACTTACAAATTTTAAATGAACTGTGACTCTTTTCAGTATTTCTAGAGATTTCATGTATTTTCTTTTATGAAATAGTACAGAAACTGGAGAGAATCTTTTATGACAAAATCATTAATAATGAATTTTAAAATTATAATTTATTTAGTTATATTTATTTATTGATTTTTAGGAATTGGAACCAATAGCATGAGTGTTAATCTGTCACTGAGGTATATTGACACTTTCTGGATGATATGAACTGTTGATGAATCCTTAGGGACTAACAATTTTTCATGTTGCAGCTGGAATCTTCAATAATCTTTGAAACCCAAAAAGGGATTTCAGAATACCGAAGTCCCAGATTTTGTTCCAAAATGCTTATCATAGAAGTATTTGTACAATTTCCTTGAGCAGATTTTAATTTTATCATTTCTTTGATACCTTTTTATAATATATGGTTATGTTTAGACCATTATACTTAACTCTTCAACACTTGCCTCACAGTGAAAGGAAGACTCAATTCTTCATTGGAGGGACTGCTGGGCAAGTTGATAAAAACAATGAAAAACAAAACACGAATTCAAGAAGAGAAAATTAATGCAGAACGTTGTTGGTTGCATCTTTTTTCATGCTGTCTCATTCCGATTTGACCCTATTCTGTTTGACGAGTCCAATCTGTGCAGACAGTCTACGTTCTGTTTGACCACTCCTTTATGAGAGGGAATCCAAAGGAAGCGGTAGCTCTGTGTCTTAAATGTATTGAGGGTCCAAATAATCACTTCCATAGTAAGGCATACCTTTCATAAAAGCACTTGTTTCTTGTTTGACTGTAAATAATAATAATAATTATTCTAATGTAAATAACAATTATTATTTTGTAGTTTAATTTTATTCTCTCTCGGCAAATGCTGATTGATAAAATGACATGGGCCAGGTGGCAATTTTCTTTTCAGTTTTCTAAAGATAAAAATGTTCCAACTTTATGGGATGTTGCAATAATGATGGCTTTCAGAAGAGCTGTAGGATACCACAGAACAATAGAAGATAGAGAAAAGATATGTTCAGGAAATGATAGGAATTCCAACCCGGGTAATATCCTAGTGATACAGAACCGGGTCTATCGGTCACTAAAAATGAAAAAAAAGAAGAGCTATGTAAATGTTCTTGGGTAAATTTTATGTTTTTAATCTGGAATGTATAGTTCTTGGAATTACTCCTGTTGCAGAGATTACTATTGGGACTATACAGACTCATTTCATCTTTCAAATTCTTTGAACTTCCTGAGAGAGGTGTGTTTTGAAATTTTCTCAGCTATTGTTGTCTGTACGTTATTTGTGTTTGGCACTACAATGCAGTGGTAGATATTGGTTGGCTGCTACAAGTATTGGCAGAGCATTTTTTGGGTAACCTGGACGGAGTCCACCTGTCCACCAGAGACTCGTATTGTCACCACAAACACTGGCCCCAGAAGTGCCCTGGCGCTCCCCAGGCAGCAAAAGATTGTAATATTAATTTATAGTTTTCTTCGTGTTCCCACGAGCAGCAAGGGAATACAAGGTCGGATCCCATAGAACCCCGCACATGGAAGTAAGGTTTTTTGAAAGCAAGAATCGCCTAATCTTGCAGTTCACCATTAGAGACATCTTATCATTCGTCGTTCATCCGTTCAGCGTGGTTGTTCCACTTTCGGATTGAAGATTTTTATTTACTACTCTAGATCTGCCGACGACGTTATGTTGCAGCAGGTGTCCGCGCCTCCACCAAAATGATGCTCATCGTGGATGGACTTACGGCATAATTGATAACAAGGCCTCCTGCAACAAAGAACACGAGTGCCGGAAACCGGCGACTTAGGCACTCATTAGTGTAGTTAAATAGAATAATATTGTTGGAATGTAGTGTGTGACGGAAGTCAAGTTTGATAAGAATAATTTCTGGGTTGAGGGTAGGAAAAATGAGGGTGAGATGAAAATAAGATATTTATTAGAAATTTAGAGGTATAATGAGGGTATTGGAATTTTAAGAATGTCGGAGGGATACCGACGGTGAGCATGGGTATTAACTCTCCGAGCAAGATGCCGAGAATACTTGTGGAAGATATTGTTGGGGTGGGGTCGTGGAACACCTTCCGGAGATGTTTCCGGGCACGGAGGCAAATGAATTTTGTTATAGGTTCTAATTTGGAAAGTCGACGAAGATAAGAGTTGGGGGTACCCATCGGCGGTTTGACAGACATCCTCAAGAACCGGTTCTCGAGAATGTGAAGGCGACGACGATTACTATTAGAAGTAGTAACCCAGGTTTCACAGGCATAGTGCCAAGCTTCGGGTGCAAGTTTTATAGAGGAGTTTGATTTTGAGCAAGATTCTGCGATTATAAAAGATAGGAAAGAGGCGGGCAAGAGTGCTGCTTATTTGGTGTAAAGGGACTTTCCCTAATCTTCCCAGCGGAGTTTCCTGTCAATCGTGATCCCAAGGTACTTGACACTTGTGGACCAGGCCACAGTGGTGTCCCTGACCTTGAGCGACGGCAGATTTTGGAATGACTTGCGGAAAGTGAAGATAATTGCCTGGCACTTGGAGGGATTCAAGGTGAGCCCATTAGAAGAGCTTCAAGTTTCCACGCGAGAAGTAGCAGATTGAAGATTAGAGATAGCAAGAGGAAGATTGAAAGCTCGTGCCGCACAAACAATGTCGTCTGCGTATAGAAATTCTGAAACATGCTGAGGATCAGGAAGATCAGAGAGAAAGAGCGAAAAAAGAGAGAGTGCCTGGGAGATCCCAGCGCGGATGGGGTGGATGGTTGATAAGGAGCGATGGTAACTGAACTTGGAAGGATCGTCCCGAGAGATACCTGCCCAGGAGGTGATGAAAAACGGGAAGAACTAGGGAAGTGGTTTTGTGAAGGAGCAGGTTGTGATGGATAGTGTCGAAGGCGAAGAATATAGAAGGAATGGCAATTCTCCGAGAGAAGACGAATTCTAATTTATAAGTCAGGCGCAAGGTCTGCAGAGCTGCAGACTTGTTGCACCTGAAACCTAATTGGGTGGGACGAATGGCATGAGAGTGGGTGAGGAGTAAGTTTGGCAAGGGCACGGTGCTCGAAGAGTTTACCGAGAAGAGAAAGAAGGCTGATGGGACGATAGTTAAGGTCTCGAAGATTGTTTTCCTATTTGGGAAGGAGAATGATGGTGGCACGTTTCAAGGAAAGATGAAAATAACCAAGAGAAAGACGAGTTAAAAATATTGTTGAGACGAAGTGCTGTGTTATGTGGAAAATGAAGATAGACCCCACAAACCTTGACTTTTCACCTACCCACCTCTTTGACTTTTCAAAGCGGCCTTCACCCCCCCCCCAGACACCCAAGGTCCACTCATCGTCTGGGGTAGCGGGAACCAGCGGAGGTAAGAGTGTGGTCAAGGGTAGGACATAATGACTGGAGGAGAGAAGCGATTTTCCAGGAAATCAACTTCCCTGCCGGGAACGAGGAGAGGGGTGATGGCGGTGAAAGGGTTTCGGAGTGTCCTCTTGATCTTCCACAAGTCGGAGGAGGAGACGTTAGCCCTGGCAAGATATGCTTGCCATTGCTGGGCCCGGAAATTACGAAGTCTGTCCTGCAATATACGTCGGGTGTAGAGGAAATGTGCTTTGTCAGTGGTGTCTGGTTCGGTAGAATCGCCGCTGAGCACAACAACGTTCCCTTATCAAAGCAAGAATGTCCTGAGGACTGTCCGGGTGAGAAGTAGAGGCAGGGGTGAAGGTATTGCGTTGTCGAAAACTCATCAACATGCGGTTCATCATATGGGAAATAACCCGGTCAATGTTGTCAGGTGAAGTAAGTGGAAATTTGGGGTCTACCTTTCGGCTAATCCGTGAGGTGTACTCCCGCCGGTCTGTCTTGAAAGTCGAGGGAGGTTCAAAATCATCGGGGAAGGGACCTAGGTAAGTGGAGAAGACAATAGGAAGGTGATCTGAAGTTGGCTCAGAGCGGGGATTTAGGGTGGACATTTGGATATTAGAGTGAACATCAATGTCTAATATGACGTGTGGTACGTCGTTGACGAGGTGGGTCGGAAGGTAGGAGGGGGGAAGGTAGGGTTTTGTGCTAGGTAAGTGGCCTGGACTCTACCACCTGTGTTGCAGACAGTGCAACACCATTCGGTATGCCTCCAGTTCAGTTCGACTATTATGACGCTGTCACCTAGGTCTCGGAGAGAGTCAAGATCCGTACCGTCGAGAGCCTTGTGAGGCCTCCGAGAAGAGGAAACAAGAATAACTGGGCCCCGTGGATTACCTAAATCCAAGACGGTAGCTTCAAGAGAAGAAAGAGGTGAAGTTGGAAGGCGAGTATGTGGAACAGTTTTCCTAATAGCAATGGTTGTTCTGCCGCATTGGTTCAGACGGGATGGTGTAAGGCCTATCATATGTATAGATATAATATCCCGGAAGAGAGAAGGACGAAGAGGGAGTAAGCCATGTCTCCTGGAGAAGGAGAACATGGATAGAAAAGTCAGAAATAAATTGGCGGATTTCCGCGTTTTTTAGGACAGTTGTGCCACGGCAAATCCACGTCGCAAAGGAAGTAATAGTTTAGGAAGCCACTTAGAAGAGGGGCATTAGCACTTGTAAGACTTTGAGCCTTAGGGAGGAAGGGGCCAGGAGGCCAAAAACGGCCACGGGGCAGGTGCAGTAGTCATGTTGGGGCGCATGAAGGTGTTTACCCGACGAGCAGCCTGAGCAGTCTCGCGCTGCTCGGGAGCTCGAGCAACCTGCTCGGCGCATCTCTTTAGTGCGAGGAAGGCTGGGCATCCTGACCAAGAAACGCAATGGTTACCTGCAGGTTTTGCAGGTAACTCACGTGGGCCTTGGTGAGCACTGCACCAGTCTGTGAGGGCCCGCGCACAGGGGGGACACGACATTACGCCTGCAGTGGTTGCGGATGTGGTCCCAGGACGGATCATTCTTCGATGAAATTGGGCGAGCTCACAGCGGAAGATCGAAAAATGCGAAAACCCCCAAACACCTACACAACAAAAAGACGTACCCACTGAACTTACTGCATCGTGAGATGTAGTACGGACAGCAAGCAGCGCCTAAATGTCACGAGGTGAACGCAACCCGCACGACACAGGTTGCCTCGACCACAAGTTGGAATCAAAGCTGCAACGAAACGCGCAAGCCCTCGCCCGAAGGTTTAAACCGGGCGCCGCGAGACCACGTGGTCCGAAAACGAACTGGAGTCGAAAGACACGGCGTTAGCGAAAATACGCAAAAATGCGGAAACACAGAGCGGAGAGGCACGGAGCGATTCCAATTCCACCGCGACCGAGCTCAGAAAATCCGCCGTCTTCTGCGTCAACAGGGTCACCTTTTGTAGAATGTGACTTCACCACGCACGGACGGTCTTGGACGTGGCATCGTTAGAGTAAATATCTTGCATGATCCCTCAGCTAATTCCTGGGGGGGGGAGGTTGAGGACCAGTGTCAGGTATACTTCTGTAAAAAAGTGCTAAACCTCCACGTTACCATTGCCTTGTCCTCTCCGTGAAAACCGTCGCTAGGCGTTACTTCGCGGAGGAGACTGGCGTTTAGCTTTAGCTCTTACATTCAGTTACTCTGTTCTTTCCTGTTTCACCAATGTTTCTAATATCTTCCAATTTTCATTAGAGGACATCAGTGGTACCTCTAATGAAAGGGAATATGTCTACACTGAGTTTTGTTCGCACTTAATGCTTTTCTGTGTCCCAAGCTGTACTCTGAAATGTGTGCATGGGGTCGTCTACCTCACGGAGACAGTAATCACAGTTCGGTTTGACTACGATCTTAAAGTCACACTGGTATTTGTTGAAACAACCGTGTCCAGTTAGTGCCTATAAGAAGTAGTAGTTGACTTCTCCATGTTCTCTCTTCAGATACAACTTTGTAGACTAGAAATTATCTGGTATCCTGGTCCGATTTTTTTTTGCTATTCTTCCAGGAGCGTGCTCCTTTTTTCCTCCCTAATTGCATAAATCCGTCCAGGATTGTTCGGGCTTTCTTGCCATTTCAGGTCTTTCTTGGAATGATAAACTTGTTTCCTTCCCCTCGCTAGTAGGTCTATCGGTGGAACACGGGCTAATACTAGCGCCGCACTGTTGGATACGGTGCGATAGGCAGATGTAATCCTCATTGCCATTCTTCTTTGTATCTGGCTGTACCTTATGGATTGCTTCTCTAGAGAAGCCGCCCAGTCTGGGGCCACATAGAATATTTTTGAGTGGACGACTCAAGAAATCATCCGTCTCTTTTCTTCTTTTGGACCTCCTATATTAGGTATGAGTCTGGCAAGATTGGATCCCGTCTGGGACACCCTATGTAACATCTCGATATGTGGCCCAAAACCTAGCCTATGATCTATTTCTACGACTAGGTAGGTGTTTTGGCGGCTCCATTCAATTTGACCACATTCCTGTTCGATGTCTGGGAGTCTAAACGATCTTCTGTTTGTGATGAGCACTGCTTCTGTTTTCTCCGTTGTCTCTGGTTCATCCATCTTTTTACCCTGAAGAGGGTCTCGTTTAGTCTAAGTGCCAGCAGGTCTACACTGTCACTATAACTAATGACTAGTGTATCATCTGCATATCCGACGACTGTAGCAGTTCAGTTTTCAGCAAATCATCGAACATTGTGTTCCACAAAAACGGTCCCACCCTGGAATCTTATGGTACTCCACATTTCATATCTTTTATTCTGAAAGAATCCAGGTAGATAATCTTCCCCTCAGATAGTCCTCTATTATTCCTAGTAGATATTCCAGCAGTTTCCCGTCGTGACCAATAGACATAAGGGTCTAAAGGCCGATGACTTTTCGATGGGTTTATTTCTTTTGCGAAGTAGTATCAATTTCTGCTTCTTCCAGTTTTTGGGAAACAGTTCGTGTTTGAGACAGCTGTTAAAAACTTTCAATAGACCGTCCGGGAATTCTCTTGCGACAATCCGGATTATTTCATTCGGAATTCCGTGAAGACAAGGTGCTTTCTTGGCTTTTATGTTCTTTGCACCTACATCCAGTTCGTCTTTCGTTAATAGGTCTTTCTCATCGAAGGAACAGTCGCGCGTTCTACTTCTCTGCCAGGGATCACAAGTCGGGAAGATGTCCACTATAATTTTCCTTGCCCATTCAGTGTTGTCCAAACATGGCGTCCTCCTGTCTTCCCGAAATTTCCTCATGACTATTTTGTACGTCATACCCCAATGTTCATTTTCGGCATCTTCCTGAAGAGCCCTCCAGCACCTGCCATTTTATTTCTCTCTTGAGTAGTTTTTGTGATGTTCTATACTCTACGTAGTAGATCGTCCGTTTTGGATCTAGTCGCTGCTCTTCTGGCTTTGATGCAGTTCTTTCGCACCTCAGATATCTCGGGTGTCCACCATTACACCCGTTGTTTACATATGGTTCCTCTTCCTCTGTGCATGGATGCTATGCACGTTGCCAGAGCTATGTCCTTTGTCTCTCACTGTTTCTTCGTGGGATTTGTGACCTAACCTATAATATGTTGGAGCTTAGATTTTCCAGGGAAATCTTTGCCACATCTCCTTCAGTGTTTTCGCGATCCAGGGGTGTTGGACTCGGGTTTTTGGACTATTTTTTCTAGTCTTCTTCAGAGTTGCGGAAAATTCAGTGTACCGATGGTCGCTGAGGGTCACGTCCCCCAGAACCATCGAACCCTGCACGCACCCCGGTATGATGGTAGATCCTACAGAAGAGGTGTCTTCTCGTTCCAGGGTGTTTTCCTCGCCAGTGTTGAGGATAATAAGGTCGTTTCTGGCTACAAACTCGCAAACAATGTCATCCCTCTTGTTGGATCGGCTTTCTCCCCATTCCGGTGACGTGCTGTTGAAGTCTTCTGCTATCACCAACCCTCCTTTCAGTAATTAAGAGATATCGACTAACTGGAAAAGAGTCTACAAATTTTTCATTTGGATCGTTTGGAGTAAAATAACTATAGATGCGTAATTCGCTACTTTTAACCCACACGTATCCAAACTTTATCGACTTATAACTTAATAGATTTATTTCTATGTTCTGAATGATCACATCAGCTCTTTTCGTGGAGTCTTGGTTACCTAAAACTGTGTTCGGTTCTTTACAGATCTGAATAACATCAATCTCCTTTTCCAGAGCTACCTGCGTAAGCATATCTAACGCCCGTTTATTCTTCACCAAGTTAATTTTGAGAAACAATTTTTCACTCTTGTTAATTTCTGCTGTAAAGGAGGCCTATTTATTGCTTCCTAAAACGTGATCACACCTTAGTTTTTTTATATTTTCAGATGGCGCATTCGATGTTCCCCGCAGGGTGCTCAGTAAAGACTGAGTATGGGCTTGGCAAACCCAAGGCCCCGAGCTGGGAACTGGTCTTGTGCCACTAGTTCCCGGACATCGTAAACTTTGGGCACGTTTCAGTGATCACCATTGGCGTATTGTTATGGTGGAAAGTTGCGTGTTGCAATGAGCGGGATCTTGTCTTCATCGGTCGGGTTTCGAAGACGGATTAAACCTCTATAAAAAACCCTCAACATCAAGGTGTGTTACGCGCCTATGAGGTGAATGTGTCTTGAGGTTAAACTCTCGTTAGCGGACAACCTCTGGTGCATCTGCCGCTCATCAGTTGTATAAGGCATAGTGGCGTGATTCGGGGACTTCCCGTCGCTGGACATCTGTTCCTCCGAACTCGTGGTACAAAAACCCAAAAGAATTGAATTCTTCACTTTGCGGATCGGGTGGACCACAAGGGGTGAACCACACCCAAACGTCTGCGAAGCGGCAGAGGGTTCACAGTCCTCACGCTTCAGAAGATCAAGAAAATAAGACAAAGAAGCAGAACAACACGGGAATGTTTTTATTTTAATGACAAGAAAGGAAGGAACTTTAGACAGGGAAGAGTCACTGCGGCTCTTCTATATGGTGTGAAACTCCATTTTTCTCCACCTGCAAGGTCTCTAATGACCTTGACGTTGACGAACCCTAAAACCCCAAGAAAAAAACATTCGATTTTCCCGTGGCAATCTTTGGTGAGGTGTCCTTGTTTTCCGCACTTGTAACAGGTATTTTTGCGGTCCGGTCCTCAACATCTTTGGGAGATATGCCTGAGATCTAGGCATTTGTAATACTTTGTTACCTGAGTCTCCTCCCTGATTCGGCAGTTAACTCGACGAATTTTAATTTTTTCCGCTTCAAGGAGCTTTCGGGCCTTGCCGCTTCAAGGAGGAGAAAAGGCTTTGCGAGGGTATCTTCAACACTTGGTGCCCTTGTGATTGCTTCCATTACTTCTTCAACCATTATGGTTTCGTCAATATCCCTTATTTCTACAAAGATTTTTGGCGTCAGTGTTCACTTTCGCCTTGTCTCCGATTGCTGTAATTAACGCTTCATTAAGTTATTATTATTACTATTTTTTCCTTCATTATTTAACCTCAGCTTATTGTTGCTGGTGAAGATGATATAAGGGTTCACGCCAAGCATTCTAATCTTCTCCGTGCTTAAAAATTTTCTTACCTTGCGGAATAACTGCTTTTTGAATGAGAATAAACAAATTCTTGTGTAACCCTAAAATTTCAAGGTTTTTGTGGAGAGACCTCGGAATCACACCCGTTGCAGAGAACTATTGCTACAATGTACACCCTGTCTAACTTCCACTTCTTTTTAATTTATTTACTCAATTCAGAATATTTACTCTTATCATTGATTGCTGCCGGAATATTGTGTGTTAGGGATTGCTACATCAACTAGATAGACTACACTTATCTCTTTGTCTCGTAACACTATATCAGGTCTGATATTGGCAATGTGCTTGTCAGTTATAAAGGACCTATCACAATAAAGTGTACCTTTCGAACTCAAGTACTGGTGATGAATCATACTTATAGTACGGTATATTCTCTTGTAGCATCTTTAGTTTCCAGTTTATATTTTGGTAAATGATGGTAGCAACTTGATTGTGTCTATGCAAGTAATCTGATTGAGCCATTACACTACACGCGGACATGATACGCTGGATGGTCTTAGGCTTCTCATTACATTTCCTGCACCTATCATCTCTTGCTTCTGGGTTTTTAATTATTTATTTCATGTAATTTTTTTAATGACTTGATCTTGTATAGCCATCAGGAATCCTGCGGTCTCCGGGAAGAATTTCCCATGCCTGAGCCATGTGTTCGACGCTACATTGTTGACGTATCTGGTCAAGGTCATGCGGATGTTTTCCATGAAGAGACATACTTCGCCATTCGTTGTATTTTTCTGCATTCGGATTATCTTGGGTTTTTTTCTTCTGCCTGCTTTGGATGTGTATCCTTGAGATTTGAGGTGCACACACTTTTGTGTAATGTCGAGTTTTGTTTCCTTTTGTGAAAATTGTTTCTCAGCTAACGGATTTGTCCATTATGAAGATTTTTTCCATTGATTATCCCTCTTCCACTTTCAACTAGGTAAAGTTAACTGAATAGTGCTTGCTTTCTCATGATGTTTTCGAAATTTTGTCAATTCAACCCGAGTTTGTCTGATGATATTATCCAGTTCGCTGTTAGACAACGTGATAACGCCGAACGAATATGTAAGGACAGAGATTGCGAAAGTGTTAATTGCCTTGGAAATATTTTTACTATTAAGATCTGTACGACATACTTTCCTCACTCTTACTAGCTATTCTTTGACAAGCATGTCCTTTATTTCTGAATGGTTAATTCTGCAAGCTTGTTGATATCCTAGGTACTTATAAAATGCATTTTGAACCAGGACTTCGATGCACTCACCTCTTAGTTTGAAATCCATTCAGTTCATATTTACCATTTCCTGTGTTTACAATTTTACATTTATTGAGGCCAAATTTCATGTTGATATCACCTGAAAACTGCTCAACGCATCTCTTCAACATTTCAAGCTTCGCACGAGTTGGAGCATATAGATTGAGGTCGTCCATATAAAGCAGATGCGAAATTATTATTTGATTATTGCCATTAGATTTTAAATATCCAAATTCTGTTCTATTCTGCAAATTAGAGAGAGGATTCAATGCTAAGCAGAACCACAGAGGGCTTAGTGAGTCATCCTGAAAAATTCCTCGTTTTATTTTAATCTCTGGTGTACTTATCTGTTCCTTTGCTGGTAGATAGATAAGTGTCCTCCAACCCTGTATTAAATATGTAAGTACCAGGGTTGGATGTACTTTATAGATCTTCAGTTCTTTCATCAGCCAAGCATGCGGGACCGGATAAAAGGCCTTTTGATAGTATATTAACAGCACGACATTTTCGTACTTTTCTTTTGAACCTGCTTGAGGATTATCGAATCTATTATTAGCTCTTCTTTACATCCTTTAGTGTTCTTACGATACCCTTTTTGTTCTTTTGCCAAAATGTGTTGATCTTCTACATGATCATTGAGAATTTGTGTTACACATCCCATTGCAATTTTGTGAAATGTCTGAAGGCACGTTATAGGGCGGTACTCAGAAGGATCACTTGAGATTCGTCCCTTGGGAACCAGGTAACTCTTTCCTTCAGTTAAAAAATCGGTATTTATTCAAGGTTAATTAGAAATTTATTGATGTAACTTAAAATATGGCCATGCACACACATTAATTTCTTGTATCAAAAATTATGTATATTATCACTACCGGGGCTTTTCCAGTTGTGAGATTTGTTCAGCACTTTTCTCAAGATTAACACAGTGATACTGGGCTCCTTCATAGGTGTTATTACCATGGCCTTTTCTTCCCTTTTAATCCATTCTGCTTTGTGATTGTACTCGGATGTACGAGACCATATTGACGACCAAAAACACATTACCTGATCCATCTCAGTGGTGTCTTGCATGCTTCTTTGTTCAGTTATTCTTGATTTAGTTTTAGTTCCCTATGAAACTGTTTCTCGTTATGGTTACATTGTTAGTTCTGTTGTTTTCGTTTATCGAATTTTGAGTATTTTTGCAGTCTTGCACTCAATGCTGTCAATTTTTATCAGTGTATCTCTAAACTCTACTATATCTTCATTAGGTCGCTCTCGCAGAGTATGAACTCGGTATTTCTTTAAAATGGAGTTGACTTTATTTTTCATCCTGCTACTGGGTCTGCCTTTTTGAAACCCCAGAACGCGGGGTATCTCCGATCGCTTCTTTTCAATCTTCCTCAGAAGTCTTTTCTTCCAAGCAGGCTGTCTTTCTGGTCTCCATCTTCTACTCTGACTTCCTATCTCCGATATCTTCGCACCATTTTATCTGGTTCCGGTGAGAGCAGTGCATTAGACCAAACAGTGGAGCTCTTCAAAGGACTGAATATTCAAATAATTTGGTAGTAAGCGGGTATTAAGTGTCCATAATCATAGCAAACTTTCTAGATGTTTTCTGTTTAGGAATATTGGGTCGTTTAGTTGGATCTGTACCCATATGTCGTTGCACTCCAGTCTCAAATTCATCACTCATTAGCTTCACGAAATCATCACTAATATCTGCTTTATCTAGATTTTCATTTCAGTTAGCTGATACTGCTCTTTCATTTACCACATTCATTTGATCTTTGTCTATAGTCATGGTAGAGAGCTCTGAGGTCTCTACTTCGAGCATAGCTGGTTGGCTTGTTACACTCTCTTGGTTTACCTCTCTTTTAATATCGTCTAATAAGTCAGCAGGTATCAACCTCTTATTTACAATTGCTATTCTCTGGGCCGTAACTGGTATGCTAAGATATTGCTCAATAAAAGCTTGATGTACTTTCTATAAGCAGTCATCTGTGTCAAACGCAGTGAGTTGGATATACGAACGCATGATAAATATATTAATATATTGAGTCCATTTCATGCGTACTCGCGCTTTTCCTGCTAGACTGGTCTCAGGTAATAGTGGGTTACCCCCCTGAGAAACGGTCCCAACAGTAGGCACCTCAGGTGTTGGTGAGCCATTTCGTCTTCGGCTGTAGTACTTCGGGTTTTCCCGGTGCCTCGCCTCTTTAACGAAGCATCACTGGTGGTTCGTCTGCTGTCACGTCCAGCACCAGGTCCAGACTCGTCCTGACTTCTCGGGCAGCGGCACTGTTTCCGAGGCTAGTTTTTTCACCAGGTCCAGTCTCCATCATCAAATCTGGCCAAAACATTTTATATCTACTGCCATCTGCTTTGAGAAGGGAAAAGGAAGGGAACTTTGGGATGGGAAACGGGAGCCTCTGAGTTACTCAGTCCACCCAATGACTTCCGTGGGAGGGGAAGGAGGTAAGTGTGAATTGATGGATACATTTATTGGGGTAGGGACAGCTGGCAGCTGCTCTGATTAGTCGCCTTTTACGACAGGGAGAGATCCCATGGTGCTAATCTTTAGGTGGTCCCGAACACCATCGGGATTTATTATTTATATTATCATCATCATCAATCATCATTTTGTAGTAATTTTTTTCTCAGCAAACACTGATTGATATAATGGCGTGGGCCTAGTGGCCAAGACGCCATTTCCCTTTCAATTTTTCTTGAGATAAATATTTTCTAACTATTTGGGATGTAATAATGATGACTTCCTGCAGAGATACGTAAATGTTTTTAAACTGGAATGTTTATTTTTTGGAATTACTCCTGATGCATAGATTACTATTGGGACTACATGGATTTGTTTCATCTTCCAAATTCTATGAACTTCCTGAGAGGGGGATGTATTTTGAAATTTTCTTAGCTATTGTCTTCTGTAGGTTATTTGTCTTTGGCACTAGTGTATGAGGAATGTGGTCTTACTACTTTGGTCAATGAACGTTATATCTGGACGGTTGTGGTGGATGGCTTTGTCTGTGAGGATGGTTCACTCAAAATATAATTTATGGGTTTTGTTCTCTAACATTGTCTCTGGTTGGTACTTTTAATATTGGGTTTTACCTTGACTGACTTTGTATTTACCCACAATTTTTTATGAATATTTTTTGCCACCAAGTTGTACCTGTGCAAGTAATCTGTCTGAGCAAAAAGCTTGCATCATGCAGTGAAGTGTTGGGTAGCTTCCTCCATCAGGTGGTATTGGCGGCATTTGCTGTCACTTACAGTGGGGTCTTTTAGAACGTATCTTCTATAATTAAGGGTGTTTATTATTATTATTGTTATTATTACTGTTATTATTTTTGTTATTATTTTTATTATTATTATTTATTCTATCTCAGTAGAAACTGGAAACGTAAACCCAGTCTACAGCTTTCCTTTTTCCTTCGGACGTGATTAACTCCTCTTCTTAAACCAAAGATACCTTTAATCCTGTTTTTTTTTTTTTTTTTTTTTTTTTTTTTTTTTTTTTTTTTTTTTTTTTTTTTTTTTTTNCCTGTAAGATCTTCCATCAGTGGTTTATTTTCAGGCTAACCTTCCCCTAGCGTTTTTATGGTACCACCAGCTGGAGAGGAAAGACGAAGGACGAGGAAGTGTTGTAGAAGGGTCAGATGGGGGCGAGAACTGGGAGGGAAGGTTATGGATGGTATTAGGAGGATAGGGCTTTCCCTGCACCAAGGTGCAGTGATGGTACTTCCCAGTGCGACTGACGGGACATCTGTCTACCATCTCGTTAGTCTGGTCTGCCCCGAGTATTTTATTTCCCTGGTACCTACCCTATGGATGAGCGTTCCCCAATCCACCACCTGGGGAGGTACCCAACAGAGGACTAACACCCACACAGGATTATTATTGTTATTTTCATAATAATAATAACAATAATAAAAATGTTTTTAAATCAAGTCTCCGTTATGATATAATTTTTTAATTATTTCAGATTCAAGAAGTTGTTGATAATTTGTCAGATTTGTACCAGAATCTGGGCGAAGAAGACATGTGGTGTGGGTTATGGTTGAAACATGCAAGATATGTTGAAACCACTGTTGCAATTGCATATGAAACTCAGGGATTTTTTGAACAAGCGCAAGGAGCTTATGAAGTGGCTATGTCAAAAATCAGAGGAGATACATGTTCAGGAAATATTACACCTCTTGTTCATGCCGAAATGAAAATGTGGGAGGAACGTTGGATTAGGTTAGTTTTTCATTTTGTTATATAAAATTTTATATAATGATTGATTGTTTAAAATTATTGAAGACATTTTCAGATTTCCTAAATAAATATTTTATTAATTGTTACAGGTGTTCTAAAGAGTTAAATCAGTGGAACCTTTTGCTTGAATACGGAGCTGATAAAAATACTCCAAATCCATTTTTGGTACTGGATAGTGCTTGGAGAGTTCCAAATTGGACACAAATGCATGAAGTTCTAGCTCAAGTTGAAGTCAATTGTCCTAAAGATATGGCATGGAAGGTATAGTGTCATAGATAAAACAATTCTTGATTGTGCAAACTTTTTAATTTTTAGGACCTCTTATAGTTATAGGTTTTTTTGTTTTTTCAACTTATTTAATTTATGGATTATGTGGATTTTGAGTTATTCAATGTTGATGAAACGCAAATGCTTAAAGGTCAAAACTTTACATAATTTTAAGCACCTTGAAACCAAGCATAAGACTGAAACACTGGAGATAAGACTTGCATGATACAAATGTTCACTAGTAATTTTAAGATTTATGAAGAGACTCTTTGAGTTACTTGTATTAATCTATAAATTATTGACTGATACTTGTGTACATAACTTCCATAATCATTTCCATCCAATATAAGATAAATTCTTTGTAAACATGTGACACATTTATTCTGTTTATGAAATGTTTTAAAAACTTGACTTGTTATTGTTAAAAATTTACTCGACGTGATCCTTTTTTATCTGCTTAGGTGAATCTATACAAAGGTTATGTGGCTATTTGTTCATCAGAAGGACAGAATCTCAATATGATCCAGCGGTTTGTGGAAAACGCTTGGGTTCTGTGTATGCGAGAGTGGCGACGTCTACCCAGTGTTGTATCACATGTTCATGTGCCATTGCTGCAGGCAGCCCAGCAGGTATGTTCTTCTATCTCAAAATTATGAAAAGTTGGGCAGAATTTGGTCCCCCAGACAGGACTTTACTTTATTCAATAGCATTTTTCATGTTATTTTAAGTTTTACAAACTGTATTTATTTAGATAGTTGTTTTGATCCGTGAAGTCTTATGTTTTATGACATGTCCCTGCTCTCTAAAAGTACAAAATTTGGAAGAAACCTATTAAACTTATGATTGTGGAGGAAAATTGTGACAGTGTAAGTTCTTGGATACTAATAATATGTTTTGATTCTGTGTTTATCAATGTAAGTTGATGCCTCTTGGATTAAAAGCCAGTCCAGAAAGTTAAAACAGAAAAAGAAAATTCTTTGTTGAGGTTTGGTGGTACTCAGATACAGCCCTATGTTTTTCTATGCTAATTTGAAGTACAATTTTATTGTGAAAGGAATTGGAACGCTGAATTAAAGTGTGAGTACCTTTCCTATTTTGTTTTTGTTTTTAATGGAAAAATTCCAATAAACTGGTGAGAGAATGAAATATCAAGGTGATTTGGGTTGCTAGTTCTGTTCTCGAGAGTGATGCTAGAAAGGTGTTTAAGAAACTCTCTTGTGGCTGAGACTGCTCAGTTTTTTCAAAAAGTAGTGCGTTCATCACTTAAAAACTCACTAATAATGCTTATTTCTCATGATTATCTTTAGAATCTTCTACAGAGTTTCTCCTCCTGCTGATGGTTATTGCTGCAGAAATAAGTAGGTGGGGTGACCTTAAGGGAGTGGGTGGAAACTTGAGATTTGTGCTGAAGGTTTTGTTGTGGGGTGTTCTGTATGAATAAGCGCTGTGCCTGAAGTGTCCAAAAAAATGAATTCTTCTAGAATTGAGAAAAAGTTAATTAAATAGTATTACACCGGAACTGTGAAGTCCAAGATACCCATGAAATATGTGTGTTCAAATCCTTCTCGTTTCTAGAAGCAATCAAATTTCACAAAATGAACAAACAATGAAAACTAAAATACAGGTATTAATGCATAAGTACAATGCATTATAAAAACTGCACAAAGTGACAGTATGGGTCATTCAAACGGACCCAGTGTAAGCATTCAAAATTAATTTGTACTTATTAGAGTAAATACACTTTTTTGGTTTTCTTAAAACTGTATATAAAGTTCTATGTTACCGAGATATTGACGGTCATCCTGATCAGTGTTTTTTCTGGATTTTTTTGTGGATCCTTAATACTGTTGTGGTTATTTGACCTGAAATAAGGAGTTACTTGTAAAAAAACAATGTTTTACAACAAATAATATATTATGAATAATGTGAAAAGGATAGCTGAACCCCCTCCCCCTCTCTCCACAAGAATTTTGAAATTGATAAATACTTGACTTATTTCCTTTTACTCCTTTCGGAGCATAGGGCGTCCGTGAAGCTTCTCCATCCATTTCTATCCGTGGTTTACCTCTTTTCTGCTGTCCCTGGGGGTTTTATCTAAACGGCTGCCTCTCTATAGCTGAAGGTGAGAGTATGCCCAATCCATTTTCATTTCCTATTTTTGATAGTGGCAAACACAGCTTCTTCGTCAGTTTTCTTCCATAGATCTGCTGCTAATTACATTATGCTCAAATATTTCTAATATTCTTCATAAATATTTATATAGAAACGTCTGTAACAGTAGATATTTTCTTTGTTACTTTCCACGTTTCACACCCATATAACAGTGCTGACCAGACATTGTTGGAAAAATATTTTAAGTTTAGTTCTCCGTGATATTTCTCACACTCGTCATACAGGATATAGTTGTATAAAGGCAGAGTTTTTAATTCTGCATGGTGCTTCCTCTTCAGCACCGCCATTTTCCATGGCAGTACTCCCCAAATATGTCAAATCTTGCTCATTTTCGATGTTGTTGTCCTGTATTTGCAATTTTTGAAATTTGAAAGATTTGATTAATTTTAAATAAATAATCAACTTTATTAGCGTGTTTTCGATTTAAAATGTATTTTAAGCGGACGGTTGCCGCAGCCGTTACGAGTAAGTTATGACAAAAGGCAAGAGAGAAAGTTTTTTGACCTTTTGGGATGGGCGTGAAGTCTCCTCATTCCAAGAACTAAATTCAAGGAGAAGCGGTTTGTAACGTATTTGTTTTGGGAAAATAAAGCGTAGTTCATAGGGAGAGAATACCAGCGCCAACGGAAAGTTTACCAAGTTTTTTTTTAAGGGAAGGAGGTCACATCAGTGCAAGTCTAAGCAAGGAGCGACCAAACGGGAGCAAAGCAAGGACAAAGGTTTATGGTTTTAAAAGGAGTGCAATGGGGCGTGAGAGTGTGTAAGGGAGTACGCAGTGGCCAGCGCTTGGATGTGGTTGGCACCAGGTGTTGGAGTCTGGAAATTTTAAAGGGCCGTTGGAAATAGAAAGTAAACGAATTTTACGTCTTTGTGAATAAAAACTGCCTAGTATAAACCACTTGGAAAAACGGTTGAGAGAACCGCCGTTGAGAGTCAGAACGCTCGAAATGCAGCTCATGGGTTGGCCCGGCGTGTGCGTGATCAAGTCTTAACTGACCTATGACCAGTGACGTCGCGAAGAGGGGATTTTGAGTGCGTCAGTCATGTGATTTTTCAAAATCTCAGATCGTGGGTGGAAGTGGAAGACGGGCAGAGTAGGAGCGAAGCCCATTTATAGAACAGGAGAAGCGAAATTCAAAGATTAGATTCAGAGTTTTTTCGGAGAGAGATTCAGTCATTCGGTAGGAGACTTTTTTGGACAGTCGAGTTTCATTCGGAGAGAGATCCATGCGGACATTAGATTCGGAGATTGATATTCGATTCTGTGGTTTTATTCTGAAATGTTCGTTCGGAGAACGAACCGGGCAGCAGTTCCAGAACTTTTGAACTTTGTGTAATTTTTATAATAGCACTGTACGGATAATTTGTCCGAGTTGACATAGAGGACTCATGACCTCTTCAGTCAGTAGTCCGTAGTTCTAGTTACTACGAGCTAGTAGTAGGTCGATTTCACAACTCTTGGGAGTTTTTTTTAAATTCTTTATTTCGGTCTGAAAATACCGCAATCGTTCGGTTCCGCGATGAGCACGGGAGTTCCCGGAAACTACGAACGCGCCAATTCGGAGAACGGGCCGGCATTCCTGGAGGGAATGTTGACGTCATCCACGAGAGCGACAACCAGGGGCTCTGAGGACCAGCTGTAATGCCGTCTAGGACGCGGCACCTTCGCCAACCACCACATCTGATTATGATCTGTCAGCTTAATGAGGTATTATCTGAGGTCGGTTACATCCACCTATAAATGTTAAGCGCATTAGCGAGAAGAACAGTGCGTCAATGATAAGGAATGACAGCCCAGGCTCTGAACTTTTGAACTCTGGGACAACTGCGAAATTTGAGCATTTAATTGAAGAAGAGCTATTTGAATCCTTGTATTTTGTATAGTTATATTGGTTTTCGATGTTAGCAATTGTGTTAAATTCAGTAAATGGCTTATTTGATCAATGGAAGTAATTATTTACCAAGGGAAATAATGTTTGATTTTGGGGGGCTATATTGTTGTGGTATTCAATTTATTGTCATTTTGTGTGATCACAAAATGGACATTTTGTTTCTCAGTTTTTTGTTAGGAGATACCCATGAATTCGTGTGGATAGTTTTATGTGGGAATAATGTGCCTCCTATTTCAAGTTCATGTGCAGCGCACCATCTAGTGAAGAGTTCACCATTTTCGTTCATTGCACCATTTCCATGTTTACCCATCACTTCTTCCCAACCAAGATTATCATTTCCAACTGGAGCATTGAGATCTCCATTGACGACACTGAGGTAATTTCTCCGCACTCGTTTCATTGAACCTCACTTGAGCCTAGCATCTTCTTCTTCTTCTATGGCTCTACAGTTCATTGTGAACCTTGGCTTCTTCAACAATCCTCCACCAACCATCTCGATCGGGTGCTAAAACTTTCCAATTTCTATATCCCATCTTCGGAAGATCCTCGATGACTCCATCCATCCATCTGGTTCTGGGTCGTCCACATCCTCTCTGTCCCCCCGGATCTCCATCTAATACCCTTTTGGGTATCTCCGCATCACTCATCCATGCCACATGCCCCGCCCACCTCAACCTAGCTGATTTCACTATTCTTCTAATAGGTGGATCTTCATAAATAGTGTACAATTCATGGTTGTACCTCCTCCTCCATATTCCTCTTTAACAGACTGGTCCGATAATTCTTCGGAGTACTTTTCTCTCGAATGCTTCAAGCAATTTGATGACTCTTGTTGTTAATGGCCAAGTTTCAGAGGCGTATGTGAGCATTGGTCTTATGAGTGTCTTATACATGGTTAACTTGCTAATGCGAGTCAAGAGCTTTGAGGAGAAGAGTCTTTTTAAGGCAAAATAAGCTCTATTGCCTATTATTAATCGCTGTTTAATTTCTTGAGAAATGTCATTGGAGTAGTTAACTGTCAATCCCAAATATTTAAATTGCTCAACTCTCTCAAAGGTGTAACTGTTCACAATTATTGAGGGTGGCATGTTAATTCCATGCGCTTTCCCAGCAGCCATGTATTTCATCTTCTATTGGTTGATACTCAGCCCCATATTCCTACTAGCCTGTTCTAAAGCAACAAATGTCTCCTCCATTGCTTTTCGACTTCTTGCTACTATATCTATATCATCAGCATAGGCGAGTATCTGCACTGATTTATAGAAAATAGTCCCTCTGCTCAGAAGGTTTGCATCTCTCATCACCTTCTCCAGGACGACATTAAAGAGGAGACACGCCAGCGCATCTCTTTGTTGTACTCCATTTTGAACATCTAATGTTTCAGACATCATTCCTCCAGTTCTTATGCTGCTTCGTGTCTCACTCATTGTCATTCTCACCAGTCTTACCAATTTCCCAGGAATCCCCTGTTCTATCAGAGCATGATACAACTGTTCTCTGTCTGTATTATCATATGCTGCCTTATAGTCAATGAAGAGGTGGTGCGTGCCCATTCCGAATTCGATTGTCTTCTCCAAAATTTGCCTCAGGGTGAAGATCTGGTCTATAGTTGACTTTCCAGGTAGGAATCCACATTGGTATGACCCTATTTCTCTCTGAACGATTGGGAGGAGTCGGTCAAACAGTATATTGAAAAATACTTTGTATCCCAAGTTTAGCAGTGTAATTCCTCTATAGTTCTCGCACTCTAGTTGGTCTCCTTTATGGGACATATAATTCCCTCTTTCCATTGTGGTGGCATTTCTTCTTTCTCCCATTTTGAGACGACTATTTTTAGGAACGTCCATTCCAATTCACCACCACCGTGCTTTAGCAATTTCGCTGTGGTGGTGGTATATAATATGTTCCTGTGGCTCTATTATTCTTCAATTTCTTCATGGCACTTTTCACTTCTTCTATGGTTGGTGTATCTGTATTTTCACCAGAGTAATCTCCTTCTTGCACATCTACTGAGTCTCTTGATGCCCTTCTGAAATTGAGAAGTTTATCAAAATGTCGGCACCATCTTTCACATATCTCCTTCCCTTTACTTGCAAATTCCCCTCCTTCATCTCTTATCCGACTAGTTTTGCCATAAAAGGGTTTACGTGCCACATTTACCTCTCTATAGAATTTCCTTGTAATAACACAGATCCTCAAGAATATTGAAGAGACCAACAATATCAACCATCAATGGGAAATGGTAAAAAATGCAGTGGAAACATCAGCAATTGTAATGTTGGGTACTGGAACAAGACATGTAAGATCACCATGGTTTGATATTGAGTGTGAGATGGCAACAGAAGAAAAGAACAGGGTATATAGAAGGACGTTACAATCAAGGTGCACAAGAGGAATGATAGAAATCTATAAAGAAAAACAGAGGATTGAAAAGAAGACCCATCAAAGAAGAAAGAGAGAGTGGATGAAGACCAGTATTGAGGAAATGGAGTCTATGAGGAGTAAGAATGAGACAAGGAAATTCTTGAGCCTAGCATATCTAGCTTATATCTTTTCATCACTACTGCAACCTGATATAACTTCCCTGCGTAGTAAATTGTTCTTTTGTTCCTAAATCCAATATTTGTTTCCCTTTTCACGCCAAAGGTTGTCTTAAATTGAGTTGTCTGTCTTTTTCTTTGTTCTGTTTTGTTAATAAGGAAAATTTAAAGGGTTTCTTCACCCTTGCATCCCAGGATGGGGCTGCCAACTATAAACCTAGGCACTGACCGCTGACTTTAGTTGTTTACCACCAGGAATGGCAATTCCTCCACTTCGTCAATCTGTGATAATGGGGAGTTCCACAAGAAGGGTGAGGTTGAGGTTTGGCTGACAGAGGCTCTGTATTCCACATTTTCAGCACTTAT
>NNCF01133720.1:189276-221837 GCA_002313205.1 Laupala kohalensis
CCCCCCCCCCCCCCCCCCGTTAATTCATAGTATTAGTGAAATGAGGGACATTCACTTCATAATGAGTGATTCATTCATATTGTGTATTTTTCATGTTGGAGAATTTGAGCTGTGTCTGAGCTAAGTTAATCATTTAATTTCCAGAAAATTATATTGTTGGTTCTTTAAAATTTATACTATGATAGGTCAATAGATACCTTCAAATTTTCCACCTCTTACGTTATTGTTTTGTGTGAGATTTGAATTATTTGAGTGAATACAAATTGAGTGATGATTTCTACAACATTATGAGTCGTACGTTTACAACCGAAATACCAAACTATAAAATACTACAGACAGAGCAGCAAACTACCAGGCACTGCTATTTTTTCAGCCAAAACTTTCTGCTTCAAATTACAAGATAAATGTAGCAGCGAAGAAAAACTGATTACACATTTGAAATCAACATCGAAAACATAGTTGGAAACAGTTGAAAAATCTCATACAACAAAGGAAAAGAAAAATTTGTTCCCCTGAGTAATAAGATGTATTGAAATAACATTATAAGATTTTCTTTACCAGAAATAGGAGTGAATAGGCAGATTTTTTGCCACATTCCTCTGGTTCTCCTTTTTCCATTACCTAATGAAGTCTAGAATTGGAATCCAGAAACAAGACTATTAATTGTATTGTATTGAATATCTCCTCCCATCTGTGGCACACCTGCAGAAGTAGTGAATCACCGTAATGGATAATTATTTTTAAGACACAGTGTGGCAGTCTAGCTTGAAGAGGGAGTAATCTCAATTTTATTATTGTGTGTACATTTTTGGAATTTCTCTAAAGTGTTAATCTCATTGTCATCTCATGGCTTTGGCGGTAAATATACTAAAATTGGAACAATACAGAGATTAGCATGACCCCTGTGCAAGGATAACACAAAATCATGAAGCGTTCCACATTTCTTTTAGATGTTTTAAATGTTTGTTGTTGTTGTTTTTTTGATAAGTTTTTCACTTTCATGCTTTGTGCCACTTATACTAATTGTATCTAAATGTATTCATGGGATTAATCCTGTTTATTAACAAATAAATAAATAAATATTGCAAGAAATGTTACAAATGCACATGCTACAAATGCACAGGAAGTCATGAAACTGCTGATTGTAAAGGAGATAGAAAGCAGTGTATAAACTGCAGTTTAAAATTAAAAAATTTAATTTGAATATTAATGAAGCCATCAATGTAGACTGTCCAACATACGTGAGACAATTATGAGAAGAAAAGAAAAGAACAAGATGGGATGTAAAAAAAGTAAAAATGTAGCAACAACTGAAGAATACAGATGTTTTTGTGCATACTAATTCAGAGAACTTTATAGTGCATGAAGATGAAATCCAACATGTAGTCATCAAAGTGGAAAAATAAAGCTTGTACTTTCTGAAACTAAATTAACAGAAGAAATTGAAATGTAAATGATTACAATGTAGTTAGATGTGACAGGGAAAACATGCAGGAAGTGTATTGATATATGTGAGGGGGGACTTGAAAAGTAAAGTTCTAATGATACGGAAGATACCCTCAAGCTGTTGGATTACAGCTGTGAAAGTAAATAAAAAATGTGTTGCAATGGTGTGATGGCGAAATATCTCTCTCCAAGTGTGTCTGATGATGAATTCATCCAATTTTTGGAGGATGTTTTGGCCGAATGAACGTCTCACAGTAAATGCAGAGTGATAGGAAACTTCAATATACATTATAAAACTGATTATTTTTATCCAAACTAAATGGTGAGCTTTGATATGAAACAATTTTTAAATAGTGCAACATGATTTATCAGGAATAATCAGACAATTATAGACTTAGTATTTTCAAATAGTAAAATAAATACATAAATCTCTTAAATTGCAATTAACCACACTGCCAGGTAACTGATTAATTGTATTACATTGAATAGAAATGGAAGAGTTAGATCCCAGTTCAGTCTCCAATTTCATTCAATATGACATAAGTAAAATAAATGTTTAAGTGATCCATCAACCTAAAATTATGGACAATGCATGGATAAAAGTTGAACTGAGTTTAAGTAGTGATGTGAAGAATTATAGCATGCTTATTGCTAGAAATTATGAAATGTTTAATGTTGATAATTTTGTTAGGTTAGTATAAATTAATTTAGAGTTGAATTTTGACAGTACGAAGTCAAGAGTAGATAAATTAATTCATTGCATAGAAGATGCTCTAAATGTAAATGCACCTGTAAAAAAATTTAAAATTCCAAAGGTAAGGGAGGGAAAAAAATAATTTTCAAACGAAATAAGAATAGCAGCAAATAGGAGGAATGAGGCTTTTAGGAAAGCTAGATAAATTTGTTCCGAGTTAGATTGGATGCAATTTATGCATGAAAGAAATTTATTAAATTATTAAAGAAAATGACGATAAAGGAATTCGATGAAAGTCAAGTAGATCTCAACAAGGGTAATCAGGAAGCTATGAGGAAAACTCAAAAGAAAATAGTTTGAGGGCAGCAAAATGATAGAATAATATCGATTTTGAAATAGTAGATCCGAACGAAGTTAGCAATGTAGCGGATGTGTTTAACCATTATTACATATGAAACTTTGAGAATATAATGAAAACTATAAAAGATTATACAAATCGTAGCAATGAAAAGATGACTATTTTCGTTACAGGAAATAAGGGGTCATTGGAAATCTTTGAAATACAGAACAATTAGAACAGATTATTAAGGAACTACCAAACAAAAGGCACTGATGAAAGAATAAGTTGTTATATATTGAAAACAGCCTTTCCTGTTATAAAAAAGGAATTTTTAGATGTAATTAATGATTTATTAAAGAACGTTGCTTTCCAAAGTGTTGGAGAACTTCCACAGTAATGCTGCTTCCAAAAACAAAAAAGGAAAAAAACAAGTGAATTTTGTTCTATTAATTTATTTACTGTTTATGAGATAGTGTTGGCAATAATGGTGAAAAGACAAGTGGAGACTTTTTTTGGAAAATAAATGTGTAATAGTACATCAATCTGCTTTTAGTGAAAACTGCTCGTGTGAAGCAGAAATTCAAACAGTTGTTGACAAGAGGAAAGTAATTATAAATGAAGGTAGAATGGTAAGAGTAATTTTCATGGATCTGAAGTAAGCTTTTGAAAACTGTGTACAGGGAGAGATTATGAGGTAATCTCTACCTCTGTGATATATGTGTTAGAATGGTTTAGATCATACCTAATGAACAGTAAACAGCAAGTTTGATTTAACCTGGATTAATATTGCTAAAATTTTTGATTTAAAAACTTTAAAAAAATAATGATAGCAGAACTACACTGCAATAAAAATAGTATTTGTTTTATTTTTACAGATAATGGAATTACAAGAAGCTGCTCATGGTAGATCTGGGACTTTTCAAGACATGAAAGCAATTGTGAAGATATGGTTTAATCGCTTGCCAGTCATTGCTGATGATCTGAGTCACTGGAGTGATATATTCACTTGGCGTCAGCATCATTACACATATATTGCATCTCATTATGATGATCAGAGAGATCAGACGGGCAATGCACGCAAGTTAGGAGTCCATACATCTGCACAGGTACGACACCTAGCTTGAGGATGAGTTTCGCATGTAAATTTTTCCAGGAGACGTATGTTGGGAAAATAAATTTTCCATGTATTTTTTAAATGGAGGAGTCACTTATTCTTAATGATTTGTTTTGTGATTGTCAATTTTTTTATTTTTAGGCAATTATACACTTTGCTAAAATAGGTAGGAAACATGGACTGACTGGTGTGTGCTTGAGTTCATTGGCTCGTTTACGTCTTCATAACATGGAAGATCCTCCCCGCTTCCAAGAAGTTCGACAGCAAGTTAAATGTTTTATTCATAAAGCTGCAGTGTCAGGGAAAGGGGAATTGCAAAAGGTGGGTTACTTTACTGTAAAATTTAGCTCCTAAATAGTCTTTTTTGATGTGAATACAGCTCTAAAATGTTTTTTCAGGCCTTAGAAATAGTGGATTCTAATGTACTATATTTCAAAAAGGAAATGTGTGCAGAACTATATGCTTTCAAAGGATCATTGTTATCACAATTAGGTAAATTCTCTAATAAAAGTGTACAAGTTTTAATATGCACTTTATTATTTGTATGAAGAAAATAATCTTGTCATTACATTTAAACATTTTGTGGTTTTTGTTCTTCATTTCTAGGAAAGTTGGATGAAGCCAATAAGGCTTTATCTGCATCTGTACAGTTGCATGACCAGCTGATTAAAGGTTGGGGATTTTGGGGAGAATATTTTGAAAAATTGTTCACTCGTGATCCTTCAAACATAACTCTAGGTCAGTCAGCTGTAATCTGTTTTCTTCATGCCTGTCGACTGCAAAATGAAAGTAAAGCAAGAAAATTTGTGGCAAAGGTTAGTTGATCATTCTGAAAACATAAAATATTGCCCTAGTTTATATCTTCTCTGATTGTTTCTTTTCATTCTTGTGAATTCTTGACATATTAGGGATGAGATAGTTCTGGTTCTCTGTTCTCGGTACCACTGGTTCTTAATGGACCCGAGCACTGAAGGTGTAAAACCTCGTTTGTATAGAAAATTATGAAAAATAGTTTGCTTTAAAACTTTTATGTATCATAATACAATACAAGACTAGTTTTTGTATTCTATTCAGTGGTTATTTGAACCAATTATTCCCCAAAGGCAATAAAAAGATATGTGAATAATGAATATGTTTTTGTTTCTGCATTGACAGAATACATCTGTGAATATAATGAAATGATAAGACTATAAAAATATTAGATATGAAAATAATTGTTGTAAAATTTGAATTGAAATGGCATGTACATATTTAAACAGTCTCTTTCTTTATTTTCTGGATGGCCTGCTTTATAACATTCCATCAAAAGCGGGAGTAAGTCTCCACATTGAAACTGTACATAACTTATCCATCCATGAAAAATTTTGGGTTTCTAAGGACTTACAGACTCTGAATACAATATATTTTTCTTTATTTAATAGAATTTTAAGTTATTTTAAGTAGGCCTGGGAGTCAGTCTGGATGTTGAGGTTTGATCCCCACCTCACCAGGGATCGAACCCCGGCCATCCAGCCAGCAACTCAGCGCTCTACCCACTGACCCATGCTGACTCCAGTTACTCCAATCAAAACCTCCATACAACCTTCAAAAAAGGATAATTAGTATCATTAGTTCTCAATATGAATTTGATCCTCTGTACCTATGGGAGTCTTGTTTTTTTCTCTCTTTGTGACACTATTACAGATATTTACAGTTTTCTCTCTCCTCAGTTAAAGTTGATGTTAGGAAAAAAAGAGAATATTACTTCCAATTGTCAAGAAAACTGTATATAAAAAAAAGTTGGAAATACAGGGCAATAATTCTTTTTAACGATTTACCCAAGGATTATAAAAAATTGAGTGGTAAATTACTTATTAAGAAAATATTCCTTGAGGAGGTAAAGAGAAGATTTTGTAACTTCTTGTAATGTTTAGTATAATTAGGTGAACATACACAAATATTTTTGATATATTTAATGGAAATCTGAAATTAATTTTGTAATTTTGGAGTAATTTTGTTAAGTGCAATTTCCCTGTTGTGTAAGATTGTTGTTCTATTGCTGGTGATGGTTGCAATTCAGTTGAAAAAACTGTTTAATACTGAAAAACTGTGAGACAGCTTGATGTCTTTAATACTGTACATCTCATCCTAACTTCTCTGAATTTCAGGTATTATGGTTGTTAACGTATGATGATAGCAAAGCTACTCTTACAGAGGCTTTAGATAAATACCAAGTTGGTATTCCTCCTCATCATTGGCTTCCTTGGATTCCTCAGCTACTTACTTGTTTAGAGAATAAAGATAAATTCATTTTTAACTTGTTGATTCAGGTAAGGTAAAAATAAGTACAAATTTCACCATTTTGTAAAGCATTGTATTTCATGTTGATTTCATTCTTTATTTAACTTTATTTATTGAACTGTAATTGTAAATTATTGAACTGTAATTTTTCTAAGTCTTAGAATTATGCTTGACCAGTTTTTTCTCAAGTTTGTTCTAAAGAGGAAAGAGGATGTTCATTGATGTTAAGGTATAATTTCCTTATTTATAATGTAATTTTAATAGGTTGGCCGAATGTTTCCACAAGCTGTATATTTACCAATTAGAACCTTATTTTCAACTTTGAAGATAGAACAAAGAGAGAGGTTCAAAACTGCAGAAATGCAAGCAAACATAAATAAACAGGTGTGTATACTTACTAACTCTTGGACCATATGAGAAGTGAAACAACCTATTTTGGATTTTACCTGTCACAAAGTCATTTCCATCTCTTGGTTTTTGTTGTGTATCATAAGATCAAAACTGATTGATCTATTGAGTTGTGTGTAATAAGATCAAGATGCTTGTTGAGCTAAAATATCTACTGTGGCATGTTGGGACTTCTTAGATTCATTCACTTGGAAAAATTCCTCTTGGGGCATTAACATAACAGTCAAATGCTTATTGACAAACTCAAGAAGGTGACAAAGTGAAATTCCTTGTAATATTTATCCACATGGTATGCTGGGTGATTATAGATTGCTGCTGTGTAACTGTAAAATTTGTTTGTTAAAAGGGAAGATTAAAAGAAAAGTTTTAGTTTCTTTTGGGAAAATGTGGAGTCAAAATTTTGATACACTGGCTTTATTGTTCGTTCCTCATTGCTCTAATCTCTCGCTGAATAGTTGAGAACATGGAGGCTGTGTAAATAGTTTTAAACGTTCTATTTCATTTGTAATGTAATCATGCCATTCTTCTGAGTGTGACAGAATAAATTTTATCCCTTAATAATGTGCCTGGGCATTTTTAGCTGTGTTTCCAAAAAAAATTAATTACAATTTCATTATATTTTGCTAGGAGAAGCATGAAATTCGTAATTGTTGTCAGAAACACAACAGTGATTATATGCTGAATAAGAATTATTTTTGACACTCTTAGTTTAGTTTATAAAAAATAATGAAGTCGACGTTTTGGCAAAAACCATAAAAATATCACGTTTTTTGAAACATTTCAGGTTCTAAAAAATTTATATTTGTTCATAAAAACAAATTTTACACTTGAGTATATGCAAAACAAAATACCAATCCAATAGTATTAACTGTTTTTTTCTGCGATTTTTGTTGAATTCTCCACATCTATTAGAAGTTAGGGGTCTATCATAAAAAATCTGAAAGTAGTGACAACCTTTGGTTAAAAAACTCCCTATAAAGCATACCATATAAAACCTTGCATTATGTAACATGAAAGCTAACACACCCCTATCCTGCCATAATGCTAAATGACAATGATGTCACAAACCGCTCTTTCCCTCTGAGTGTTTTATGAAATTTATGTACAGCTTAATGGTTACAGGTGGACCTCACTCAGATGACCCCCAGGGATTCAAATGCATTTTTTCCTGAATGTTGCATACAAATTTTTTTAGTTCATGTTCAAAAATAATTGTCTCTGATATTAACTTGAGTAGGATAGGGTATCATGTGTAGGGTATTTCAATCCATTTTTTAAATTTTTCTAGTTTAGTGTCCATCACAGTAACTTTAAGAGATGGTAACATCCACCAGCTGAAGGTTATGGTATGATGATGACTGGCATTCATTCTCGCCCTGTTTTATGCTCTAGGATGTTAAAATGTAGAAAAAGCTTTTGGTGGGTCAGCTGTGTAATTTTCCCAATCGCTTCTCTCTCTTGTAATGACTGTTGTATTAAATTTTTGTTTTGTAAATGTAGGTTTCTGTTTGTTAATACCTTCGTTCTTTGATTGTAGGGCACAATTGGAAATTCTGATTCTCCTGGTGAGTGCATTGTTTAATTTGTCTCTATATTTTTACCAAAATCCACCTTTAATCATTTTTAACATTGGGTATAAGTGTTATGTATTTTTTTTATTCTGAGTGTCTATTTGTCTGGCTTTATGTCCATTTATTAATATGTTATTGAGTTCTTGTAGTTGTCCTATTATGTTTCTAGTTTTGAATATGTTATGTTTTATGGGATACTTGAAATGTGAAGATGATTTTTATTTTTCATTTGTTTTAATTTCATTAGGATCTAATCAAACCACCCAAGACATTCCAGCCACTGTTTCTATGATGAGGTGTTCGTGGTTTACAAACATGCTTAGAAATGATCATCCAACAGTACTTGCCTCGGTTGAAGGAATTGTTGACCAAGTATGTGGTGTTTTCTAATGCATTTGATATATTTCATCCTTATCAGTTTGTTTGAATTCTTTTTCTTTTTCTTGTGTAGATGGTTCGTTTTAGGGAGAATTCAAGCGAAGAAGTATTACGTCATTTGAGACAGTGTTTGGCTAAATGTCTTACTATTGCTTTTGAAAATAGAACCGCAGTTATGGAAGCAACTATTACACAACACACTTTAAATTTCATGAAAAAATTAGTTGATACCTTTGGTTTAGGTATGTTTGTAGTGAATATAGTCTTTAAGTACACCATTCTTAGTTTTGAATTATGAGATTTATGGTAAAAATTTCATTTATGTTTTTAGTTTATTATTTTCCCTTTATTTTCATTTATTGTCATATGCAGTTTGCAACTGCTTTTTTGACAATAAAGTTTATATTTTTATTTATTTATTTCTGCAGAGTTAAAAACGCAGAGAAGTTCTTGTGGTGGATTTTCAAACTCTGCTTCAGAAAGTTTAACTAGTCGTGCACGAGCAACTGTTCAAGATCCTGTGTTTCATTCCATGAAAGTCCACTTTACATCAGATTTTGACTTCACCAAACCAGATTCCTCAAAACTTCATAACTCTATTCAAAAGTTACGCAAATGGATCAACATTTTAGATGCTAAAGTAAAAACTTTGCCCAAGTAAGGGATTCCAATCCTATTTTATATTACTACTTTCTTTTAATTTTCTCTCAATACCATATTTGAGGGAATTTTTCAGAGCATTTTGATTAATTGTAATATTTTCTTACAGGTCATTTCTTATTGAAAATGAGTGTCGTTTCCTCAGTAATTTTAGTCTCCAAACTGCAGAAGTTGAATTACCGGGTGAATTTCTTCTACCAAAGGTAATCTTAAGTGTTACTATCATGTACATCCTTGTGTTGTATCAACATGTATCTCATTGTGATATCTTCAGTTGGTAGTATTGAGATTAAGAAACTAGTGAACAAATTATGAACAGCTTTCATGAACAAATTCTTTTTTTGTGTCCTAGAATATTTGCATCGTAGATCTTAAAATACAAAAAACATCTGATATTGATAATGAGGAAGGCAGATAAATTTTTTTTGAAATCTGTATGACAAAAATGTTTAATCCTTGATTGAAATTCTCTTTGCTATCAGTTGTATACTTGTTGGCTTCTGCTACTATAATGACAATGTATTTTCTGCTGTATTGGAGACTATGCTCAGGGTGGCGAGTGACTGGGAAAACGGGGAAGAGTCGGGGAATTTTCTGTTTCTGGAGAAGTGTGGGAATTTGCTCACTGCTCTGGGAAAAAAATTTAAAAGTGATAACTAAGATTGTCAGAGAATTTATAACTACATCACAAATTCTCTAAAAATGTTGTTTCTTTAATTAGATTTAAGGCACCTTGCTCAACCCAATAACCTTCCTGTGAGTTCTTTCATTGAAAGGTGGAAGCGCTGTCTCATTGATTGCAAAAGTAACCAGTTGTTTCATCCAGTAGTCTTGATAAGACGTGATTAGAGGCATGCCAGACAGTTCCAATCTCAAAGCTGTTGTAACGGTTCCACAACAGCTGTGAAGCAGTTCCACCAAATAATTACATTGCAACAAATCTGTCATGACAGTTGTACTCAGTTCCACTAAATCTTTCATTGTAATGAGTGTGTCATAATCAAAAGATGTAATGAAATGCAAAGAGTAAATTTATTTTCTCTATGTACTGTTATTAACTTAAGTTTGACTCTATGATTTATTTTAATTATCGCTCAAGATGTTAGGGTTTGGCCAAACTGTGATTTTTTTTCATCCCATACCAAACTTGATTCACCATACTTCTCTAACATGCAGTTCATAGTTGTTACAGCAGTTTACAGGAATAATTTACAGAAATGTTAACAATTGCTGCAACAGTTTGCAGCTGAAACACAACAGTGAGATGGTTCCAGGCGGAACTGTTAGCACCGTTGCAACAACACAACAGCGACGGTTCCAAATGGCGCTCTTTTGTCTGAGGTTAGAGCGGTAACTATTTCATTGCATTGCTCCATAGTTACTGCTCCAACCTCAAACTAATCAGCTCCAGAGGCAGTTCCAGTTGCAATGACCAACCTCTAGATGTGATAGAATGCACCATTGTCACAGCAACTATTTATGAGGGCCATTGGGGAACAGTGGACAGCGACTCCTCTCCTACCTGTAATTTCCTCCTCTTAGCAAATATTGTGTTTCACTGACCACAAATGTCACGATTGCATCATAACTCAGATGTCCCTGACATCCTAAAAGAATGTTGTTATACTCAGTGTAGCGAAAGAATAAAAATGAGGTAATAGTAATCAGATGGCGAAAGTGTTGTAATACGTCTGCTGCGAAGGGTTAAGCTGGCGTAGCTCCACCCATCTGGAGATCTGGGACTTTCAGCTGGCGTAGCTCCACCCATTCCACTTACAACACCCAATTTGTTCTCAAACTGCCTCAGTGTCATTTCAGTTATGGCATAGCTAAAGACTACTTTCATCAGTCTTGAGTTTGTGTAATACCAAACTTTATTTTGTTTATATTTGTAATAAGTGCGCTTATTTTTTAACTTCTTTTATGACAACACTTTACTATTTACTAAGAATGATTTATGAAGTATTGATAATTTCCTTTTATGAAATTACTTCTTTGTTTCTATAAGATTTTACCTGCTAGGATGTTTCTCAATTGGTAAAGTAATTTTTGAATGCATACCAATGCTGTGGGATTATAGTTAGGGAAAATTGATCCATTGGTCAGGGAAAGTCAGGGAGTTTTGAGATGGAGAATTACTAGCCACCCTGCCTGCTTATTAGTCATCAAAGCTACCAATAAGGACTGTCAAGATTTATATTAATTTATGAATTCTATCTCATCATTTAGTTCAGGAATTAAAAAAATGTCTGGTGCACTTGACATCTGACATCATTACGAAACATTTTAATGGATCGGTTCTAAGTTGAGGTTGAGAACATTGAATTGTTGTTCTTTCTGATATTCTTAGAATATTGAAGCACATATTTGGTGTTGCCTTCATGTCTATCAGCATGAAGTTGTCTTTTTAAATGTTGAGTTTACTGTATTCAATAGAGACTTAAAGTAGCTGCTATATATATTTCTCTTCTTAATATACAGTAGTGTGTCAATTATCCGGATGTCATTTATCCTAATGTTAAATTATCTGAACTGGTATCCTGGAAAATAAAAGTAACAAAAGCAATCGCGACAATGTCGTTTCAGGCTATGGATTTTGACGTGGTTTGAACAAGAAGGAGAATCAGACCACCCCTCAGCTATTTCATTTTTTTTTAAAATTTGAAATGCAGTTGCCATAAAGAGGAAGTCAATTGTGTAGCAGACAAGTATTAAAACTGTTTGAGGCACAGAATTAATCTTGATAAATCTTGGTACACATGTACAACTTTCCCATATTTTGTTTGTCTTCTTTTTTTTTTTTTTTTTTTTTTTTTTTTTTTTTTTTTTTTTTTTTTTTTTTTTTTNAATTACATGTCCATTACTTTTTTCTTGTAAAAAATAAATATTTTAAAAATTATTAAGAGAAGCATATTTTTAATTTATTACATAGTATGTACATAAACATTGCCAGCCTCTTTTTATGCAATTAATGGTAGTTTATGTTTGACTCAGTATTATTACCATTCTATAGTTCAAATTAGATTAAATAAATTCAGTCAATGGTCAAAATTATCAAGATCCTGTCTTACCTCAGTTTACTCACCATACTATAATGTCTAAATTGGTATGAGGTTGTTTTCATATTTTCTCAACTCCTTTGTTTACTTCAGTGCCTTTTGCTATATCTTGTTCTTTCAAATCCAAAAGTTTTAATCTCCCATAAAAATATAAATTCTTGGGATAAACTTCTAATTTTATTATTATACAGTTTGCTCGAATTCTGAAATTAAATGAAGTTGAGTTGAATAAAGTTCCACCTTTGTCTTCCTTTCATCAAACTATTTCAGTTGACATGTTTTTCTAGTGGCAGAGTTGCATGTAACATCATAAGCTTGCAGTTATCCTATCGCTTTGTAACTTTTGATTGAAGGAATGGTGATTATTCATAGTATTCCATGGTAGAAGTTTTTGTTCGGCTTTCTTTATTCTCCTTACTTTGTTTTTATTGTATATAAGCATTTTGAAAATGGCTATGGAAGACTAAGAACTTTCCATGAAGCAAGAAATTTAGTATATAACATCAATTAAAAGTCCATCATCAAATATTGTCAACTGCCACTGTAATGATCAACAAATGCTTTTGTGGCAGCAAGAGTTCACTACAATGACAGCAGTTATTAGAAATAATTAAATTTGACACAATTTGACATTAAACAAAGAAAACATTAGGGAAAATGACAACTATTTATGATTTACCTCATTATTGTCTATTTTGAGAGAAATAATCTTTTCAATTTCTTGGAATTTTTTTTAGATGAACCAATTCAGACATATTGTTATTGCAGTATTTCTCCTTGATTCATCACATAACTTTAATTGTAGTCATTGGCAACTTCAATTTAAACTCTGTTTCTTATTTTAGCATTCTCACTATGTTCGCATTGCAAGATTTATGCCCCGCGTTGACATAGTCTTGAAGCACAACTCAGCAGCTCGAAGATTATATATCAAAGGTCACAATGGAAAGTGTTACCCTTACCTTGTTGTAAATGACTCTGGATTGAGTGATGCAAGACGTGAAGAAAGGGTTCTACAACTCATTCGCATGTTAAATCAGTACTTAGGGAAGCAAAAGGTATTTTATGTTATTTTAAAGTTGTATGAAAATATACTAACATAAATATAGCAAATTTAGAAAGAAATGAATAACTTCTGTATGTTTACCTCCTCAAAGTGATAAACTGAGTCCCTAGATGGTAGTGTTCAATTTTAAAGACTTCGTAAAAGTAAAAAATCACAAAAAAACGAAATCAAATTTTTGTTGGATCATCTGGTATATGTCAGGAATGGCGTTAGCGAGACTGCGGGGGCGGGGGACACCCCAGGGGTCTGAGGGCCTCACTGTGGTAAGAAAATTAAAATAAAATAAAAGATAAAAATGAACAAGTATCACAAGTTTCTCAACTTGATAGAAAATGAAAAACAATTTAATTATTGTCGTAAATGTATTTCTTCAACATAAACTGAATAGATACTAATTTTCATAGCTAGCTTTGTTTTGAACATATGTTTTAATTTAAATAAGGTATACATTTATACAATTTGTTGTTACCAATATTTTTCTAAGTCGGACAGGAAATCAAGTACCCATAGATTGGGTTGTTCGCTACTCTGGCTCAGCGCATCGCAACACAAGCGTCAGAAATATCAACGTAGGAATTCGAAGAATTCTATTTGTGTTTCTTACCGGCAGAGAAGGAAATCAGGCAACATAGGAAAGGCAGGAGGAAATTACAGTGAGACAGATATGTAAATAAACAAAAAACGAAGACTTTTAAGTGAAATTGTAATTGTAACAATAAGTTATTATGCAAATCATGTTTTATACGGACTGTAATTTAGTAGTTCATTTAATGTATACGTGATAATGAGTACAATTATATGTCACGAGACCATTTTTTTTAAGAGGAGGGGGGATGAATCCTTACCGCCGCCACTAGTATGTGTTTTGCATACATTTGGTTATTAAGCAATACAGTGAAATCTGATTATAAGAGATTCCCACTTCTAGTGGGCAAAACATACTTCCCTACTGTAAATTCCGACCCTCATGTAAGAGACAAAATAATTTTTCTCAAAATTTCAATCATGTCCCCGCATGTGCCTATGAAAACTCCAAGGGGTGAAAATATTTAGAGTATCAATAAATATGAAAATAAATGAAAAATTCATACATTGTTTTTAGATTCTTGAGAAAATTACTATTATAATGAACGACATGATAATGCAAACAGAAAAGATTTGTGTTGTAAAATTGACAGCAATTTTTTCTTCAGCAGTGGACAACATGAAGGAGCATTAAGGTGTATGGCCACTCTTCCTCTTTTCCCGTGATAACACTGATACCCAGAAAGGACGGCACTCTTACAAGCTCAAACTGCTATTAGTTAAAAATTGCAATGTTAAACCACACCATGTGAATCATTTCAGATTATTCCAACTGTGATGCGGGACTAACATTTGCAATTGAAATTGTTGAACATCTAAACCTCCCCACTTTCCTTTAAATTAATGTATTATCTCAATATATAAAATTTGACTATAAAAATTGGATATATTGTTTTGGGTCATGTTTTAATGATTCTATGACCTTGATCTGTGGCCTGTTTTTCACTGTTAAATTAGATGTAAATTAATTAAACAATTGATTATTAGTTTTTATTTATCTATATTTGCTCATTTTCAAATTTCTTGTTCATTCATTCATTTTTATTTTCAAGGAAACATCCCGTCGTTTCCTGAATTTTACTGTCCCGCGTGTGGTACCCGTTTCTCCTCAGCTAAGATTAGTGGAAGATAATCCATCATCAATCTCACTTCTTGATATTTATAAATCTAGTATTGTCAAGGCCCGGAAAGAGCATGATGAGCCTATTGCTCTTTATTATGAACGCCTAGCAGCAGTTCAGGTAAGATTATTTCTTTTTATAGTCTTTGTTTGAACATAATGAGTAGTAATTTGTTTTAAAAACTAAAGAATTATTATGCATATTTTATTAAGTTTGTGATGATATGAATCGTGAATTCTCTAAAAATAATCAGTTTGTTTTATTTTTGGAATGTGTAATTAATGTATGCTTATCTTAGTACTTATTCAGTCTTGTGGGTATGGACAGAGAAACCAGTGTGTCTGTCAGGAAGAGAGTATCCATTGAGCACATGCCACTGGAAAGACGATTTTGTCAACCTATAGAATGGCAAAATCTTGGAGTCAGATATTCTTAACTCTTTTGCAGCGGTATAAACCTTAGGATGCCGGTTCCTCTCCTACTAGTAGTAGTAGATTCCACAATAATTCCAAAATGATTAGTGTGATACAGTTTGAGAGAATAGGTGTGAAAAATCAGGAAGTAGTCAGGAATTTAGTTGTTGATATTTTGTAGACTCACTGAGAGAGAGTGTGAAATTAATGTAAGTTATTTCAATAAATAAATTGCCAGATATTTTTTATCCTCATTAAATTGTCATTAAATAGTATGTTTTTGTAAGCAATAGTTAATATTTTATATGAAAGCCAGTGAAGAATATGGTTATGTACATTGGGACTGTTGGTATATTTGGCTTTATTTTTTATTGTTCACATCAAAAAATATCTCTGCTACCATTTTTTTCATTGCCTGTTTATTTGTATATATTTTCATGCCAACGATATTTAGCTAAAAGATTACCACATATCTAACGTTTTGTATGAGTTTCAACATATTATTGTGTTCATTACATTTTATGCAGGTTGCACAATTTGACTTCTACATAGTACTTATATTTTCAGGCTCATGGATCACAGGCTAGCCTTCAAGTATTAAGAGAGATTCTGCAAGAAATCCAATTAACCATAGTCCCTCGCAATGTTCTCTGTTCTTGGGCTGTGAAAACATTTCCAGGGGCCTGTGATTATTGGACATTCAGAAAAATGGTAAAATTCGTATCAGTCGAATTTTATGAAATATTTAGTTATTTGTAAAGAATTGTGCTGAAAATTTTTTTAGTATTGTATGTAACAATGTTTTTCTACCTTATAGTTCACTCTTCAATTGGCCTTGGCATGTTTCTGTGAGTATGCTTTTCATCTCACAAGAATGAACCCTGACATGATGTATTTGCATCAAGACTCAGGACTGATGAATATATCATACTTCAAGTTTGATGTCGACGATACCACAGGTACTTCACATTTTTACTCTCCTTTTTTTTTTCTCAGTCCTCTTCTCCTGATACACTTTCAAACTTCTGGTCATTTTTACTCTTCTGTTTAATTAGTAGCTGAATAAACTGAACTTTGCCAAGTAGTATTAATTGGTAATACAGTTAAGGGCAACATTTTTTTGTTTTCTAATTTTCCAATAGTTTTATTTTAAATTATTTCTTTTAATTAAATTTTTATTAAACTTCAGCCAGAGTACTGTTCACATTCATTGTAAAAGCCACCCAATTCCATTATGAGTCCTATTCACCTCAACTCAAAGTTTTGTGTTGAGAAAGAAGATATGACTGAAAAAGGACATACAGAATGTGGCGTCATGACCACAGACACCTGGACAATACCGATGTTGGACACCCAAATTTAACGACTGTAATATCCAAGGTTGACACCGTATTGCAATTTACTATAACAATTTTCTACTTAAATATTTCCAGATTCTACGGACATTTATTCTATTCTACTACAGGTGGGCTTAAATACTGTCGAGACTGTCAATGACTAACCTAGACTCCCCTTCACTGCTTGGAGAGTTAAGATGTTGAATTTTCGGGAATATATGCTGAATTTGCTCTTAATTGACAGATGTCACTATTTATCTAATCGGCTTCGAAAACTATGGATTCGACCCTAATATCGGTTATTTTCAAATATTTTTACATTAAACTCCCATTCCATCCACCTTCTGGGGGGCCAAGGGGTGTCTATTATCCATGGGGGCTGAATTTAGACTAATGAGGTCAGGGGTGACACCATTTACCTCAGCAACGCCGTTAACTGTAATTATGTCATAGGTTTGTCATTTTTTATAATTTTTACGTGTTATCCTCTTCAATAGGTGTGTATATGGACTGATCGTAGATTGAAGCGGCATCAAGAGTGTAGCTATTCATTTTAACGGCTCTGATAACTATGGTATCAATGTTAAGACCCAGCGGTCCTCAGATTCAGCTCTATACACCATGTTAATTTCAGGCCGGAATTTTCAGTCTAATGAAGCAGATAAATGGCTTAAAAACTCGCGAAAATGGGTAATTCTTGACGCTTTCATCGTCAGAATCAATTACTGAGTTCGCCGTCCGACCGACAGATAGTGCTGAGGGGATAATGGTGGGTGGGGGAGACTGAAGGAAAGGACTGAAATATGAACCTTATTGATGAATGTGACTAAGTGACGGTGTAGTAGAAGTGCAGTGTTCTGAGTCTGCTGCTCAACTTTCTCCATGATATTCAGAGATGCAGTGAAGAAAAATAAATTGAAATATATTAACTTTAAAGGTGATCTAAGGAAATTGAAAAAAAAACTCACTTTTTTTGTTATCAAATCCAGTGACAGTTAGCAATCACAGGGCTTAGGTATTTTCTATTTGCAGTTTGGACAAAATGAACAAAAGCAATGAAAATGCACAAAATGAAGAAAGAATTGTATAAAAAATGTACATGAAACTTTCTTCGTGACTGAATACCTCCTCATCTCCTAAATGGTTTGATTATGTTGAGCATTTCTGGTTAAGAACATAAAGCGTTTAATTTAACAGTTGGGTTACTTTTTTTCTAGTCGATATTTCTGGGATTTTGTTTCCAAATTTAAAATTCCATTTATTTTATGTTTTTCTTGATGGAGATGCTGAACCCGTTTACTATGAATTAGATTCTACTCCATCTGGAATAAACAGAAAAATTAGTGGGATTTTCAATTCCTAGTTAATGTTGAGTTGAAGTTGTTAATAATATTATATCAAGAATTTGCATTGTATTTGAAATTAGTATTTGAAGCAGATATTTAATAGTATTGATAGTTAGAAAGAGTTCCTCAAAGATAATTTTTATTCAAGTGCAAACTTAAGAATTTACATCGTCAGTTATATTGTTTTATTCATAGTGAATAGAAAGTATTGTAATCGTGAACAAATTTGAAAGCGAGATTTTGACGGAAATATGAGTTTGATGGTCCTTGATTCTGAAAACTGGTTTTTCGCATAGCGTCCGTCCGTCAGTCTGTGTGCAGCGATTCAGACGAAATGGATGAATAAATGTAATTCAAATTTCGTAATTGGGGAATAATTTTTTGTTGTCGATGTACACGCTTTAGTTTTTTCACTTTTATACTGAGGGTATTTCACATGAAGGTCAAAGTACATTTTTGAATATTTCTCAAAAATAGTTCCAACGATTTTGCTTAAATTTTCTGTATACAAAGTATAATTAGTAAGCAATGTACCTGCATTAGCGATATTTCGCTTGAAAGTTTGGTATAGATGAAGTAAATTAATTTCTGTCTGTTACACTTACCATTAGTTTACTGTTTTGAGAAGCTTGAATGTTATTTAGCAATGTAAGTGGAAGAGGCAAAGGTAGAATACACTTTTGGTAAATTGAAATAAAAGATAATATACTGATAAAATATATAGAATGACAGAAAACTCACTAGGATATTCTGGAAGACTTCCGCGGCCGGAGTCATGTCTCGCTGGGTTTTCCGGTTGGTGGCGCATCTGGTCGTGGTAACTTGACGTTTCAGCTGTCATGCGGATTGAGCGTCCTGGGCATTCTCTGGTTTCGATATGCTGAATGGCGCAGTCGTGGCGAAGCCCAATTACGTATTTTCCTCACACATCTTAACTCCGTCCACCCAAATATTAACTTCACCATGGGGGTCGAAAGTAATTGCCAACTACCTTTTCTTGATGTCCTAGTTACCAGAGGATGTGACGACACCCTCTTCCTCTCTTTATCGTAAACTCTCATATTGACCCGTACCTCCATGCCAATTCACACTACCACCCAGCAACGAAACGTGGAGTGCTTAAAACCCTGACCAGAGCCACAAGGATCGGTGATGCCAAGAACATCGAGGAAGAGAAACGCAAGCTTTACAAAACATTTCTTGCTAATGGGTACACAGCCATTACAACAAATGAAGTTCCGAACAAAAACTGCAAAACAGCAAAAAATAAAGAAGCTGAAACAAGCAACAGACTGGCAATTTTGCCCTACGTTGGAGGCGTGTCGGATAGGATAGGATTGGTCGATATTTGAAAAAAAGCCGACATCAAATCAAACGACACGGCCCCTAGCAAAATGAGAAATGGTTTGTGCAACGGAAAGGACAAGTTACCGCCACTATCACCAGGCGTGTATCACATCCCGTGTAGCTATGGGAAAGTCTACGTTGGACAGACTGGACGTACAGTGGTAGAACGAAGGAAGGAACACATTAGGGATTTCATGTATGGTCGAACCGAACGTTCAGCGGTTGCCTTCCACGCCATGGACACGGGACGTGAGATTCAGTTTGATCGGACCGCTGTGATAAGCAGGGAGGATCGCTGCCGCCAGTTATCAAAGAAGCTATTGAAATCAGCCGCCAAAAACAGAATTTTAATAACGACAATGGCAACAAGCTGGATGACTTGTGGCGCCACGTCATACGCGATACTCCAGCACATCGAAACCAGTGAATGCGGACCGCCTATCCTCACTCGCCAACAGTCCCGCCACAAGTGTCAGCGTAACACCCGACACACCCGCGCCCGCTGCCCAAACCTCTCTCGTCCAACGTCCCATTGGCGCAAATGCGAGCCATCCCCAACTTCCCACGCCACTCAACTCTCCAGAGCACTACGCTTGCAACCACCGACTTAGTTACTTCTGAAGAAGGCTGTAGCATCGCAGCCGAAACGTCAAGTTACTAGGAACAGAAAGCTCAGCAATACAACTCACTGTAGATTCGAAAATACATTTATGTAACTCTCTTATAATATTTATAAGACTGATAAATCGCTAAATTTTCTGAAATAATATTCAGAATTCTTATTTTCCTTTCAAATTTAAAATAAAAGACAGTAATAAAGTTCATCTAGTCACTTTGAGCCCAACAAAAAAAGTTAGTTTTAATGTATTACTTTTGAAAATGTTTGAAAATATTTTATCTGTATAAAATGTTGTGAATTTACATTTTATTTATGAATTAAAATATGAATTACACAAATTAAATATATTTTAAAGATGAATAATTTTTAAGTTAACATTAATAAATTTTAGTCGAGAAGTAGACCCCATTCGATATAAATACCTAACTACTAGCCTGTCTAATGACCTAGATGTTGGCAAGCCCTGAAGTCCCAACTTACAAAAAAAAAACTACTGGACTGAAAATCTTCCTAAACAGGCCAAGAAAGTTAGCCGTATGCAGTAACTCAGACACATCCTGGATGGATCAGAGGGCTGGCGAGGACAATGCCACTGAAAGGAGGTTCGTTTGCAGAAAACAAATGGGTAATGTTTCATTGGTAGGGGAGGAAGAGAGAGTCAGGAGGAGGCCTGCTTTTGTAAAAGTTCAATTTGTTGCCATTGGACTGGTCGTGCTATAGTCAACTCGCTCAGAGCTTGGGACTCCCATCGACTTGTAATATCTGTTATCTGTCTTGCAATTTAAGAGATTTGATTACGTTTACTGATATCTGTCATTTTCAATAAGTTTTGCTTGTTAGACCTTTTCGTAGGGGTGCTAGATGTGTATGGGGACTGATCGTGGACGTACGCTATATCAGGGATGTTAGTATCCATTTCAGTGGGAGCTGAATTTATTAAGTCATGTTTTATCCTGTCAGTCATTCTAAAATTCAATGTTGACTTGCTCTGGAACATCAACGTATTCTTTTTCTACCTGCTGTCTACTGAACTCGAATTCTTTGTAACTTTCCATCTCAAGAGTTCCTAAGGAAAATGTACAATAGAGTATGCTAGAAGGCAATGACTTGCATGTGAATTGTGATGTTGCTTCACATGACTGATGTGGGTTTAGTTTTCACCATCACTAGATCCGTCTCAGGTATTTTATTTCCCATGGTACACTTTTTATGAAGTGTCTTGGTGAGGATATTTGCGTTGAATTTGTTGTGACTAAACATTGATCAGTCTTAAATAAAACTATGGTTAGTTACATTTTTGCATTTAATTTTATTTGGATTTTAATAAATTCTTATTGTATCTTAAACTTTTAAGTGCAAACAAACATGAATTATAGATAATTTTACATAGATTGATAAAGTTTTTATTTTAAGTGGATATCATAATAAATGAAAAGATTTTTTAATCTACTGAAAATCTTTGCAGACATATCCTTCTCAATGAAATGACCACTTGAAGTTAAAGTGGTCCTGATAAAAATCTGAAAAAAATCATTTGTTTTCCAGGTACACTAGATAACTGAAAATGTATAGTTAAAAATAAAATAAAATATATCTGCAACAGTCAGTTTATTATTCCTGATCCTGTTCCAAAAACTTATTTATGTTACTGAAAAGACAATTGAAGAAATTTTTCTGAACTTGTGACCTAGAAAATTTGCCAGCTTTCTTACAGAGTGTGAACATTGTAGATTTTATGCTTTAGCATTTATATAAGCATATCATGAACTGAAATTTATTTCATAGGTAATATGGACTCTGGCCGACCTGTTCCCTTCAGACTTACACCCAATATTGTTGATTTCATCACTATGATCGGTATCTGTGGTCCTCTTACATCAAGTATGATAGCTGTTGCACGTTGCTTGGTGCAACCAAATTTTAAAGTTCAGTCTATACTTCAGGCTATACTGAGAGATGAAATGATTGCATATCATAAAAAGGTAAGTACAATTCTCTCTCTTTTCTTGTAATTTAATTAAATTTTACATGACCCTGGTGTAATGTGAATTGATAGTGCAAAGAGATTATCCACACTGTTCAAGTATTTATCTAGATTTAAAATACTTTTGTGCTGTTTGAAATTAATTTTCATAAAATAAATTATATTGTATCATTCTGGTTGAGTAAATATTAAGTGCATTTTCCTGAACTCATAAGTTATTTTATTTAGAAACTATGTTGTGAAGGTACAACTTAATAGGGCACATTCCCTATCAATCAACCAAAAATATTATAATTTTGGACCTTATCATTTCAGATATTTATAATTTTTGAAATACTTGTAGGACCCCGTAAGTGCACATCAAAACAATATTTCACATTATTTTGACTTCTGGTTTTGTGAGATAAAGACCGATGTTCAAAGATTCAAATAACACCTTATTATTGTTGTGCAGTGCACTTGTTTTGCAGCCATACATTGAAAACTATGTCATAGAGAGCTCAAATAGGTGTCGTTCTCTTTGGTCCCTGGAATGTAATAGGCCCCTCGAAATCTTACTCTAAATTTCTCTCAAGTTGTAATTCTTTTTCTTTTTAAAAAAAATGAATTTATAGTACATGTTAAGTGTAAATGAACTTCCTTTTTTGTTTTTGTAACACATTTGCGAGTGAATCATCAAACTTTCTTGCCTTAAAATGTTTGTTTATTTAGTTTTTGATTGTGAACACTTTCACAATTGATTGAAAATGTGATTGAAATGATAATGAAATTGAAAAACAATGTGATGCAGATAAATCTCATTTCTCCGTAATATAGTGAAGGCAGACTAATGAATGAACAATCAGTTTGCATCACTGGTTTTAACATGACTTGAGGAAGTGCTGTTTTTGTGTATTCTGTAATCCAGTCATTAACCAGTATTGAGTTAATATCTTTTTTGTTTTCAGAAACCTGACTGCTCTCAAGAAACCAGTACAAACCCAGTTGAAGAAACTGATTTTTTGATTAATATAGTGACGCAAATTGCATCTACTATCATGACTAGACTTAATTCCTTAGCAAATTTTGATGGAGTGGAGAGTAAGGTAAGTTAAGCTTAGGCATGTCAATTTTCCTGTTTAAATCTATGTATTTTTGATTTGTGCTGATCTTTAGTGGGTTGAAATATTCCAGTATTTTAATAGTTTTTCTCAATTTGAAGTATTTTTAGTCTGTGAAGTAGCACTAACATGGTCCAAATGAAACAATTTTTTAGATCAATAATGGGAAAAAGAAAGAATTTTTGTTCAATTATTTGGACCAAAGAATAATAGCACTAAATAGACTTATAGTATAAAAATGTTATAAATTAAGAACCTGTTTTACATGAATGTATTACTTATAGACCAGGAAACATAGATCAACTGCAAAAGGTCACCGAGAACTAATATTTGGTATTCTTATTGAGTTCGACGTTTAAATGAAAATTTTAAGTTTTCAACTGTCAAGCTTCACTGCTTGTAACACCATTTTCTAAAAATGGCAGTGAAATGGACTTTTTCATAATTATTTCATTTGCGGTACAAGTAATAACCGAAGCAGTAATTTAAAAAAAAAGAGATCATGCATTATCTAACATCATTTTTTTATGGGCTCTAATGACTTTGTTGTTGACGAGCCCTTAAAGCACCCCCCCTCCCCAAGAAAACAAAAAAAAAAACATCATTTTTGAAAACCATTTTTTAACAACATGTTTTATAGTTTTTACAACACTCATTATTTTAAAATGTAAATTTTTCTACATTTTTTATTTTTCTCTTTTAGTTTTGAGGTTAATTTTTAAAAATTAGCAGCAGCAGTCTATAGGTCCATGAGGAACAGGTTGCTCATTAGTTGTCGCCAGCAGTTTCGGTCCTTAGCAAGGAAGGAGTTGGGTGGAAGGCTATTATTAGTAGGTGGGCCGCTTAGCTGGGTTTACCAACAACTTGGCCCGTGTGGAGGGGTTAGTAGTGGTTAATAATAGTTTGAGTTATTGATACTAGGAGGAACTGGGTAGAGGAAGGAGGGTTCGCTTTTCAGTAGTCACAGCTACATTAACTAGGACATTAATGTGAAAAGCTACAAATTTTCTGTCCCTATCCGAAATAGAACCCGGGATGACTTGGTGAGGAGTGACAACACTATCACCTGAGCCACGGGTGGGGCTATGAATTCTTGGGTCTTCCTCTCTTCCGCTGTCCTTGGGGGTTCCAAAGCAGGGCATTTGTGCTTGATTCCTGGGCTTCCTTACGCAGTGTGTGTTATATCCATTCAAACTTGCGCCTTTTAATTTCTTGCTGCACTGCATCTTGTTGCGTTATTTTCCACAGATGTACATTGGAAATAATTTTAGGCCACCAAATCTTGCAAATATATCTCGGGCATCTATATGTGAAAGTTTGTAGTTTGCTTTGTATCCTGGCACTCTTAAACTATGTTTGACACCCATACAGCAGAATCAATTTAGCATACGCGTAAATAGTTTAATTTTGGTATTACTGTACAAACAAGAGTTTCGCCAGACTTGGCGCAGATTGTTAAAGACACGTCTAGCTTTTCGCACCATCCTCAGCCACAACACTGCCTACTAAGAAAACGAGGACACACGCTTGACAGCACCCTCTAGCAGTTGAATATGTCTTGACTCATTTATTATTTATCTTCATTTGAACAGTTTTGTCCAGGTTCACCAGTAGTCCAACTTTCTTCAACTCTACCTGGAGTTTCAATTTTGCTCTGCATATCACTATGTCTATGAGATAAGAGGCAGATGTCATCGGCATAGTCCAGATCTTAAATATGTTGGAGTCTGGGCCTGCCATCTAACGTTTCCCTTAAAACACGACCTCACATTAATTGGCATTTCTGATCCAAGAATTACAGTACTCTCACTACCCTCACTACCCTCACTTTTGGAATTCAACACTTCATTGAATTCCATCGCTGCAATTGACCCTGCACATTGGATATTATCTCGCAAGCTTTACTCATCACAGGCATGTCACAAGACCACCTACCACTAATTTTTTCTATCATATTGTTATGCTCTTTCATGTCTCCCCTGACAGCAGCCTCTTGAGCTCGGTCGGCAAGCATATCCATGTAGTGCTGAAGACCTCTCCCACAGTTCCTCTTAATGTCTCTGTCTATCTCCTTTTATTCATTCAGCAGCAAGGGCTTCTATCTCAAATTCGACCCTATCATGTTATTAATCCTAATTTTCAGATTTCTCCTTTTCTCTATCTTTTGCCACGAATCTTCAGAAATCCATTCCTTTTTATCCTTTTCGGGGAAGCCTAAGGTTGTTTCGCAAAAGTCCAGCAGTGAATTCTGGATAAGCAACCATCTATCTTCCACACAGCTAACACCTTCATGATGCCAAAGCTGAGTTGCCATCTCCGGTAGGTTACGTCGAAACTGTTTGCTTTTCTAGTTGGTGCAGTTTATTAACATCATACTTTCTCCTCTTATTTACTTTCTTCCTTCTCCTAAATGAAAGCCTGAGTATGGCAACTATATGTGGTGGTCCGAATCGATTTCAATCCCTCTTTTATTCAGTACATCCAACAAAATTTTCCTCCCTTCACTGCTCACATAGATGTGATCTGATTTTGGACTCTGCCTCCCGCACAGGGGGATATCCACGTGCTTTTATGGCACTCCTTGCGAGGAAACAATGTACCCCCTATACACAATCCGAATTTGCCACCCAGTTCCATCAGAAGCTTTACGTTTTTATTTATACCAGGTGGAGCATGCGAGCCATCCAAGAGCACATCTCCTGTTTCATCCCAGGTCTTTGTATAGCCAACGTCCCTTAGCATTGGATTCCAAATATCCCATCTACGCACTAGATCCTCACTAAACAAATAGGGCAAACTGCACGTTGATTTAAAAAACGCCTGCTTCATAAAATCTTTCCAACTCTGACGTTTTGCCTGTGTTATCTCCAGTTTATAAATTCTAGATAATGTCTTATTTTCACCGTGTAATCCTGTCACGCCCCCACCGTTTCTACGTACTCGCTGTAATTTGTGACGTATTTTAATTATTTCCCAGTTGTCTTACGCGGGCGAATATACTTTGCACACAAAACACCGCTGACAAAAGGGACCGCGATGTGTAAATACATCTTTGCAACCCAATACTTTCTTATGTATCGGGTTGTCTTAAATAATTTTCGTCAATTAAAAATACTTAAGGTATTGATCGCTGTCAAATGGAGCCTCAGAGATTGCGTGGATGACATCTGTCGTCCATTTGGTAAAGTAGTAATATTTCTCTATACTTTTTATGTAAGTCTTTTCCGTCTATTAGTTTAACTTGTATACTTGAGTTGTACATAAAATACACGTTTCCCAATTATTATATTACTTACTGAAAACATCGGGTGCATGACGCGTGTCATCCAACACTCATTGTTTCAGAATTATAAGTAAATCGCACGGGATAGAGGCTAGACAAACGTTGAGGAGATGCAATAAAGTTAGCAATTAAGTCTATTAATCTGAATGCACGCCGTGTTGCCGTGACCAAATTCGAAAAACAATGATAACTTCGCTTAAATTACTATATTGTCATCCGCGCGCAACCACAGCGGGGTTAATATTTTGATTCGCAACTTCTTCCTAAACGACTCATCGTACATCATGTGGTTTTCACTGATTATTTTTTAATTAGAAACTTAAAAACGAACATGAGTACAAAATTCCCAATTTTATGTGAAAAAAGTCGCGAGTACTAAGGTAGTTCGATATGTGTGACATATCTCCGACCATTTTTTCTCATTAGTGTGACTTCGAATTAGAAGTTTTTATATATTTTTTCCCAAAATGAAGTCGTGGAAAATTCCCCTGAGAAACGGTGAATAGTAAGTTAATAAAACACTGGAGTTCATCATTGGTTTTCATTCTAAAAGTGAATGCAGCAATGCAAAAATGTTTTTGAGCTTTGTAAATCTCACGGCACTAAATATGCAAAACCATATCTGCAAACATTGAAAATCTTGTTTCAGGCAGACCTCTATTTATTTCAGAAGTTACAACATATTGCTGATTAACTTTAAGTCAATTCTAGTAAAATAGGTTACTTACAATGCTTCGCTAAGATGTATTTAAAATCAAAGAAAGGAGGTCGTTGTTTATATTAATAACACAATAAAAAGTGGTGTAATTCGTGAACCTTTAATTGCAAACCGTGAATATTCCTCTTCAAGCAAGCATTACCCAAGACAGTTGGTTTAAACTCTTGCTTATTTAAATTTCCAAATATTCCGTGTATGTCGCATTGAATTCCATTCACACCGCCGAATAATGTTACCCATTAGACTTCACATTAACTACATGAGGTGTTTTCCATTTGTGTATTTTAAGTTTAGAACACCCAAGTACTCCAACACATGGGATAATAACCCTAACAATTGTTCTTAATTTTGAGACCGAGATGCTTACGGTGTAAATAAGATGGCATAAAGGAAACACCAAAACCAGTGCTAATAATTGAATGAATAAAATAGTAGAATAAAATATCATAAATTCCTACCTCTAAACAAACTTATTGTAACCCCTTTATGTAGAATAGACTGTCGATAAACGATGATAAGTATGGCTCGGCAGTCGTCAATGTCGATACCACCCATACGTCTCCACGAAGATCGCTCCAAAAATTGTAATTTCTGCTTCTAAACATAAAATATTTTTTCGTAAAAGACGATTAATTTACTTGGAAGCAAGTAAGGTACGACACGATTGCTGGTTGTGAAAGTTATGTATTCTTACTTTAGTCAAAAGGTTACACAGGGATAAGATTCTATGTATGCCGGATGTAAATATCACGTAAAATGTGCTGAATAAGCTTCCTGGTGTCTACTGTGTAGAAACAATAATACTGAAAATAAACGTTGTTATATCTTATCATAAACGATTTTTTCAATAAATTTAAATTTTAAACACAATTTTGTATTTTTTTGTTTCTGTGTTCAAAATTTGTTAATTTCATTGACATTTTGTGAAGGATGTTTGTCAGCTTATTTTGGTCGAATTTAAATTTATTAATTATACACGCAGACTCAATGCAGAATATGAACTTGTTAAACCTCAAAAGGCAACAAATTGAAGAGCTTAGGTAATTTTCATTTTGTAATCCGTAGTTATTTTTAGTTTGAAGGACGATGTTAGGAAGCACCTCAAAACTTTTGTTAGTAAGGAAAGAAATCTGCGCGTTTGAAAACTATGTTAAGATTGTGAGATTGCAAACCTCGAAGAAATACTTTCTTATGTTATGAAGCAATTGTTTTTGCTTTAGTGGGGAACGCCGATTGACCGTCCTTTTCAGTGTTCAGCTCAGGGACACTCGTGGGACGGTATCGACTCATCCCCTCAACAAGATGCCACTGGAACCCGACCGATAAAAGTACTCAAAATACGAATTAATAATAACAAATGGTTTCTTTACCCACTCAGTAGATGTTAAAACAATACAATAACAAAAATGTCTCGGATGTGGTTTCTCCTTCAAAAAATGGAGAATAACATAAAATAACTCGCTTCCTGGTAAACCCGGTTTTGGAGCCCTCTGTCGTGGATCGTGACGTTCGAGAACGTGATACAGCGATCGGCCCACCTAGAGACTGCTTGATGCGTTTTTCTTCTCGGCCGGCGTGCTTGCCCACCGTCTCCCAGTCGGTTGCTGTCGTCCTCTGACCGCCACGGGGTAGCGATCCACGGAGATGAGGGTTCCCGGCACCAGACTCAACGTGGAATGGTCTCGGGCGACCGGAAGTCGGAGATTGCTGCACATTGAATTTTTTCTCTGTATCGAATATTTCCCGAGATATATAGAATGTAACCACATTAAAAATTGAAGGGATGATAGAGTACTTAACAGGCACAAAAATACTAATGAACGTGTCCGGAAACTTCAGTAGGACATATAATGGCCCAATGACAGAGTAAGAACTCTAGACAAAAAGGTGTGTAAGCGTTTGATTTGGGTGAATGGAGTAAGGGACACATTTTTAAGTTCATCAACAAAGTACAATACATGTTCAAAGTTCTGCTTTCCCTTAACACGGACTTCGTGAGGATTCACGAGACTCCAGGTAGAATATATTCGCCAATCCTTATAATTAACAAAGAAAATGATAAAGTGGCATAACTCTGCGGTAAGGAAGAATTAGGTCGGTCGTTCACTGAAGCTGTTCTCTTCCGACTACTCTTCTCAGCCGACCTTGACCGGCCTGTTTGATCAACTTAATTTCCGTCCACTACAACTGAACTCTGCCGGCCAAATCGGCCGAATTTGTTGCGTTGTCTGTCGTAATTATCTGAGGTGAAATTCAAATACTATGAAGTATTATTTATTTATCTTAGTAATGAAGTACTGAAAGATTTTTAATTACAAAAATATCAGGATAAGAGTGCTTCATACCCCTACTCAGCGCCTCATGAGACCCCAGATGATTTTAGTAACAAAATGTCTTACGTAATTTATGGACGGCCCCTTTCTTCCTATATTGTAAAACTTACGCTTGTAGTAATTTTAATAAAGTAATAAAAATTGATTTGCTTCCCTTTGAATCCCATTTCCTCGGCAACGTTTCCCCTCATTACGGTGGTGTGATTTCGTCTGTACATCATGGTGGTAGTATCGCTCAACCCATGTGTCCCACAAAGATATTTTTATTTACGAGGAAAATATGCTTCTCTCCCTTCATAATAGTTGCAAATAAAAGCACGGGTACGCGGAAGAATGACTCGAAGACAGATCCATCAAATTTTGACTCTACCGTACTCTGGCGAGTCGGTCGGACGTAGTCGATAGAGTACAGTTCCAGTGGATGACCAACCTTAGGCCGTGTTCTGCGTGGGCAACAAACGCGTGCGACAGCGCGCCACTACTTCAAGCGACAAGATTCAAACACACTTGTAGTTACGAGACTGTCCTGCGTGAGCAACAGCGTCACTGTTGCGCAACAAGGGCGACATTCGACGACGCTTGAACTTCAAACTTGCTTGAGTTTTGTCGCGCGTCAAACGCTACATTTTATCCACGACCTACTTCATCATACAAGAGATCATTGTATAAGTATGATCAAGTTGGTCTTGATATCATCGTGAACTCGCCCGAATCTTTATGGGTTAGCTCACGGTTTTGTGCAAATTTTGAGGTATAAAAAGAGTCTCTTAATGAAATTTTGATGGAAGTATGCAAGAGACTTCCCCTTTGGGTTCCCTTTATTTTTTTCGCGTATTTTACGCGACGCCATCTGGCTTAAACGGAGGACACTCAATCCTGGCGACGTGACGCTACACTTTTATCGCTTGAAGTTGTCGCACGCGTTTGTCGCCCATGCAGGTAACGGCCTTATTCCAGAAGTCTGTGAGTGCCGTATGTTCTCGTCCCTACGCCACAGTCTCCCGTCCTCTTTCAAAGGGGAATGCTTTTCAGTTCTTCCTCTTAGTGTATTTCTTCTGCACCCACAGTGTGTCATTGACCTTAGCCATTCCTGGACGACCTCGCGCGTTTTGTGTTGGGCTATTCAAACATTCTGTTTGCACTTGTATGTAATAATTGTTGCAAGCGTTGTTTCGTGTGTCACAAATTTCGATTTCGTCTTGTCACTGCGGGACTTTTTGCTTTTCTATTAAAATTGTAATTTTTTTATAAATTCAGGAGAATATTAGCATTGCGTTTTCCCAATGGCCGACCTTTACCCCTTTTCGTCGGCATCAAATCCTTTGTCCCTTTGTCATCGACAATAAATCAAACTTAACTAGTTTGTTTTTCTCCCTAGTTCCCTTTCAGACTTGTGATCGTAAGGGAAAATAATTGCTATTCTGATGTAATTGTATTTTAGTCCCTCGTTCAAATTAAGTGACTTTAATTGCATGAATTTGCACAAATGCCTAATTGTTGCAAAATCCCCAAAACTTGCTGAAGAAATCAATTCCATTCATCTTGGACATGAATTATAAGGCACTTCTCAACGTCGTGCTAAACTGATTCATCGCTCATTGAAATCATCGATAAAGCAATCTGGGAAAGAATTTCCACCTCACTATTGTGACTCCATTATATTCAAAAAGGGCTCCAATGACATTTGATGTCGACGAGCCTTAAAGCCCCACATATATATAGTGGCAGAATTGAAATTTCATTTGTTAATAATTATTTAAATAAATCTCGACTAGCTCTTTCTCAGGGTGCCATTAGTGAATTGGGTTCGTATTGTTTATCTAAGGGAAAGAACCATACTGGTGTTCCACCTACAGGAAATCGCTCCAAGACAAATTAACTCATTAACTTTAATGAACATAAATCACATACGATAAAAAGACCCTCATGCTATCCCCCAAAAGAAAACATAACTTCTTGCCAACGTAAACATGAAACGCATTGATATTACCGCCGAATTCGGCTTCTCTACAACAAACATGAATTTTAAACAAATTTGATTTCATGAACAAACATTAAAATAATTTCTCTTTTAACAAATAAAATAAATACTGAATCGACAGTAACTCTCGCTTCTTGAAAATGCTATTACATTTATGATGAATTTAAAAGATATAATTAGGCGGTGTTCTTTCTTGATAATTGGCCCCTCTTCACGAGTCATAAATTCCAAAGTTCTGGGCCCCTTTTAACAACGAGATCCGCACTCGTCTTCTCGCGATAGCGCATGACGATATGTGTTGGATGCAACCAACAATCGTGAAAATACCTCATCCAGATGACCAATTAAGCACTGCAATGGTGAGTGGAGGGTGGTTTGACCCCACGGGAAGCCGGCCTGGCTCCGTTCTCAGAGCGACTTTGTGGTTGGTGACGTCACATGCGAAGGTTCGACCGGTGGTGACTTCCTCCCTCAAGCTACGCAGCCTTGGTGACCTCAGGCGCAGCGCGGACCCGAACCATCGTTTGGCTTCAATTGCTGGCCACGGTTTCTCGGAAGAGCCCACCGAGTGAACATGTTCTCCGTACGAATTACTTCACGTCTCGGATTTAGAATCTGTCACCGAAAATGCTAACCAAAAACTAAAGACTTAGCTCCGGAAAATAGCAAACTCAGAAATCTCATCTGATATTATAAACTCATCAAGTAATGTTCGGTGCTTATGAAACATCAACAAGTCTCATTTGAGAAAAAATCTCTAGTGCCTCGGAACATCTCGAATTAGTGAACTGCGCGAAAAATCTTGGAAGTAGTGAGCTGCGCGAACAATCTCTCAAGTCTTCACTTCGCGCGAAAAAAAAATCTCGTGTGTTTCCTTGAATTTTCATTTGCCATTTCTTAAATGGACTTCATCCCTTCCTACACCTCTTTTTCCACTTCCCAGGTCTTCCAATTTTGAATTTCACGTGACGAAAAGCTTCCAATACCACAACTTCCCCCTCCCGTGCCTAAATTCTGATTGGGAATTTTGAGTGTTTTTGAACTATCTCTAACCGCTCTTTTGCAACGTTTTTTTCTTAACAAGTTGCCACTTGCTTCTTCCCCCTGCGTGTCCTCGGTTATAAGCCGGGGTGGGTCGTTTTACCCACTCCCTCGCTTGCCTGCAATTTCTAACCAGTAATAAATTTTCTCTTCAACAAAGAGCTCATCGCGGGTGACTGCGCCCCGCCGGATGTGAACGTTCCCTTTGTCGCATTTCTCAACGGTGGACTTTTACATTTTTAGAGAGTAGGAAGACTTTCCTCCCCCGCTCCATTGCTAGTTCTCCGAATTTAAAAAGCCCGAACGAGGATGATTTCTTCATTGTAATCATGAAATT
>NNCF01133720.1:221962-249223 GCA_002313205.1 Laupala kohalensis
ATAATCTTTGAAAGAATTTGGAAAAGAAATTTTCTTGGATCTTAAAGTTTGTTGCATTTTTCTAGTATGGTAAAGTACATCCTTATCTTTAACAATGTAATGTAAATATTTTTCTCTTATGCTTTCAGGTTAGCACGTTGGTATCTGCTGCAATGGATTCTAACAATTTGTGCCGTATGGACCCTGCTTGGCATCCTTGGCTGTAAATTGAGTAATTTATTATTATAACTTTTGTAATTTCTCTTTGAAAACAATGTGATAATTTCTTTTGTGTACTGTGTAATAATATTGTAAATATTGCACTATAAATGCTGAATGTCTATGTATATTATGCATGTTCATATGAACAATATATTTTGTTTTAATATGATTGGTATATTATGTAATTTGTTTTTATTTCATTGTGTTTCCACTTTTCCCCTTTTATTCAAAAAAGTTATGCCAAGGTGTGACCTACAATGTACCTTTCCATTCATTTAATTTTCCTTTTTTTTCTTTCTTTTCTTTTTTTTCCCTTCCTAAAAAACCTCAGTCCTTCTATCATATGTGTCGTACTGATTTTCTCGTACATCATTACTGATAACAATGTACCACAAAGAAGTATGGTTTTCAACTTTTCATGCATGAAAAATTCCATATGTCCGAGAATGTCCAGACCTACTCTTAGCACTGTGTTGCTTTTATTGCCAGATTTTGTCTTAGATGTTTTGTATTCAATTTTGATTATTGATTTTTACTAATTTTAATGACTTCAAGATTAAATTGAAAACAATTTTTTGGAACTTGTTTTAGGGTATCATTTGATGACTGACAGAAATATTCAAAATTCATTTGTGTTTCATGCTTTGTGAAAAATAATCAGTTCTTTCATGCATTCATAAATTGCATCGCCCTCTTTGGTGTAACACGTGTTTTCCCTTTAAGTTGCTAACACCTTACAAATCTAAATGTATAAAAAAAAACAAGCTTAGCTGCTTGAATCACAATTACAACCAACCTAAAATTTTGGAATGGGCAAACACCTAAGGCGGCAAATAATGGGGGAGGCATATTTCAAAGAATAATCAACTTGAAATTTTTTTTAACTGAAAAGAAAAATTAATCAAAAAGAAGAGGGACCCAGAGACAATCTCTTTTTACCTCTAACACAAATTTGAATTTCTAGTGTACAACCTCCTCTCCCTTAGTCGTACACCAGGGTTCTGTAATCACCAAGTAACGACCTGACCAGAATATGAAAACTTATTGAAGGCAAATTTTGAATATAGTTTTGTGTGCATAAAAAGAATCAATCAGTGCAGCGAGAAATGCATTTTTCTTTACGAAAGTTCGTGTAGTACTTTACCGTTAATTGTGCATTATCCGAAAATCGAAAAATTGAGTGAAAACATTGAAGCAGAAAAACGTTGAAGCAGAAAAACATTGAAGCAGAAAAACGTACAGGATCCGGCAGAAAAAGTGAAAAGATTTCAATATTAAAATAAATTGAATTATAAGCAATTACTAAAATTATTAACACATTGCCTGAAAATAGTTATTGGAATATGAGAAACTTCCATCACTTTTTGATCACAACATTATTTAAATGATCACCACTTTCAGTGCACTGCTGTGTGTGACGGCGAACGCTGTCAATAACTTTTCTGAGTGTCTGTCTGAACTCTCGGATGCGTTCCTTTAGTTGTTCCAAGTTTGCTAGTCTTTAGTCATAGAATTTCTCCTTCAGATACACCCTCAAAATATTCGCAGATTCCTCGTACTGATTTTTGCTGTGCACTATCGCGTTCAAACCAAAGATCTCCACGATTTGCAATTTCGCGCAAATTAGGCCCAACGAAAGTTTCAATCATGTTGTTATAGCGTTCATAATTCACAGTAACAATGACTGCATCTTCAATCTCAAAGAAGTACGGCCCGATAATTTTTGTAGCCGAAACAGCGTACCATACTGTAACTTTCGGATCTTGTAAATTCTGTTAACACACATATTGAGGTGAGAGTGAGCATCGTCACTCATCAAGAGATTGTTGCTTGCTTAGTTGCTGCTATTGTAGGGATTCCCATAGGGGGGAGTCGTGACGCAAACTGTCATTGAAAATATATATATTTTTTGGGGAGGAGGGGTCGAAAAATGGAGATTTTTTTGGAAGTTAAGAATATTTAATAGTTAAATAAAAAAGTACTTTAAAAAATAGCATATATTAAAATAAAAATCGTAACAATGTAATTTTAAAACTTAAGAAGCATTTTAACTTGATAAATAATTTCAATTCATTTTCGAAACTGATTAATAAATTGTGAAAAGTTATGCCGTGCAGAGATATATCGAGACCGACGGATAAGCTGGCGCAAGCGTGGGATAAGGTGTGGGAGGTCACTTCGTCTCCATTAAAAGGCCGGAAGACTGTATTCCCTTGAACCAAGAAGTGAGAACAGATACTTGCCTTAGTTGTCCTGCGGAGTAGACAAACCAACTAGGTACCCTTTTTGAGTGTATAGTATGCTCGAGAAAACAAATACAAGGGAGTTTCGGCGTGCTGGATAAGTGGAGAAGACATTGATAAAAAGAGAGAGAGGTAGGACAATGGGAAAAGGATCCTGTTTTGAGAAGTAAGGATATGCTAGCGTCGAGACATGTTGTACAGAGCTCTGCATAAAGGTACTGGAAAGTGTTGTAAACATGCGATTTATTGTATACATTGTATACAGTTCTAAAGAGGAAGCCAACAAGTATGTGTGAAAATTTGGTTCAATTCGGCTCGTCGTGGTCGAAATATGATCATATAAATTTTTGATGCAAAATGGAGACTATCGTGACGTGATGTAACTGAGTTCAAAAAGGGTACTATGTCAAAGACTAGTACGGCAAAACCTTTGAAATATAATCTCCAGTCAATTCACGACGTGTTGTGAAAATTTCGCTAAGAATACCGAAGATAATAATTTTTCAATACAAGCATGCGGATTCCCGAAAGTGAAATAGTAAATTACAGTCAGCTATTAATCAGGTATGTATATAGTCTAGTGTACTGAAAATTTAACAGCTTACGTAGATAGTAGTGTAGCAGCTGCTTCAATAGAAAACCAGACAAAATTAGCTGCAATGGCTTCGAAATAATTAAAAAATAGTCGTTACTGTGATTTAGAAGAACTAATTCGATTCTAATATCGGATTTTTACATGTCACCCCCTATAGTGCTTGTTTTCATATAGTCAGACATCTGTGTATCACGTTTGGTTGAAATTCTCTCGTTATGGTGGTGAAACATTCCAACCCCCATTTTACCCTCTTAGGGGTGGATTTTCGTAAAATCCTTTATTAGTGGTTGGCTACTCCCTAAAAGAAATCAACCTGCCTAATTTCAAGTTTGTAGGCTTTTTGAGATTTCGTTTAGTGTGTCAGTGAGTGGTATTTCGGTTTATATATACAGATGTAGCATTTTTATACAGGTATATCCGTGATGATGTTACAGACTTTCAGGGATGATGGAGGAAGGCAAATCGATCAATTTGAGATAACGAACTATATTCCGAAAACAATCGAGTCAAAAGTTATAAGCAAAATTCTACTCATTTAATTCCGTTTATCTGCACATGTTTCACAAGCTGCTACAATTACAACAAATGTTCAAAATAGCGTCCCCCTGCGTCAATGCAGGCATGTCATCGTCGCACAAAGTTCTGTCGTACCCGTTCGAAAATCCCCGGTGTCCTGTGAACAGTGTCGCAGGCAACGATAATTCTTGCCACGAGATCTGTTACAAGCGAATATCCAGACGCTCGTTGGCACAGGGAATATATAGGGGGTGCTAGTGTATTTCAACTAGCCTGGGAGATTACGATAAGTTAAGATTCTTTTTAGCGGAATCGCCACGTTTTCAACAAATTAACATTTATTACAAAATCAAATACATATATTTCACTCCTAAATTACCTTTGCAGCATTACTAATTCATATGATATATTACAAAGATTGAAGTCATTTGTTGTGAGCAAATGACGATCTGTGAATAACAAAGTCAACAGATTTGCAAATAAATAAACATTTGTTTATAACCCATCCCAATCCCCTTTTATACAGAATGACTAAATGCGAAGTTAACAAGAATGTAGTGAGATTGTTCTCTCACGAAAAATGCCCGCCAGCTCTCGAGTTTTCGAGGCTCTCCCCAGTAATCAACGAATTGATTTGATAAACGTTACCTGCATGTTACATATTTGGTTACGTAATAACCGATAATATTACAGGATTTGTTAACATAGATAATGGGAGTAATTCCCTTTACTTCACTCGAATACGAGGATAAATTAGCTTTAGAAATTTGACAAAGACTCAGGGTCATTAGATCAAATTGTATTTCGTTATGTATGAAAGATATTTAAACATGAATCTTCCAATGGAGTTGACCTCGCCGCAGCTGTGGACTGGTTTAGCGAAGATCTTGATAGTTGCTTGAAGTTCAATTGCTTCTGGTTGGCAATCTTGTGGTTTCACTCTGATGGTTGCTTCGGTTGCAACTTGTCACTGAAACTTAGAATATTGTTAGAGCAGTTGTGCTCTTGGTTATGCGTGTTACCATGATCAGTACACACAAAACACAACACGAGTAAGATTACGTAGATCCGTAATCACTTTCCAAAAAGTACTGTTAATGTGTTAACATACTAACACAACACGATATGATTACACTCCATGTCGACGCAACGTCGAACTAAGTCTCGACGCCACGACGTATCTGGATAACTGGGTCAATGGATCTTGACACCACGACGATCTACGTCCAACTGGGTTCTCGACGCCACGACGTATCTAACATCATTGGGTATGACGATACGACTGGGTACTGAGTGGTTGTAGACAGCTGAATATATAGGTTACACACAGACTTTCTATAAAGAACACGTTCATAAACTGTATTCACAGAACGTATATAACTCACAGAACGTACATAGAAGTGTTCGTTCACAAATGCTCATTCAAGGAGATTATATACTGTTGTTACAATATCGATAGTATCGAATACATCGATATGGATTGATCGACTACTAGAGTCGATACGTATCGATATGGTATAGCGCATGGTTTGAAACAATATAATTGACAGACATTGAATAATTAACAAATGAATATATTTATAAACAAAGTTTGAATAATTATTAACAATTTGAATAATTTATAATAATTATTACTTACAAACATTTGGTTTGTAACAAGATCCTCTTCAGTCTCGACAGGTGTCTCATACTCAAAACTTTTCACACGGCCCTACAAGAAGAAATCAAGTGGAGTGAGATCAGGTAAACGAGTTGGCCACGAAACAGGACCACCGCTTGCTATCACCACTGTGTACTTTGTTTCATTTAGGCGGAGAGGAAGAAGATATGGGCCTAGTACGTAATCATTGACTATGCCTGCCCACACATCACTGAAAATTTGTGCTGATGGCTCTTCACAACTATAGCGTGGGGATTCTCATCGGCTCAAACATGACTATTGTAACTATTTAGCATTCCGTCTCTTGCGAAACAGGCTTCATCTGTGAATAGCACATATGCAGGAAAGTGAGGATCGACTGCAAGGCGTTGCACGGCCCATTGGCTGAACACAACACGAGGTGCTAAGTCATCAGGACTCAATGAATGCACGTTCTGTGGATGGTAGTGGTGTAGCTGCGTAATACTCGCCACACAGTACTGTGCGAAACATTCATTTCACGTGCAACTGATCGAGTGCTGATTGCAGGCGCCTCATCCACGCGAGCAAGCACTGCATCTTCTAAGTCGGGAGTACGTGTGGTTCGTCGTCCTCCTCGGTCGTTGTACTGTGGTAACAATGGCCCTGTTTCACTTAATCGTTGGAACAGTTGTGGAAACATGATGTGAACCAGATGTCTCCTACGTGGATACTTGGCCGTGTACGACCTTCCAGCTTCTCTGCTGCTTCCATTTACTTGCCCATACACGAAAATCATCTCTGCAAGTTCCGTAACCGGGTACAACTCCATTTGGATAGGGCTGATCAATGTACCACTTCAAGTCGTGAACACAGACTGAACCCTACAGCACAGACATCGTACACCGTTCGTGTCAGTATACAGTACGCCATCTGCATTGGAAAAGTTGAATAATTAACCCAGCCTCTTCTGCTCGTCAGGAATTTCCACCCTACCATTTTAGCACATGTATTCCACTGTCGGAGGTATCAGACCGATTTTCGCTTTAACTTTTGACTGTCAGCCTCAGTGGTGTATTGATACGTCGTTGGTCTACTAATCCCAAGTTAGCTGTTTCAAACCCGACTGAGGTCGGTGGGTTTTAACTTTTGACTCAATCATTTCCGGACTATGGTTCCTTATCTCAAATTGATCTATTTGCCCTCCTCCATCATCCCTGAAAGTTTGTAACATCATCACGGATACATCCTGTATATTACCATGGATATTTTGAAAAATAAAAATGGTACAGCAACCCCTCGAGACAGTAGTAGTCCTAGCGATTACAGCACCACCAAAGACGAGACTGATACAATTGTGACACGTACGCGAGGCACAAGAAAGAAGGAGTACGAGAAAAGAGGAATATAAAATACATATACGATGAGTTGCTAATGACTTTTGACGATGAAAGATTTAAGAGATTGTCAAAGCAAATACCAACATAGAATATAAGATGGAATTAAAGAACTTTGCAAACAATGGGAACAATCACACAAGGAGGTAGAAGCATTACAATTACAAATACAGGACACGACTGATTTGACGGAAGAGAACAATATTATTACGACAATAGGGAAACGAATTAAAGACGGAAATTTAGACGTGACAAATATAATACCGTTAGAAGAACGAGTCATTGCAACGATAGATGACCGACGGAACATCCTTCTCGAGAAATTGAACAAAGATAAGAAAGTTTTTGAAGGGAAAGTAATGAGTAAATTAGAGAAAAAGGGACCGCAGAGGGATATTCGGGTGGTTTATGTGGAAAACAGGACGTGGTACACATGTAGGTACAAAACTTAACACAAGGGATATTCTTCTTATGCACAGATAGTACGGAGGAAAAAGAAAAGAGAAAAAATAATTATAGTTGGGAAGAAAGATGAAACCGATAGAGTTAATATATTAGAAATTGTGCATGAGTCCTTGCAGAAGGGTAAAGGAAAAGTTAATACTGAAAACTGTCGATTAATAAGAGATGATGCGTGATGAGGAGGGTGAAATGAGTAGGAAAGTAGGACAAATAATAGCTCAACAAGGGAGACTACAAACGGAAGAGGGACGAAATATATTACCCAAGATAATAGTTTATAATGTAGAAGAACAAGATGAAAATGAATTTATAAATAGAATATGAGAAAAGAATGAGGGGAACAAGAAGATATAGTTCGTGCAATAAGAAGACTGGGCGCAAGGAGTGGAGAACAAAACACTGGGTGATTGCGATTAAGGGAACGTTATACATGAAGATAATAGATAAGGGAAAAATATGTGCAGGATGTCTTACAGGGATTTGTGATAAATAGAACATCTACGATGTTATTTCTGCCATCGTTACGGATACGTAGCTAAATTTTGCAAGAATGGGCAACAACATTGCGGAAAAGTTGGCCATCAACACCAAGAATGTAAGGAAGAGAAATCGAACCCAACATGTATCAATTGCAAACGGAAAAATACCCCGCATGCACATAGTGTTAGAAGTTCTACTTGTGAGAAATACAAAAGAATAATTGGAATAATACGAATACATACACAATATGACGCTTAGAATACTACGAAAGTTTTTTCAAGGAGGTATACTAGGGAGGATAAAAATGATAAAATTTATAGAAAACAATAAAATTGATATTAGTGTATTGTAGGAACCGTATTGAAAGAGTGTACATATCATACTTATTCTCCTTACAATAAGAAAAATATATAAAACAGGAGGAAAATAAGCTATTCTGATTAATAATACAAATTTAGAACTTACAGAGAGAAAGAAACATACAACAAAATATGCACAGTTAATTCGAGTAGCAACAAAAACATCAATATAATGATTTTAATACAAATATGTACAATATGGAACAAAACGCACAACAATTTTCAAAGAGATAAGAAGTAGTTTAGAAAAATTTTGTGGTGACGTAATATGTTTATGTGAGGATTACAATGGTAGATCGGTGTTGTGGGGGGACAAAATAACAAATGAAAGAGGAAGAAAGATAGAGAAACGTATCTTCGAAAACGATTTAAGCACAATAAATATTTTTGGAATACCCACATTCAAAACATAATGGAACGTCAATTATGGATTTGACTTAACAAACACGAACAGGAAAGACAACATCAACATAATGGCAAATACATGGCGCTATATCGAGCGACCATGAGACAATAACCTTCCAAATTCAGAGAATAGACAGAACAACGAGGTAAACACCAAGATAAATTATAGAAAAATATATTGGAAGACATATACAAAATCACAAAATGAAGAGAAGAAATATCTCATCAAACGAGGGAATTGAAATATTGATGAAAGAATAGAATAGTTGCATTTGAGTATGTTACGGGAAGTACAGAAATATTGTAGGAAACGAAAAGACGGACACATATGTGGTCAGTCGTGGTGGGAAGAAACTAAAAAGAAACGGGATGGACTACGACGACAATACAAGATAAACAACCCAGGAGCAGAAATTTATGAGATGGGCAAAGAACAATACAGAAAATTCTTGAAAACACAAGAAATTAATCAAGGAAAAGATTGGTATAAGTTAGTTTTAAACAGCATGGCCACAAATGTATGGGGACTGCCTTATATTATAGAACGGGAAAATTTGAAGTGGACTTGTATGGGGAAAAACAGAAGGGACTAATATCTGGGTGGAAAGACACAGGTTTACTAATGCTGACAGAAATTTTACAAGGAAGGGAAGTAGGGATAATGCCTGAGCGACACTACGTATATAAAGTGATAGAAGATAAAGAGACAATTACAACAACAGAAGTAAGAAACGTACTAAATGAGGCCAAACAAAAGTCCTGGATTTGACAACATAACACCAGATATGATAAAACAATTATATGAAATATACGAAGACGAATTACTGAATATCTACAGAACATCCTATGCATTAAGTTATTTCCCTCAAGCGTGGAAGATTGCTGAGTTAAAATTGTTGTAAAATCCTGGCAATCGTGACCCACAAGAGAGCGAATCATATCGACCTATAATGCTACTTCCGGATTTAGGCAAAATTAAGGATAAGACAATTGCACAAAGTTTATAAGAAGAATTAGAAGGAAAGTTAAGCGACAGACAGTACTGGTTTGTAAAAGGGAAGAATACAGAAAGTGCAATTAATCACTTATTAGAACAGGTAAAAGGATGAACTACTCGATACGTATTGATGGTATCAGAAGACATCACTGGTGTATTCGACTGGGACATATTGCAGAAAGAACTAATTAATAAAGATATAAGATATATAAAGATATAAAGTTATACTACGAAAACTATACATAATGATAATACGCAAAACTAATAGGACATAAGTTAGGTAGTACGCAGTTCCCCATCTCCCCGTGGTATGGACGAGAACGTCGTTTCCGTTGAGACACGATGGCTAAGAAGTAACAGCTTTATGAAGCAAAATATAAAATATAATAGAGAGAACACAAGGGTATAAGAAGGAAAACGTCTAACACAATAAGGAGAAGGTGGAAAACAATAAAAGCAGGTATTGATGAGACAACATTATAAACAAGAGAAGAGATAGAAGATATTTATATGAAGACATGAAAACAAAATGAGATATTAAGGAGTTGTAAAAATCGGGAAATTAACCCAGTTAGAGGCATGCTTAGTCGAGAAACTGGGATTTTACTAAGAAAAATTAAAAAAAACACATACCTGTCCCTCTATCCTGCAATGGTAAGATTATACAACCTACGACCGATCTAGTGTAAATCTTGTGAGCCGTAATCTGAGAAAGCGATAAGCATTACTGCATGCTGTTTAAGGTAATAACAGAGGTGAAATAAAACTGTCGTTTCTAACAATGTACGTTATAGTGTCTTTCTCAATATAAATTTCATTCACGAACATTTGTAGTCACGCACATCTATACACGTTACAAATTATGCAACATTTTTCTTGACTTGTCTGGCCTAAGCTTCTTAAAATCGAGTGGCAAATCTGCTAATTGCCTCATCTTCTTTCTTTTTATATCTTACATTTCAGTAGGGGTCGTGTATGTGAGGTGCTTATCCCGTGAAATAATCCGATGAAAGGTAAGAAATCTCAAAATCTGAGTTTAGCGCATATGAATCTGAATATATATGGAATCTGAGTATGGTTCTTTGAAATTTTAAAAGTTCAAACTCTATTCCTAATTTTTAGCAGCTAAAATATAATTTCAAATCTAATTATGCATTTTAATGTCATTTCAATTTATCAGTAAAATGGATATGGGTGGTGAACATTTTTATTTACTTTCTCCTATACGTGGTATAGAGACGGTAGAGCAGACCTTAAGGTCTGAGTCTCTCCATAATAAAGACACTTTATTATTATTATACGTGGTATAGAGAGAGTTTTGTTACCGGCACCAATACAGTATTCTATTGTTACCGAGAAAAAAATTCGAGAGATTTTGACAAATATTCGTTTTTAGTGTCCCTGATACCGAAAGTTAGTTTTTTAATACGGCGTCCGTCTTCATCTGTGCGCACCCATTTTCGCTAAACGGATGAGTCAATTTCATTTATATTTCGAATTTAGCGTAGCATGTTTTTTGTTGTCGCACGCTCTCTGATATATTTTTATCATTGATCTATATTGTGAAAAATAATTAGTTTTAGGTTTTCTGAACCCGTAAAAAAAATATGAAAGCCATATATTGTCGGAATTTTTAAGAATTTGGAAATGGAGGTTGTCTTGCGACGAGAAGTGAGCAGGCTGGCAAGCTGGCTTCAGGAATTTCAACGGGGTCTGGTGTGTCAAGAGTAATAGCCATAAAGGATGACACGATGGAAACATACTGGTTAGGAACACACTTTCGGGCGAGGTTTAAGAATAAAATAAATATTGAGTGTTATTTCGTAGGCCTGTGTTTGGGACACGAGTAGTAATTTTTTAAGTAGAAGAGACGCGAAATTAGCTGTCCTCAAAAATTGGAGTGTGTGGAAAAATGAAAGCAAGTTATAAATAATTCTTGAAGGGAGGAGAGGATACTAGAGAAACAGTTTGGAGGGACATCTGCGATAACTGTCTCGGGGTAAAGGGGACGGGTTGATATATGTGTAAGTGCCCTAGCCACTTTGAGACGAGACGTTGGTAAGTCGCGAGACGAAATATGAATTTACGGGAGACATCTTGTTAGAATCCTCGAGAAAGATACAACGATACTCTGTTTCGCAGAACTAAGAAGGGGAGAATAGGCCTTTTGTAAACAATATTCCTGAAGGACGGGGACCCACTTAGGAATTTCGAGTTAGCGAGCGATATTCGGCAGCGCAGTGGTGAGGGAACGACCACTCAAACCAATCTTCGAGACTCGTAGGGGAAAGAGGTGTTGATGAAATTTACCAGACATGTCAAAATAAATTGGCGTCGTCAGAACGCCGAGGATGAGACTTTATTATCTAAGTTAAACGAAGTTGTTAGAAAAGAAGGTTACAACTAATCGAAAGTGCCGGAGAACAAACCGATGGGAAGACGCACGGAGGGAAAGCAGGAGTATTAACAAATACGGTCATTGGCTGAGAACCGACCTACGTCACTTCATGACAAGCCTATCAGGGATACTCCACGTGCAGTAGAAATTGATAGTCATTGGTCGCCAAAAATCGTTACGTCAGAGAAGGGTGGAGTCATTTTCGCAGATTTTGGGGCTCTGGCGGGGGAGACGATTACAAAAAGACAAACACCACGGGTACACATTCTTGTTTTGCATCATCATAGTTCTTCGGTTTTTTCTCTCTGGTTCATTACAAGGTCGTGTTCTCTGATTTTTTAGATCAGTCATTCGAGATGGATTGAAATTATTTCTCTATGATGGTTGAGTAAGATATTTTTGGAGTTCGTGATTGTGAGATTATTATGAACTTGTTACGAGATGAGATATCAGATAATATCCTCTATCAGATAATATCTAAAAATCTTCGAAGTTGAGCAATACGTCTTGTCGATCTCCTTTAAAGTTGCTTCTGATTCAGTGATTTTAATGACATTGTTCCGGGGCGACGTGGCGAATTGAATAGTGAAATCCTCTGGCGGATGCCACGGAACACAACAGATTTATGAAGACGGAGCACCAGCTTCCGAGGAAGCAATTTGAGGGATGTAAAATAAGGTAAAGACCAAACATAATCCTTATAAGTTTAATGACTCGAATTTCGTCACTACATTGTATGTGATAAATGTAATAAACATTGAATTGACTGTTGAATTATTAAACTAAAAATATATAAACAAGAAATAATTGAGCAGTCAAAAATTGGATCAAGCAGAATGGTGAACTACGAGTCTAAGTATCATTAAATCAGTAATCCTTCTAGATGAGTACATAATTGGCACACCAATCCATCAATTTACAGTCTACTTGGATATTTCAGTATTATATGGAATTGCTGCTTAATAAAATGAAATAAATATCCAAGAGTCAACAAGACTTATGCTTAGAATGAAAATCCTTATATTAATAGTGCCGTTTGATCAACACAACATTACGTATTTCATGATTACATACAAATATTGTTTGATAGATTGAAAGAAGTATCCAAGAACCAAATGACTTATTATTAGAATTACAGGTTCTTTATTACGGGTGCATTTAATTAAGTGTTCAAGATCATGCCACTCCGTAATGTTTTATATTCAAATTCCTTCTGAATTTGATATAATCAGTGGGGATTTGCTTCGTAATAAAGAAGAAAAGTGTTCTGCATAAACAAGAAACAATTGAGCTAACTGAGAACAAAGGGAACACATGTAACTGAGAACAAAGGGAACCAGTTATTGCGGAGCAATTCTTGTTTCAAATCAACTTGAAATCATTAATAACGAAGGAACACATGTAACCATTTATAGCGGAGCAATTCTTGGTTCAAGTCATGAACCCACACATATTCAATATGTGGATTGTCACCAAACACAGTACTTTGAGAACTTAAATGATAATACTCAATCTTAGGAGTCCAGCTTGCGTTGTCTTCGGTCTGTAGCTCGATGTCTTGAAGTGCCGGGACACGCACTCGCATGGGAAGACACTGATGCACACGCTAAATTGGCGGGCGCGAATTGAAGCACAGTGGTGAGAAGCATATGAGCACACGAATCGAAATGCAGAATGGGAGCAAATCTTGGTCGCGTGCGGCAACTTGTGAATGTGCTCTTAAATGTAGTTTAACAATACTTGATGTTATTCGCTCCATAATAAAACGAATCGAAAATTAAATAAAATGACTAAGTAATCAGACTTAGAAAAGAAAAGACCGACTTTGAAATCGGGTGGCTGTGGGCGAAAAATGTATATCCGTTCGCATGGACGAGTAGACGATTGAGTGCGCCTGGTTTAGTGGGCGCGAGGTAGCCGAATGAGGGCGGATGTTAGGCTGAAAACAGCTCAAGTAGGGTGCTGTAAAGTGAAAGGGCGGCAGTTTGCTGGCACTAGCTTACGGCCAGCTGATGAGGCTCAATGCTCCAACTAGCGGATTTTGTGAAATACAGGGTGCAGGAAATGTGCGCTTTGTGGTGAAAGGTGTTTCTCATAACACAGGCCAGCTACCGCAGCCTGCATTTTGGGGGTGAGAGGGTGCCGAGCGCAGCCTCGCTGACAGGAGCTTAGGAGCAGGTAGCCTCACTTAGGGCAAGCATTATTTCGAATTGGGGAAAAATATGTGTGCCGAAACAGAGATGCTTACTTATGTTTTTGTCATAAGACGAATAACGAATTTTTTGAGTTCGGGTATCACCACCAGCGTTTGGACTCAGTTTGTAAACTTTGCGCGAACTATCATTTAGAACTGACTTTCGCCAGCGACGAATATTTTTGAAAATGAACAGTATTAGTGGTATTCCGCCGTTATTCATTATCATCAAGGTGAGCGGGGTGACCAAGCCGACAACCTTTCTCCGTCCCATGTGGGGGAGCCACACTCCGGGGTCTCCGAGGAACGAGCGTGCATCACCACCTGCAGCCATGGCGAAGGGGGGAAGCGGCGGCCGAGTGCAAGGAGTGACTTTCTGTAGCGGGAAGCCATTCTGTAGAACACTAAGGTAATTTGCATGACTCGCAGCGTTTGGCGTGCTCAAAGTTGTGTGAACATCAAGGGAACTTCTGGTAAAGCTTGTGAAATAGCCGAAGACTTTTGGAGGCATATTAATTTTTAGGAAGTAATTTTGGCCTACGATCTTAAGCCAGGTCATGCTAGTATTGTGGTAAAGTCATAAAAGGGACTCTTGATCATTAAAAACATGAACTTCAACGTCAATGAGTCAATGTTAAAATGCAGCGATCAAGAATGAGAAATAAGAAATATTGTATTATAATGAATGTCAGATCTGTGCATTTTGGGAGATTTTAAAAAGGGGGTATTTTTACATTACATTTTATGAGAAGGGTTTATTTTGCAAATGTGTTGTTAGTAGACAACAGGGATGACACGTTGGAAATATACTGGTTAGGAACACAATTTCGGGCGAGGTTTAAAAAACTTACAATTAATAATAACATATATTAAGTGTTATTTCGTAGGTCTGCGTTTCGGACACGAGTAGTAATTTCTTAAGTAGAAGACACGCAATATTAGCTGTCCTCAAAAATTGGAGTGTGTGGAAAAATTAAAGCAAGTTATAAACAATTCTTGAAGGGAGGAGAGGATACTAGAGAATCGGTTCGGAGGGACATTGCGATAACCGTTTCGGGGTAAAGGGGAGGGGTTGATATTTGTGTACTTGCCCTAGCCACTTTTAGAGGAGACGTTGGTATGTCGCGAGACGAAATATGAATTTAGGGGAGACATCTTGTTAGAATCCTCGAGAAAGGTACAACGATACTCTGTTTCGCAGAACTAAGAAGGGGAGAATAGGCCTTTTGTAAACAATATTCCTGAAGGACGGGGACCCACTTAGGAATTTTGAGTCAGCAAGAGATATTCGGCAGCATAATGATGAGGGAACGACCACTCAAACCAATCTTCGAGACTCGTAGGGGAAAGAGGTGTTGATGAAATTTACCAGACATGTCAAAATAAATTGGCGTCGTCAGAACGCCGAGGATGAGACTTTATTATCTAAGTTAAACGAAGTTGTTAGAAAAGAAGGTTACAACTAATCGAAAGTGCCGGAGAACAAACCGATGGGAAGACGCACGGAGGGAAAGCAGGAGTATTAACAAATACGGTCATTGGCTGAGAACCGACCTACGTCACTTCATGACAAGCCTATCAGGGATACTCCACGTGCAGTAGAAATTGATAGTCATTGGTCGCCAAAAATCGTTACGTCAGAGAAGGGTGGAGTCATTTTCGAAGTTTTTGGGGCTCTGGTGGGGGAGACGATTACAAAAAGAAAAACACCACGGGGACACGCTCTTGTTTTGCTTCACCAGAGTTCTTCTTCGGTTCTTTCTCGTTGGTTCATTACGAGGTCGTGTTCTCTGATTTTTGAGATCACTTATTCGAGATGGATTGAAATCATTCACCTATCATGATATTTTTGAGTTAGATATTTTTAGAGTTCGTGATTATGAGATTATTATGAACTTGTTACGAGATGAGATATCAGATAATATCCACTCTAAAAATCTTCGAGGTTGAGCAATACGTCTTGCGATCTATCTTAAAGTTGCTTCTGATTCAGTTATTATAATCAGATGATTTTAGTAATACGGCGAATAACGAATTTGTTGATTTCGGGTCTCGCCACCAGCGTTTGGACTCAGTTTGTGAGCTTTACGCGAACTAACTCTCATTTAGAACCGACTTTCGCGAATGATGAATTTTTTTGGAAATGAACAGTGTTAGAGATATTCCACCGTTACTCACTATCATCAAGTTGAGCGGGGTAAAGCGGACGACCTTTCTCCGTTCCGTGTGGGGGAGCCACACTCCGGGGTCTCCGAGGATCGAGCGAGCATCACCACCTGCAGCCATGGCGAAGGGGCAGTGGCAGCCGAGTGCAAGGCGTGACTTTCTGTAGCGGGAAGCCATTCTGATGAACACTAAGGTAATTTGCATAACTCGCAGTGTTTGGCGTGTTCAAAGTTGTGTGAACATCAAGAGAACTCCTGGTAAAGCGTGTGAAATAGCCGAAGACTTTTGGGAGGTATATTAATTTTTACGAAGTAATTTTGGCCCACAATCTTAAGCCTAGTGAGACTGGTATTATGGTAGTCATAGAAGGGCCTATTGATCATTAAAAATATGAACTTTAACGACAATGAGTCAAGGTTAAAATGCAGCGATCAAGAACAACAAATAGGAAATATTGTATTATTGAATGTCATATTTGTGCATTTTGGGGGATTTTAAAAAGGGGGTATTTTTACATTACATGTAATGAGAAGAGTTTATTTTGCAAATGTTTTGTGAAATGTGTTATTAGTAGAAATAAATAATTGTCAATTTTACAGTGTTGTGTTTCCTTTATTAAGGACGTATATTTTAAGACCCATAAAATGGTCCGAACCCTATATGCCCTGGTTGTTTTTGTCATTAGTGGGTCACAGTAAGCAGTTCTGGGGAAGCTGACTAATGGAGTCAGGTAGGTGATAATGAGCAACAGCTTTGACCCACTCTTTAATTAACTAATGTTTTAATATATGAAGTAGCCTTTGTATTAAAGTATAATTTGTAAAAATTATGCAAAGCATGTCATTTTTTATAGTTTACATATATGTAAGAAAATTATATCTCTCATCCGAATCTTTACTTCATTTCTTTTCCACGTGGATCTCATTTATTTGCTATATCAAGAGAGCTGAAAACTGTTTAGAAGTGCAGATGTATCAAGCTGACGGAGATATCAGCTTTAGAATACTATAGCTGCTGGCTATCTCTCTCACTCAGTCACCACTTCTTCGTTGTGAGACATCTTGACCTAGAGAGGCTTCCTGGCACACCACCCTTTGCTCACATAAACATCCTAGCCCTTCGCGACCGGAATGATTCACCTTCTGGATTCATCTTCTGCAAACTAATTTTTTGCCGTGCAATTAAAACACAAAAAGATAGTTTAATTTTGGATTCTGTTCAAAATTTCAAGAAAAATTATACCAAACAACCATACTCAAGTCATCCCTTTTCCTTTATTTTATATGGAGAAGATTAAACTGCTATTGTCAACATCAATATAGAATACATGAAAATGATTGCACTTTCCTTTTTAAAGTTAGTTTCGCCTCCTATATACACAATTTTGCACACTGGTTTTTCATACGGAGTTAGAATAAATAAAAGAGATAAAGTATTAATTTATTTCTAAATTTTTGGAATATGATTGGAAAGTGAGTCAAGGCGAAGGGGGGGGGGGGAATTTTTATTTTGGAGNGCGCCGAAGGGTTTGGTGGTGGGGGGGTCACTCCAGGTTATTGAAAGTGATCTAATAAACCATTCTACTGCACTGACACGCTCCTTTACTGTCCAACATTCCATGGCCATCCATGGTTAACTGCCTTGAAACAAACGAGTAAAGTGGTATCCTCATCTCCAGGGTCCAGTTCAGTAGCCCCGACAAGTTAGCCGGAATTTTTTTTTAATTCTCGACGATTCGAGCGATCTTGGGCTTAAGTCTTTGCTCAATTTTGGTCAGGCATTTTTATACTTTGCTAACCCTTAGCTTTTTAATAGTTAATCAATGAAAATATTTTCTAAATTTTCAATATTGCTGCTAAGCGTAAATCACGTTAATATGATCACGGAATAATGAAACTATTGTTGTCGATGTGTTTTGACCTCCCCGACTTAGCTCACTCACTACGTTTGAGTGCGATGACGTGTTTGTGTAATGAAATTTAAAAAACCGATACATTGTTTATTACTCATGCACGTTGGCATTTGTTACATATCCGGCAGAGAATTAGCGCGTAATTTGAATTCTGCCACGGTACTGTCGCTATCACGTGACTTGTCTCAGAGTGAGTGGTGGGGGAACTCGTACGCATGTCTAACCATGAGCTAAACGTTCTTTTTTCAGTCGTGTTCAGATCACGGCAGCAGTGCGCGTGTTTGATGAAATTATTGCATTATATTGCGCAATCTTTCCTGGCTTCTCTTTCAGATCAAGTGCGCCATTACTTTCAAAATTTTTGTTTTTGAGCGGGGGTTGATTTTTTAGTGTTTATGTCCTGCAGATCATAGTGGATAATTTTAAGAAAAAAATCTTGGCCTGCGTAAATCAGTTAGACATTTTTTAAAAGTTTATCTCTGAAATGCTTATTGATTATTTGAATCACTGCGGTACTATATTAACTGTACATATTGAATTTGTGAATGTTTCCTATAGATGATGTAAAATCCTGTTAGATAATTTTGTGAAACAAGAGAATACAAGTTATGAGTCTGAGTCTGAGCTTCGACGAAGGCGGTCACGTTTGAATGCGCTCCGCTGTTTGTCGATGTTTTAAATGTTGTAGTGTTAGTATAGTTTTGGTTCTATTTGTAGAGTGATGTAATTGTGACGACATGGGTGATTGATTTTGTGTTTTTACGTGTTTGTGTTGAAGAAAATTTAAACTTTATTAATTTCATTGACATATCTGTTGTAACATTGCGATATCTTCTCCTGTGAACTCAACGCCACGAGGTGGCGTGCGTGCGTGCGCGGACGGTGGGTAAGGTGCTGACTGGCGGAAGCAATGGGCCTCGAAGGTCGATGCCGTGAGCGCAAGAGATCAACCGGTTGCGGCTCATGATAACAAGAAGGAAGAAGAAAATTATAAATCATCCGGTGAAATTGTAAGAGCTGCACGGGATGCTGCGAATGACATCCATCTTATCGTTAAACATTTACAGTCGTCGCATAGAAAAGTTAAGGTATAAATATAGCAGATATTAATCTTTTATTAAACAAAATCAGAAATGCCCTTAATACTTTACAAGTTAGTGCGGAGGTTGTGAACATTCCCGAACAAGCCATTTATCAGGTGGTGGAGAAGGTTACATCCTTAATTATGGAAACGAAGAAATGTCAAATGCCCCTTTCGTATGCTAGTGCTGTCTCACCTCGCACTCCCAAGAAGCCTTCGTTCCGATTATTATGTACAGCTGCTCTGTGTGGGTACCAATGGCACAACTCTCAACATCAAGAGCAATACTTAAAGCTTAAAGTGTGCCTCTGTTAGCCATCACGAGAGCATACAGCACCTCAGCAACCGAAGGGCTTAAAGTGCTGGACAGGACATTTACCTCTTGACCTCATGGCACAGAAATTAGCAGCCAGATACGCAGTGAGAAGATCCAAGGATTGTTTCATTGGTAAGGAATATTACTCTGCAGAAACCGGCACAACAGGTCAGGTAATCCTAAAGACACTCGAGATGATAATTCAGTAATTCACATCAATACAAGAAACTCATAGAAAACACAGTCACCAACCTGATTCTGAAACGATGTCAAGAAAGATGGAGCGAGTCATCCAAAGCACGTTCTGTCCTTACTTATCTGCCAGGGGGCGAAGTGGAGCTGATCATCGTCCCAGAAAAGAATATGGATCATTCAACCAACGACTGGCTTCTTTTATCCTGACAGATGACCCGTTCTGCCGATGCGGACAGAGTGACACATCCTCACATCTGCTAACAAACTGCTCTGAATTTCGCAACATATCGAATGAGTTCGAATACCTAATCAAGAAGAAACTAAATCGAGAAAACACGGCTTCTATATGGGCTTCCGATTTACGTCCTTTGTTGGAAAAACTAATGACTTGGATCATTACACAAAAACTTGAATGGGAATAGAAACTCCAAGAGATACGACGGACAAGAAAGAAAATGGAAAATAATATTAATATTATAATATTTTTGTTTTATGTTTCTCTTATTAATGTTTTGGGCAGATTTATTATGTATGTAGTGTTTAATTATTATTTTAAACATATTTCTTTATTATTTTAATCACAAATTCATGTGTTGTACAGATTTATATTAACCATAAACATGTATATTTTTATTTCATTTTCACACAGTAATTACTACACTAAGAATTTTAATTATCAGTTGCCTTATATGTTTTATACATTTTCAATTATTTTAATGTTTCTTTTAATCTGACAATAATATTTTACCACTGAAAATTTTGTTATTTTATTTTAGTTTTACTCCTAAACTATGTTTCATAAACGAAGCAGTAATTTTAATAGTACCAATTTTACCACCTGACCTGAAGGAGGTCCCCAATCACCAAAAATAGTCCTCCCAAAGAAAAAAAGACCAATAAAAAATAGCCCTATAAGAGTAGTAATATGGGCATCATGCCTAGGAGTTCTGCTCTACCCCTTCCCCATTTCCTTTTTATAAAAAAAACAAGTTATGACAAAACCAATGCAGCGAGGAAACTAAAAGCATTCAGGGTGCATGTTTCTGTGATTGGAGAGTACTCATATGTATATTGAAGTCAGATTATTGAAGATGATTGTTTTGTAATTTGTTTATGTTGTTATGCTGTTAAATGTTATATAACATTTATTTAAGTATATATGCTTATGTAATAATGCACTTAAGTATGTAATTATCCAGCTTGTTTTATTCATTTTTTGTTTTGATATTTTTTGTACTTTATGTTCATTAAATCTGCTTAGTGATTCAAAGCAAATTTTAATGTTGATTTTAACATTGATCTCTCCTTTTGTTTCCCAGTTGTCCTGTGTTAATCTGGTACTATCATTAATTCTTAATAGTTAGCAGTGCGTGTCATTTTATTTTAGTTTTTATCAGTACAATATTAAATATCAATTTATTTAACTGATGAATTTAATGTTTTATTTGGAATTTATTAGTTTGTTGAATGATCGATAGTGAATGAATATATGACAATTAATCTCATTTTTAACAGCAACACTGATCAACAATTATAAAGGTTAAGTTTTCCCAAGAGGATAATTGTTCAGCCCTCTTGTACGCTAGCACCAAGTGGATCACGTGACCGAGCTCTTTGACTTGCGCGCCATGACCTTTCTTTGACGTCGGCACAGCACCCCACCTTATCTGTCCGCAACTTCTTGTTTTGAAACCCGCACTGGATATGTGCAATTCAGGTGGTGACCATGTTACAACTTCCTGTGATAATCTCTTATCAGTTCTTATCTGTTGCGACACCATCCTAGAACTACTAGCTCTACGTAAGATACACACTTCCGGCCGTAAAGTAAGACGTAAGTAACGTAGCACCTTCCTTACGATACTCAGAAGTTGGACCAACTTGGGTTGCTGCATTTCTTACTTCAGTGTTTCCCAAACTTTTTGAGTGACGGAACACCTTAGTAGTTTTTAAAATTTCCCGGAACACTGTATTCATTTTCTAGTTCTAGCAAAGCACAGAGGTAGAGTTCCAAGTTTATGTGTTTATGTAGTAAAAATAACTTTATTTTGTTTAATAAATGACATTTATTTATGTATTTGATAAGAGCGAGAATTTAGAAACAAAGAATATAAATAATTATTGTAAACTTAGAAACAAAAAACAATTAATATAATCTCAAAAACAAAAATGTTTTATCAATGACCTTTTGATACAATTATATTATTGAAGCTTTCTCAGTATGCTCGGAAATAAATTAAGATTCTGGGGAAAATTCCGGTTTGCGATATCATGAAGTTCTGAGAAATATGATACAACAATGTCTCTCAATGCTTTTATTTGTAACACGGCTAAGTATTTGTAACATGACTTAACCATAACACATAAAATGCGTACTTGATCGCGATGTGTTATATTTGCGAGAAAATGTGAAATTTGCGCTGTACATATCAGGTTTTTCAATTTTATTGCGGAACACCTACTAACATCCCACGGAACGCAGTTTGGGAAACCCTGAAGTAATAAGTGCAGCAACCCAAGTTGGTCCAACTTCTGAGTATCGTAAGGAAGGTGCTACATTAAGACAATCACATACTTGGACCCAGTGGCAGATACGACTAATATTTTAGGGGGGTAATAATCCAGAGAAACACACCAACCTCGAAAACAAAATTGAAAATTGTAAGTTTAGGTCATCTAATTCTTAATTTTAAAAAACATATCTACAGTAACGCCCCAATTTCATGATTATTTTAATTTTTTGTGGGGTAGGGGAAAAATAAGCAAATAACTTCTATTATAATTAAAGACTCAAAAAATTTATTCGCGTTTTTAAGACAGAAAAATTTTAATTTTCAATGTGAACAGAATTGCTGCAGAAGATGGTGCTGCAGCTGTGGCTTTTGAAAAGTTAGTACAGATGCTGTATACAGCAGGGACTTCCTTTCAATTAGATCCAAAATTTGAATGCGTCATTAATACTTAAGACATTGACTTTGGCCGAGTAGGTCAAAGTTAATATACACAAAAATTTTCAAAAGTGCCGTTTCACTAGAAAAAACATGTTGAAAAATTTACCTAATTTCCAATTTTAATCAAAGTATGCTACATAAATTTTCTAGATAAGACGATAAGATATTAAAAACTCCAATTTCTTAGATGACAATATTCCGAAATACTAACCCTTAAATACCTAAAAGGTGATATATGAATATTGAAGTATGGGTTTATATTAAAACATGTTAATAGCTCAAACATCGATATCAAGCTCAAACAAGAAACGAACCGAACTGTTTGGACTCATTAAGGATGAATGGATTTGTTCCAGCAGCAATCCCGAAAGATTCCGAAGGGTTCCGGAGGTTATCGGGAAAAGTTGTGAAAATTTCGTGGTGTTTGAAACACTTCTGCTATTTTAAAAGTATTATTCATTCTTAGAACTATATTTTTAATTTAGGTATATGCACAAGAACATGACAAATTTTTTGATGTTTATTAATTTTTCCTATGATTTGTTTAGTGTCTTTCTCAGCAGTTCAAAGTGAGGGGTCTATAATAAAATATCCTATAGCAGATTCCGGTGCCTGGTGGTAATACACTCAACCGCACATTGATCTTCCATGTGTTTTCAAGATATAATATCACAATGTTTAATTATTAATAAGCTAATTGTTAATTTTTATCTTATTTTTAAATACGGTTTTTTATTACTTGTACTAATTTTATTAGATGTATGTCATTTTGGAACTGCTACTTGTTCACATTTTCCCATCAAAACTTGAAAATGTTGTTTGTCATTTTCTTCAATTTTTTTAGATGTGCACTATATCATTAATAAATGTTATTATAAAATAACATTGTTGACCTTTTTTGATCGGAAACCTCATTATACAGAAGTCGGGTCTGTTGCGGACATCAAAATATTAAAAATAGGTTTTAAAAATAAAGAAATAATTTTTCCACAACATATATTGTAGCATAACGAAAAATGTACCTGAGTTTAATCATTGAATTTATTAAATAATGGTATTGCCTCGGCTAGCTCTTTCTCAGGGATATTATTATGTAGGTTCGGATTATTTTGGAGTTAGCGTGGCTCAGTGGGTATAACGCTGAGTTGCTGGCTGGATGGGCGGGGTTCGGTTCCCGATTTTTCATCACACCTCAACATGCAGACTGACTCCAAGGCCTACTCAGCCTGCTGTAAAAATGAGTACCAGGGTCTATCCTGGGGTCAAACCGGTCGGTGTTTGAAACACTTCTGCTATTTTAAAAGTACCTTCTAGCACCGGGGTCAAGAAATTGCGGAGCTCTACTCTCCGCGAACCCCATGGACCCTTCGGGGCCTGATGTGGGATACTTTGACTTTGACTTGAGGTTCGGATTATTTAATTAAGGGAATGACCATGCTTGGTTTCCTTAACACAGGAAAACGCTTGATTAACAAATTAACTCATTAATTTTAATAAGGCACCATACAACATACATTATCCCAAAAAAACACATGTTACTTCCTGACACATAATATGCAAGTTGCACTGTATTTACTAGCAATTTAGGCTTCTTAACAAACATTTTCATTAAACAATTTTAAATTAACAAACAAAATTGGCTTCATTACTTTCCAAAACATCTGGTTACAAGTTAACACTGAATTTACTGACGAATTAAGTCTCTTGAGAACATTTACATTTACAATTAAAATCAACTTCATTCTTCTTTTATAGATGGCCACTTTACGTAAATCTGAAAGTTCGACAGTTCAGAAGTCTTGGCCCTCATCATCAATACCAGATACCTCTAACAAAGGTGACAGATCATTCAGCGATTAGTGCAATGGCACTGGCGTCTAGGAAGGCTTCCCGACTGGTTTCCTGGTTCTGGGTGACACTTGGCAGCTACGTCAGCGGTTCCAGGAAGTGAGCTCCGTTCTTCGAACTGGCGCGCCCTCAGTCTCCAGAAAACCCCGTCATTCTTGGAGTACTCGACCGAACGTGATCGTTCCGTGACGGCATAAGGTGAAGTTAGAGCGTGAAAAATCGTCGCCCGACTCGATCTTTGGAAATGATCATCTCCGAAGAGACCACCAAATGAGATAATTCTCTGGATAAGTCAAAATGACGTTCAAACCGATTCTCATTATCTAAAGTCGAAAACTGATTGTAGAATCGAAGTTAATAAAATGTCGTAAGAACTCACAAGTCTAGAAACATCATGAACATGAGATCCAAACTCAAAAATCATAAGTATACGAGCTATCAAATCACAAGTATACGAGTATGAGACATCGTAAGTAAGTTATCGGCAGCATGAGAATGAGTTGACTCCTAATACCGAATGAGCTGAGAATACGATAGTATATGAGACCGAATTTCGCCTCTGCAGCCGTATAAATGGGCTTCCACTACGCCCGACTACCATTTCCACTCACGATCTAAATTTGAATTGTCACATGACTGACACCTCCAATACGATTGAAATCCCCTCTTCTAGGCGCCAGTCATGATTGGTTATTTTAAATGCGATTCCTTACGCGTAGGGCCAATCTCTGAGTTACATTTCCAACGTTTCTTTCAACCCTCAACGGCGTCTTTTTCAACCGCCGTTCTCGAGCGGTTTTTAACAACGACGTATTTTGGCGCGCATTTTGTAACAAGTGTCCTGAAGCGTGCTTGAGGTTAAGCCGTTCGCTGCGTGTTTCTTAGCTATTTCTTTCTGTCTTCTTTAGTTATATTATGTGTAGAGTTTGAGTATTTGCAATTTACAAATAAAAGATACTAATTCGAATCATCACTAAGCCAGTCACATTTTTCTTAGCAAATAATTTACTAGATAAATTACAAAAGAATATTTTTGCCACAATAATATACCAACTCTATCATAAGACGCATACATGATCTGATAAAATTCATTTCCTCAATATTTTGATTCAACCCAACATAGGTGTTAAATTAAATGTGACATCTGCCTTACATTTATTTCAATCGTCCGACACCTTGATTCGTTCTTTTTTCTATAGACCTACTCATTTTAGTCAAGAAATATACATTCTTATGTTCTTTTATGCATTATGAATACCACTAGTGTGAACTTAAGGAATATTGAGAAACAAACATTTACATTGTTCTTACATGACACAAAATGCAATGTTGACTTCGTTTGCTCACATTTCAATCAGTTTATTTTAATAGTCAAGGGATTAGAGAATTACCAATTGCAAAGAGGAAAAATAGAAAATGTACTCTATAAACTTAACTTTTATTCAAACATTTATACTTTGTTCTTTGACTTTGGATATCTAATGGATAGTGAACAGTTTTCAGGTTTAAATAGTTTTGGTATTTGATACTCTTGGAGTCTCTCTCCATTCTTGTACTTTAGTACAATATAGGAATTATATCTCGTTTCATCCTTTTCCTTTATTCTTCATTTATAATCATATAGAAAACAGTAAGGACCTCACTTTGTGATACTATTTTAGAATGGGTGTGATACTCTCTAAGTATAATAACAATTTATTCACCAAGCAGACCTCGAATCAAATGTGAGCGTAATCACTGTTTTCTTTTACTCCTGGCACATAATACCATATTAAAGAAAGGAAATCATCCTGAAGTTTTCTGTGATAAAGTATTGGATTGCAAATAACCTGCAAGAAGAATTTTAAGGAGAAATTTCAATAACGTTTCGTGCAATTTTAAACACTTATAGTAAGCTACCTTGTTACACATTTTGCCCGTAAAGTACTTCGTAAGCATAGTGACGCAATACTCACTTTTATTCTCACGCAATAGGTTCTGGGAGGAAAATATTGCAGCTCGATACATATTTTATGAACATGAGGCAAGTAGAAGCAATATGATTCATAATACAACACAACTCGAAACACCTCCTTCCATGTCCATTTAACGGTTCCGACCAGCTTAAATTCAAAATAGGCGGCACTCCCTCAACGTGAAAAGCAAAACCGCACACAACGAAATCTTCTGTTTCCAATACCACTGCGCTTTACGTGGTTACGTGTACGTCCGTTGTAGATCCGCAGCACAGACTATAAACCAGACGCCCCTCTCCCATACTAACTGTGTATTAACAGCTTTCAGCGCTCCTAACATTCTGCTATGCTAACTACCAAGTTCAAAAACCGGCCACAGGGCGCGTGGCAGTTCCCGATTCCCCTCCCCCTTCCCCCGCCAGGTACTGTACTCACCACTCCCTCGACCTCATGCTTCATAATTTCACAATAATTTAGCTGAAAATACTTTCCCCACAAAAATTAACATTTGTGAATAGTTAACAAGATGTATAACTGAAATATTTTACTACACATATGAAATAGAAAATGAAAACAGGACAATTGACAGGAAATGTACACATAGAAAATACATACTTGCTCTTAATTCTATTTATTCATAATAAAGATTCAGGACATTCTCATATGAATGGAAATATACAATCCAGTATACAAAAATGGGGTATACCTGCAATAAGTTACTCATTTATTTATATCCACCAACTATTCATATCATTAATAAATAAATGAGACTGTTAAAACAAGTCACATGAGAAAAGCTGTCATAGAAAGGCTATATAGAAAGCTGTCAATGGAATGTTGGTTTTGCTTTACGCCACAGTGGTGTATAAATACCTCTGCTCATTGCATGAGAGAATTACATGCCACAAATCTAATGAAGGTCAAGTAGAAATAATTGATAAAGAAATGAAGACAATCCACCAGTACCATGTC
>NNCF01133720.1:251425-286545 GCA_002313205.1 Laupala kohalensis
TGGCGCTAAGACAACAAGAATTACTTACCTTTCTGGTGGGGTAGGGAAGGCGTGGAACGTTATTTCCGGGTTGCCGCTTGCATTAAAGCACCCCGGTACGGAACACACAAAAATTCGTGGCATTACACTATATAAAATCCACTAAATGTGCGAATGTTGACTACGGCACAGTACAGCCTGAGCACCACACGCAGAATGTAATGTGACGAACAAAGAACACTCGCAGCCAATAGGAGAAGGGTGAACACGATCTTGCAGCCATCTATTGAGCGCTGGACAAACTGGGTGACTGGTAGCGCAGTCTGGCAAGTCTACTATGCTAACTACTTGAAGCTTCAAACCTCATACATTTAGCGGGTATCTAGTTTCCTGGCCCTGATCCGCAGCCTCGATAGTTGTTTGGAGTGAAGGGAAAGTTGATTCAATGTGTCTTATGATAACTCCTTAACGTTTTGCTCTCCAGAGTGTTGGTGTATAATTCAGTTTAGATCGGGGTATTGACTTCATCTACAGCTATTGAAATTCATGTGGTGTCGTGTTGGGGCATGGCATCTTTTAAAGAAAAAGAAACTGAACTTGAGCGTGAGGTTAGGGTACACTTGAGCAATCCAAAGTCAGCGGAAGCTTCGGCAGAAGCTTTGCTAAACGATTTAGTGGATACAGTGATCTTAGGCATAGTATTTGAAATTCACAGAGCAGCTAAAATGGGTTTAGTTGACAAAGAAGATGGGATCGCTGAGGAACAGAATGCGTTTGACATAGCTGAGGAAGGTGTAGGAGACATCTTCGGACAGCAACCGGCCAAGAAAACTGTTAATCCTGTGTGTCCAAATTGTAAACGTAGTAAAGCAGCTGTTAGGTTCGCCAAACATTTAGAGAACTGTATGGGTATGGGTAGAAAGTAATACATTCATTGTTTTGGAGAATTTGGCAAGTTCTAAGAATGTTCAGTTACAATTATTTATAGTTCTTTTTGGTTGTCCTATGTTAATTTTACAATGAGCAGTTCTCCAATGAAGAGAGATGAATGAATAATTATGAGTTGGAAAAGTATTGCTGAATGTTTTGTTTCTAATTTAATTCATGTTATCAATACAAATTGAACAATCAACTCTTGGAATGACTTAAAACCCTGTTAATTCTCCATGCTGTTGCAGATGCTCAAAATGAGTTAATAGACCACTCATATTGCCAACAATCTTGTACCTGAATTAATTGAAGGAAGTTTAAACAGTTTTAAGAGGGTAGACTGTGTACTTTGTATCCGTGGTACATCAGATAGAGTTTAGTTGTGTAACCTGTAATGTATTTGCCATCAACAATTTGTAATCAACAACAATTTGTATTTGGCATCAACAATAATTTGTAATCAACATCCATGACAGACATTTTCTACTGTAATGTCTTTACTATGACAAACCTTTGATAGTATGTGCTGAAATAACTCATTTAAATTACTCAAATTTCAAGACCAACACTCGGGAACAAGACAAAAGAAAAAAGAACAAGTTCAATAAGCTGACATTTGCTAAGTATGTTGAAAGTCAAAGTGAGGCATTGTGGGTACAGTGGGAAAATTTCTGTCATGGGTGTTTATTACAAATTCCAAATACATTTCATAGCCAGTATCATAAATTCTTACTTGAAGTTTTTTAATTTTGACCTTCTGTTCCCTGTGTAATTTGAGTTATTATACCTCTGAAACAGTTTGGGAACACGGTAAAATATATCTCAACTGAAGTAAATAATATTTGGAGTTGCTGGCTTCCTTTTTATTGCATCTAGGTGTAGCACATTTTTCACCAAAATGAATTTTAGCTAACTCGCAAATTGTTAGTCTTCTTAAAAGCATCTCTAAATGTGGATTTCTGATTGTAATCTACAATGTTAATGGATTATAAGAGAAGGTTTATCTTCTGTATGTATGATATTATTAGTAAGTTACACAACCAATGATTAATTTGAGTATTTGGGTGTAACAAGTATTTACACAATACACACTAAGTTACACAAGAAGTGGATGGTGTTAATGGGCAGTACAATTAATTTATTAGTTACACAACCAATGATGAACTCAAGTTTTTGGGTTAAAAGAGTATTAGATAGTTATATTGTTCCTGTTGCTCAATAGTTCGCTGTGCGTGGGAATTGGTAGTGAAATTGAATTTCACGGTTAGAGGAAGTTCAAAGTACAATGTTGTTTTTAACAAGAATAGGCCAATATGCACTGGTAAGTTGATCCACTTTATTATCACTTGCTAACTACCATATTTCTACCTTGTGGAATTTTTCTATACCTTGTGTGCAAATTTTCAACTCTATGTGAAGATGGTTTGGTTGTTGTATTTTCTTGAAGATGAAATTAAGGGTTACAAGGAATCTCTGCTATGTATGAGGGCCTTAAGCATGGGGAACTCTAGTACCTGGAAGTATATAATGAAGTAAATTGATACTTTTCTTGTATTTAAGGAGAAAATTGTTCATAGCAAATCTTAGCGTTTGTTAGTAATTAGGATCTTAGTGATTTATAATGTTTATTTTTGCAAGTTGGTGAAAGAATATGAGGATACTAATGCATTCAAGGTGTATGATTTATTTTTTTCATAAAGGAGACTACTAATTTTCATTTAATGTGAGAATACATTGTTAGCTGCACAGCACGAATTAAAATATTTTTTATTTTGTGATCTGATAATTAAATTTGGTCATTTAATTAGTGTCTACTCACAGTTAATTTCTATTTACTTCTCAGACATCATTCATTGCTATTGCATTAAGAGTTTTGAATACTGTGCATTTTGTTGTCATTTGCTAATTTAAAGAAATCTGAAATATTTAAGTAATTATTATTGTCATCACCAATGTCTTCACTGCTGGGCTAATTCTTGTGAATCTGCTTGGAGTACTAATCTACTTTTTTGATGCTATGTTTTCATTACCTTACGTTTACAGTTCACTTAGAATGTATTTTGCATTAGTAAGCTATGTGATGTGGTATCTTAATTTGAATTTAATGTGGTGCCTTATATGAGTAAGCTCATAGGAGTATGTAGGATATTATAATGGAGGTGCAATAGTATGGATGGATATGAGCTAAAAAGAAAAGGAGTAAATTTTTTATTATTTGTGTTTGGTATTAAACCAGTTCTATAATTTGTGAATTATAAAGTAATACACTAACATTTTCCCAATAGATTATTTTGAGATGAGTGTTAACTTCTTTGTTTCATTACATTATTCGTGTTTTAAAATTTAGTATTACAATTTTCATGCCACTATAATCTAACTTTTCATGCCATTGCTCTCACAATCACTACAATTTGTACTTAAAATAAATAAGTAAATTAAAATCTTGGTTGCCTTTTGTAACAGTGTAGTGATAAACTTTTGAAAATGAAAGAAAATTTGCAAATTTTACTGATTATTTTTGTACTTCATTTAGCACTGCAAATTTCTACTTGTAAATAAAAATCTTTTCTGGAAATATGATGGAAATTGAAAATAAAGAACCGTACAAATAACCAAAGTAAATTTATAAAATTTGGAGGAAGTTTTTAGAGTATGTGTTAATCTTATCACATAGAGGACCAGTGTAAATTTATAATCTTGAGACCTGTTTTTATGTACATCTTGCAAAATTTGACTAAGGAACCTCTAGATTACATAATGTTTTAATTGTTTGTACTGTTACCGTTAAGTGATCCCAAGAGAAATTTTGTACAAATACTTTTTTCTTTTAATTTTATGCTGTTATTTTGTGTATAATAGCTCGTTCAGATGTAATATGTATTCTTTTTTATTATGAACACAATTTTTGAACAAAAATATTTTTTTACTTTCTGAGAAATATTTTTTTCAAAAATTAAAATTTTTGCTAAGTATTATAATACATGCAAAGTTATGAATATACTCCATGATGGGGGGATTGAAGATGCAATATGTGTTGCAGAATTTTGTTAATATGTAACATGTTGATAAATTTAAATTCTAGTTTCGTGTTTTTCTCAAATAAAGATATTAAAATTTTAATGTTCTTTTCATTGATCTGATAGGTAACTTGTCTGTTATGTAGTTATATATAAGTCATCATACCCAAGTAAACTGTTTCCATTTTAAGCTTAGTCTTTGTGAACACTATCCCTTATTCAACCTTAATCATTTCAAGAGGATATTTTGCTTTCTGTACATTCCAGATGTTCTAATTCAGTTTATTACCTTCATAGAGTGATATCGGTGAGATGATATTCGCATTCATTTTAAGAATAAATGACAGATGCGGTGTTGTCTAATAGTACTATTTTTATTTTAATGAGGGTACTTTGGCCAGCTTAACAGGCATCTTCAATCTACAATGAAATAAAATACAATGATATAAACAATGTGTTAAGGACATAAAGACATCCTTAACACATTTATATTATTGTATTTTATTTTATTTTATTTTGATGCCAGCTGAGCTGGGAAAAGTACTTGCATTAGAATGAAAATTGTACTAGTAGGCAACACCATGTCTGTCATTTATTTTTATCATCTTCATACTTGGGCAGCACCAGTGATTTTCAAAGTAAAGAAAGGGCTCTAATGACCTTGATATTGGCGATCCCTGTCAAGAATAGTGTGATACTCCTTAAATTCATTAAAAACTGACTGTACACAATTCAATCATGATAATTTTTACAAAATTAATTACATTTTACCGATTCACACCTAGATGCAACATGTCAAAATGGTATCCGGTGATTCACATCAACTGGTAGATTTTTAATCTGTGGACCACAGGTGATAGTCACAACTTACTATATTATATAAATATAAAATTAATTATAGATTTTGTCAATGTTTCTTGATTTCTTTTACAGCAAACCGCTAATCCCATTGAATCCACAGGTTTTGTAAGCGAAAAGCATTGTACACAGATTTCTCTATATTAATTATAGACTGCTCTTCGAGTTACTGCCAGGACACACACGAGAAAGGGCAATTAATACTTCGTAGTGTCTAATTTTTTCAAAACTGCATATGTTATATATTACATGTCAAGATTTCAGTCACTTGTTAAATAGCAGAAAATAGGTTGTTAAATTACGTAATTATTTATTTGTGTATTACAATACAGCATGTAAATTTTGTCATTAGCTATTCCTGATTTCAGGGCTTTTGAATCTCATATTATTTTGACATAAGCTTTGAAATTAACGCGTGGCATACCTTGAGGAAGATTAAGGTTTAAAAATGATTTCCCAACGTTTTTCATTTTTTCTCTACATTATTTGAATACCTCTTCAATGCATGTATTACAATATTGTTGCTACCTCTTATTTCTTTCTTCAACCTGACTTTGATAGAGTTTACAAAGGAAAATATTTGCTGTTCATGATGATTTTTAACATAGTTTTAATTAGTAGTTTGGATTTTTTGGTGCAATTATTTTACCATAATAATTAATGAACCAATTAATGAAAAATTTTTGTACTTTGAAAACTACTCCCCATTGAGCTTAGAATTGAGAACTGTCTAAAATTATTATAGTAAGAAAATGTTCCACTTTAAAAATTAGACTAATGATCATTGCTTTCAAACTCTCTGGATAAATCATTGTACCCCTCTCTTCTACCAGTTCTGTGAAAAGTTATTCTTTGAAAATTAAGCAAATTTTATTTGTCAGATGTTTCTCTGCTTTCCCCATTAATTTCAGTTGGAATTACTACATCTAAATTTTAGACGAGTTCTTGGTTTTGTAAGCAAACATGTTCCAACTTTATTTAATAGGCCTTATATTTACATGTATAATATTAAGGTTTTTTATGTTTTACTTTATATTCTTTTCACCTGCCTTAAAACAAGAAATTTTGTACTTGTTCTAATTCAACCGGATCTATTCCTTCTATGTCCAGTTTTATTTTAAAAAAATATTTTCCCAGGAATTTAAAATTTTTATCTAAATCACATTCATTCGTAATTCAAATGAGATTAGTCTTCAATTCTCTTCAAAACAATATTTACCTTGTTTATTCATATAAATTTAAAATTTCTTTCTTTACATTTAATCTGTACTTTCCAAAATAGTTTTCCCATAAAAGGAAATAACAGTTCATAATACTTGATTTTCAACTTTAATTCCTTGATTTTAGAATTTTCAAAAACCGTGTTTTGAGTTATTTTGTTGTTAAACTTGACAAATGCTTTTTATTTGTTTTTATTGGCTTTTACGTGCTCAATTTTATTAATTTACACCTGTATGATCAATAATTGTACAAATACCTATCTCATGTTTATATACTGCTTTTGAAGATTCATACATGGGTGGTTTTGCTTCAGTTTATTTACCCTCGTAAATTACTCCCTTACTTCTTTGCTTTCTTATTCCCACACCTATAAAAGATAGGTCTTGAAATTTATATTTATCTTACAATCATGGCGAAAAAATACCTTTTCTACTTCCAAATCGCATACCACGCACTGTACCATTTTAAACAATTTCATTTAACAGAAACTAAGTAATACAAGAAAAAAAACTCAACTAACTATCCACCGTCCAATAACACAATATCCAAAACGGCCACTGGATTTTTCTCAGATGTATAATTCCGAAAATTCTCTTTATTAAACATAGACATCAGGGATTCATTTTAAAAAGTTATCTTTTTTTCTTGGGGCTTTAGGGCTCGCCAACGTCAAGGTCATTAGAGCCATTAAAAAGTGTACTCTTAAATAAATAATCATCAAAACGTCATTCGCCCTTGAACGAAATATGTCCTTCCAAAAACCATATTAATTCAACTAGCGTTATTCACACATGAACATTCCTTAGCAAACAGTCATTCTAAAATATTTACTTTTAATAAGTAACCATTACATAGACACACAAACCAGTTGTAAACGTATTATTACCTCCACGAAAAAATTACTGTTTGCTAGATCACTGTTTATTTTGTTTACTAACCTTAATTTCTAAAGACCCGACACTTAAAAGTTCAGTACACAGTTTTAAACCTAAAGATTCACCTAGGTTTTTAATTCAACCCATTTCACACACTTCTCAAAAAACAAAACTTATAATATCCAAGTTTCTCTTGACAATCCGTTCAAATAACCACCCAAGATACTCCTTAGAACTATACAATGCAGTACGAAATATGGAGGTCATGAAACAAACACGACCTACTCAAGCGTTACGTAGCAAATAACTGTGCTTTGAAATATCGGCACAGCCTAATACACATTCGTGACACCATAGAAAGTCCGTATGCTGACCTCTCAACAAGCGACAGTAGCGCCTCTATCCGCCGGCGAGTATAACAATGGTGCCACAAAATATCCAACGACCACCTTAGATACTAAGGTGACCGTGGGTATCCTCAAAACGTACAATGGACTATACTTTTCATTAACATTACTCTTCATTTTCATTAAGTATTGCGAAATTTGTGTATAGCACGTTTAACTTTCATTTTGGGGCTATTATCATTCAATATATTTTTCATCATTTATTGATAATTATACTTAATAAATTAGGTGAAAACTTAATGTATCGTAATAAACAAAAATATTTCTTTACGTCAATATCGAAATATTGCCTATACTTCGTAGACTGCGAATATATATGATCCTGATTTTAAAAACTCCTATTTCGTAAGAATCGCAAAAGTTAGTTTCAAAATATACTGAACTTATTATTTTGAATAACGTTCTGTAGATAAAAATGAAAAAAAATCTCCCTATTCCTACAGGGATCGAACCCTCGACCTCCTAGTAACCACGCTCTCACTTTACCCTACACCACGGAGGACGATAAAGATTTAAGAAATGTATTTTTAAACACTATGGTAATTACCATATATTTGATCATGATTTATTTTGTTACATGGGCGTATATTTAGTAAATACTCAATGGTGAGTTGATGGATATCATTAATACTAAAATACCTCTGAACAAAAGCAGTTTTATAAACATGCGCCAACTTCGCCATATTTGCGATGGAAACACAAGACAGTGACCAGGGCGCTCCCAGTGACAGAAACCGGAGACCCAAGTTTTAAAATCTTGAACAAAATTAGAGAAAAGTTATCGCGATTCAGCGGAAGAAAAAGTCGAATAAAAATAGAATGGCAATGAAAAATATAGTGAAGCGAATATGATCGGATATGTCAATGAAGACTTAGTATTTCCTAAGCGTTTCAATGCAAATGATTGCATATTTGTCAATTTTAAGCTTCAAAACCGAGTCTTACTGTACCTGGCCGCCGCGTTGCTATGGAGTGAGAAATTAGCGGTGAGACCCGACCGGGTCTCTTGATATATTTACTAGTTACATCGCAATATTTGCATGAAAATTTTCTCAGTGATTGTTTGAGAATCACTAGATATGATTTCTGAAGGGTAACATTTTTTTGTAAATATCCAGTTTTTTCCAATTTTCTAAACCAGATGTCAAAATGGGATATTACTACAATATAGTTTTACTTAACTGTGTACTTGTTAAAAATTTGTTAATTGTGGCCGAAATCAATGATCAGACTTGGAGGAAACCCTTGTTAGGTCTCTAGCGAATGCTTCCCGCCAATGTTTCTTTCAAACTAAACCTTTCTTAGGCACAATACTTCATTATCAATGGATTAAGAGGTATAATTGTCTGATAAGCAGCTTGAACCTTTTGTTCAAGGTGATTATCATCTTTATGTTCAAAGAGATTTTGTAAAATATTTTCAACTCTTATAATATGTGAAAAGAGCTTTTCTAGTTTACTTACCACAAATCCTACTCTACACTTGTTTGTTCAAGCTTGGAGCTCGTAAGTAGGGGATATATATTACCTAATAAATCTCCAATACAGAAATCACTTCCACTTTTTGATTGTTCCCAGAGTATTTCTTACTCATGTGAGACATATCAAGGAAAACATAAACTGGGTCCTCAGGAATGGAATGTGGAAAGAAAGGAAAGAGTTTGTTTGGTCTTCATATACATCCCAAGATTCTCATGAGTGACGAGTATGAGGCAGATCCATCAAAAACCAGGGAGCAAACCTTCGTGGGTACGGAGAACTTCCCTAATAATAGTAAGCCCTAAGAACTCTATAAGTAACTGACAAGGAGCTACCAATTTTCATACTAACCAGCATCATAAACAATACCTCCTTTGCTGCAAACATACTGTCACCGTCTGCAGTTTTTTCTGTTTATTTGGTCTTGTCATTGACCACTTAGCCAATTTACTCTGTCATTGAAAGTCTCTTGACATTTAATTCATACTTTTCTCTTTTTCTTTCTACCCTTTCATTGTTCCAACTTGGCCAGATTTCTGTCTGTTCCCGTCTCTGCTGATCTATCAATCACATTAGTGTATTCTTTTTTTGTACCCTTTTGATATCTCTTATTTCACCTATTTTTCTTACAAATTCTCTAAATGCTAAATATCTCAGTGAGTAAGAACTCTCCACCGGTGTCCTATTTTCTTCTTTAAAAAATCGTGCCTGTTCTTGCCCACATATCTTACACTCCCATAACTTATGTTCTACATTTTCAATGCCCTCTTCACACATACATTCATTATCATCTCGTGATCCTCTCTTTTTGCGATTGCGCATTAAAATTTCCATGACCACTCATGAATTCCAATAAATAAGGAATCAATTTTAATCTTTTTTCCTCTTGAATACTAGATGAACCTTCGAAATAAACGCTAAGTATCTCTTCCCTTTTTACTTTAATCCCATCGTTATTGCCAAGCTTCAACTAACTTTCTAGTTATCATCTTCGATCTTTTCCCATCTTTGTCATAGTAGTCTGTGTCAGGGACGGATTCAGGATTTGATTTTGGGAAGGGAGCGTAAAGATATATACCAGGGTGTGGAATGTTTAAAAAAATTGACTTCTTGAAATATCAATTTAAGACACCTCTGTCCATAAATAAGGCTTTCACGTAAATTGCAGCGTAATTCGTGTTTTTCGCCAAATTTTTGCCTAGGCCGTTGCTTTCGAAGGACATACTGAATTTTCTTCGAAGTAAAACAATCTTCCTTTTATTGTGACTATTTCTCTCTCTTTCGAGAGGGGCTCGTACCCCCCTTCCCTTGGATCCGCCAGTGGTCTGTGTCTCATTACACCAACTTCTATGTCCCGAAGTCGTCGATGTTTAATTTTCGTGACATGCAAATCCAAAGGCATTACTTGTTTAGTACCTAAAGTGCATCCGTCGATATTGTCTTAGAAGTCATAACCGCTGTATTTGTTGCAATTTTGTTCTATTTGATGCACCTCTTTTATAATGGCCATTGAGTTGCCAACTGTTGGCGCCAAACGGCCATTCATTTCTCACATTCGTTGGTTATGAAGAGCACTTGTGTAATTCACTCTATTATCCACTCACAAAGATAATATTTCAACTGTGTTCTCTAGGTCCTCAAAATTTCTTTTCACCTGTGGTTTTTAGGTGGATGGTTTATCTAGGAGGAATGTGATTCATAGGCGAGGCACGGGTAGCGTGGCCTGTCAGTCGTCCAACAACACGCGCCGAGCGAAGACGCGTTGGTTAGCGGGCGGCGCGACGACGAGGGACGGAAGGTGAAGATGCTATAGAATACAAGTACTCGGGTGCCGAACTTATTTAATATAAACAATGATTTATAACTAATAATATACAGCCTAATATAATCTGCGAGTTGTTGGTATATGTGGATAATGAGCTTGCTTCCACCATGCATACAGACAGTGGAATTGCTCCTACCCCACACTTGTATAAAATGCAGTCAGCTTGCTTTTACCGTGCTTGGGTGATTTTTGAGAATCAAACTCCGAATCTAGAGACTAATATTCCTAACTACAGGTAATCCGGGAACCATGCCTGTGTATGTCGTCAAAATGAAATGGGAGGGCCATCAACCTATCATCTCGAGCGCGAAGCGTCACTCACCAAGGTTCCGTGGTGTCCGCACATACGGAGTACCGCGGCATAGGCCTCCCCGGGACGGCAGCTTCACCGCAGCAGAGAGAGCTTGTGGGCTAGAACCCTTGCTTTTTATTTGTCGTCCGAGGTCACCCTACCGATCAACTACGAGTCATACATTAACACGGAAAACAATAAGAATTGCATAAATGCAACCTACATCGCTTGCTATCTCAACAAGAACGTCGCCTTGCTACATAATTTTGCATCACTTCCAGGAGTCGTAATTGTAATTTACTAGAAAGCGCCAGATTTTTTTAGTCAAATCTAAACTGGCCCTTACAGTTTCCTATTTTTAATGACCTGAAAAAGTAAAAGAATACGCGTAGCTACTGAGAGAGAAGCTTCAAACACGTTTCGTTAAACACTAACACCACGTTTACCATTAGAAAGAACTGCTACTTTTCATAAATGCTCAAAAATTCTAATTTATTTTTGTGCTGTAACCTCATTAACTGAATTATTTCAAAATTTTCATTTTATGGAACATATGAAGTTCTTAATTGTTGGCGAATCTGAAGATTGTGATTACCGGAGTAAAAATGGTAAGATGTAACTACTAATGCAGTTAAAACGTTACTGAATTATTTGTTCAGATACTATTGACAGCATGCAGCAATACGGAATATGCAAGCCTAACAGAGGCTAACGATGAGTTAAAATACTTAGAACTTTATTAATAGTGAGGACTTGTAACGTGTGAAGTGATGTAATTCGTATCACTGTAGAGCTACCTTCGAAATCTCAAGGCCTGCGTCCACTACCGCGACCGGCATCGGTCAGTAAAGCTTTACTTCAGACTGATTAAATATACTTATGAAATATATTTTTGATATTTATAAATATGTTAGAAATTCAATATTTTACACGAATATAGAAAAATAAACATAGGATCTACTGAAAAGAAAATAGTCTTACAACACAAATACTTTATTTTCTGTGTGAACAAACTGAGACTAAAAGTGAAAACAAGATCATAGTATGGAAAGAGTGACTACTCTGCTTTTTATGGCAGTTTAATAGTATCACTTGCTCCAGAATAAAAACTGCATTCGCATTAGCTCACAGAAACTTTAGTTTTCCAAGTTTTAGAATTCTTGTAGAACACAAAAATTTTCATACGATTATTTATCAGAAACTAATGTTATCATTAATGATATTTTATATCGCATATTAGGTATCACAATTCGAAGTTTCTCTTCAATTTCTTTTACTTCACTGTCACCAAAAATAGAAGGATCGCTGAACTGATCACTAAGTACTGCAGAGCACTTATTACTTGGAGCATCATTAACATAAATGAAAAGTAATATTGTATACGAATCTTTTTGAATCACAGTCCAAACATAATATATGTTCACAATTTAAATAATTCAAAATTTCAAGATAATTTTAAATTAAAAAATAACCTCTTCCTTCTTCAATTCTGAACTTTCTTGAAAAGCTTTTTCTGTCATTCTCACAAATTGGCTCTTCGGTAAACTTCGTAAGTTCGAAAGATATGATGGGCTTCCGTGGGGTAACTTTGGTACAAGATATTTTTACTGCAATTTTCTCTCCAGTCTTTTCATCTCAGGTACGAGTTTCTTTTTCAATATCAGAATCCACGAAATTCAGTCCGCATACCTAAAATAATGTATGAAATGTTTGAATGGTTTGTAAATGAAATATAACTATTGTATTGGCCCAAGATTTATCATTATCTAAATACTACTATCTTTTAAATACTGACATAAATACAGAAGCATATAAATCGTATCATAGTATAGAACACTTTAAAATAAAAGTCATTTCATTCATTCTGAAATTGAAAGCTACAGATTACGTAACGGTTCATTTGTTATTAAAAAGAAGAAATTCATAAATAAGTTTTCTTATTTACTTACACTTGAGTACACCAAAACTTCTTAATTACAGCAACACACGACTAAATTCAATTTCTGAATCATAACTTCATCAGAGAAGAAACAAAAAACATCAATATTGTTGTCTGCGCATCTTGGAACAATGTAACGTGCTTGCAGTTTCATTTACATAAAGTATGTTTCAATCCACGTAAATTATGTTAATTTCTGATTACCTTAATTAAATATTACGGGCAAGAATCAAAATGGTGTAATTATTCTCATTGTACAATAAAGTCATAGGCACGAGAAGCAGCGAACATCGGATTCTGTCTATACTCAAACATCTGAAGAAGGGAACTGCTGTAGGCTATGACAGTTTTTAAAGTGGACTATTTTCGGTCGTTTCACCAGGTAGCACCGCGAGCGCATTTGCCTCAAAGAGTGTGTCTAGAGTGAGACCGATGTATCCCCTCCAGAGATCCGCCAAGTTTCCGTCAAAGTGGCGCGTGCTTTAAATACACTAATATAAGTATACATTGTTTGTTTCACGTGATGCACCACAAGGTCCAATCAAATGCTTGCCTGGACCAACATTGAGCTAGCAAAGCAATTGTAACAGAATTCAGTATTTTTGTCAGAGTCAATTAGTGCGTATTTAGTACTTATTAAGTGCACAATAAAAAAATTAGTGCATCGTTTTAATTGTTATAACGTTTATTGCTGACTTAATATTAAGCCAGCATAGCATCCCATAAACAAAAATATTCCATTATAATTGAAAGCAATCTATAGAATTTTTTAGTGCTTGACTAGTGCTACACAAAAATATACATCTGACCTTCATTTAAAAATAATGTTATAAACAAAATATAAAAAACTTTAAAAAATTATAAAAAATTGAACTCCCATATACTTCACTTTAAGAAAGCACTTACAATTACATTTACACATTTCCCAACAGTGCACTTTATCTACATTTTTAGTGCAATAATTTTCAAAAATTTATAAACATTTCCCCTCTACTATTTAAGCTAGCAATGCACTAAAAAAACTCCTTTCAAAAGTCTCGCAAAATACGTAAATCTTTTAGTGCTTGACCTCTACTACCCAGAAAATACTTATTTAGTATTGTCATGTCAATTGTTATTAACAAATTCCTAGTAAGTAATAAATATACAATGTTCTAAACGCATTGTGTTCCATTAGACTTTTCGATTGTGTTCCATTACAATTTTGAAAATTTTAATTTCAATTTTTCATGGTCATTTGTTTCTGAGAGATTTCGAAAACCCCGTTAACATAGCATTGATTTAACTGACATCTTATGGCATTTTTAATTATTATTAAAGTAAAACGGAAAGATTTTTTTTGTGGTGAATTTCCACACTCTAATGCAATCAAACTATAATACAGATGCATTTACTTTACAAGTTGCGTGTTCATACTCCCAGAAGACCGCAGAAGATGTGGATGTAGATAAACAAAGCTCCACTGTACCTCTATGTCGCTATGATGCTGGTTCGATTCCCGGTGACATTTGCGCACAGGTGTTTGAAATTAGTTTATACCATAAATCAGCTCGAAATATCTGTTTGGGAACTCTAATGAACAAAACCTTCGATAACACACTGGCATTGCTTACGAAAATCTTAAACTTACGCTGAGAAATTGGCAATTCGGCAATGCCGTACTACGACATATCTGGCAACGTTGCTAGCAACATTAAGGAAATAAAATTGGACCACTTTCTAAGTTTAATCCAAGGAGACTATACAGTTCAATCTCTTTTCCGCTGATAAATATCATAAGTATACGACTTTAATAAATTTGCTCAACGTTCCTAAAACAAAAATTCTGTACATGAAGTCATAAGTTTCGGTATTTTTAGTTTCTTCATTTGCGAATGATACAATAACATATTTTACGACGAAATGTTGTTTAATTTTTAAATTTTAGATTACCCTGTGACTACATTCTTAAATATTCCGTTAACAAGAATACAATCTACAAAATATTACAGAGAATCACGATAAAAATAAAGAAAACAACTCTAGAGTTTCTAATTCCTATAACAATTATGCAAAATACTTTGTTGTATTGTTGTTACCAAAAAGTGCATGTGATATGATTATACACCAGAACACTGTTTACTGAACTCACCAAAAGTTAAGAAATATGTAAAAACAAACTTCACTTTAATAAAGATATTGAGATGCTTTAAATTGATATGCTTTGAATTTTGTAATTTATAACCAAAGAATAATTTAAATAAAAATATATTCACAACTATAAAACAAATAGTGGATAACAAGACTATAGAAAAAAAATTATGGAAAGCGATCTTGTCGCACTAAAGAACCATATTTTTGAGACCAAAAAATTCGTAAAAATGAAAACAAATTAAAATACCGAAATAATTTGATTTTTAGGTCACTGTAAATGCATGTAAGCAAGATCTTCTGATTTTAACACTTTATTAAATGCAAAATATATTGTGCTTTGAATAACGATATTACCATTATTATAGTATACTTCCCTTGCACGCATAGTAAATAAGTGAAATGGATGGCTGATAATAAATTTGCTTTTGTGATCGTTCTCCAACATTATGTTTGTCTTCTAGATCGATGCATTCTGAAGTGGTATTATTTCAGGTCATAGAACATACAATCTTACTAAATTATATCCATATATAAATTAAATCTAAATAGAACTTGAAATCCTACTAAATAATGAAAGTTTCATCTTCGATGACCAGTATAAAACCTACAAAGAAGTGTACTGAAGTTTAAATAAAAGTTATGTGGTAGTTTAATTGTGTTTGCTCAAATGAAATCTATATTCAGTTACATTCATGAGTTTGAGAGCAGGGGTTTGTAAGTTAAATAAGTCCAAATATTATATTTGAACCACTTTTTATGAATATATAGGTTGTATTTTTTTAATTTGTAGATTGTTTTGTTATCCATTTTTTCTTATTCTTGTTCATTAGTTAAAATAACAACTTCTTACAACATGACACTTAATCTGGAATGCTTGAACCTACTAGTTACAATAACTTTGCATTTAATTGTGTATGTGTTATCTGATCAACTGCTTCGCTGACTTTTTATCCTCACTTTAAAAACCATTTTTAATGTCTAATCAGTATGTTTATCTTCACAAATATGAACAATAGTGTTGATTTGTAAAAAGTGATATAAAGAATGCTTCTGAATTAGATTGTTTTCCCCCTGCTATTGAAATCAATAAATTCTACAGAATGTCGATAGTAATGAAAGTGGAGAAAATAATGAAATTGATATCTGGGACAATGTAGGATACTTAATTAAATACAATATTAATTGCGATGTTTTATTGGCTAATAATCTTAGATAATGTGTATGAGTACAACTTAATTGTATTTGGAAGTCTAAATAAAAGTGATATATTCCTTTTGTTATATTTTTTGAGAACTAAAAACAAACTTTTTAGTAATGTAACTCTCAGTGCATATTATCTTATATGTTGCACGATTACATTGTATCTTGCATCCAATCATTTCTAACAGATGTAATTTATTCATTAGTTTAAAATTATTGAAGATATCATTAGAATTAACATTTAGTGTTATTCATTCATTTATATCATATATCTTTCTATATTGCTTAATTTCCTACTGACGTCTAAAAATAGTATGAAATAGTTTAATATCATTTGAAATTACAATAAACATCTCACATTAATTGATGCAAATGAGCTTTGAGCTCTTTGCGCAACTGCATAAAATTAGAAAGTAATAAGAATATTTATAAGTAATTCCTGAATGCGTATCTCACGAAATTCATGCGTTACCCTTCGATGATATTCAAATCTGTGATTAAATGATATCGATTTTACAGTAAGAAGCAACTTTTTACAGAGAAGTTTAATTTGAATTATATTCCCTAGGATGGCGTAGTGAGAGAATGAAACTTGAGATGTAATTTAAATTTAGAGAATACTAAAGTTTATTGTAGTTAAGAATATAAAGAATTTTTTTGTTATGAAAGTCCAAGATGTGTATAATAAAAATTTACAGAATATTTCTTCAACAGCGGCGTAATAAAACATTTTATCTCGTTACGATTTAATAGGGTATGTTCGCTAGTACTGGTCTATATATAGAAGCCAAATATGGAAGCAGTTTCAAGTTTGCCTACGATTGGTCGAACGAAAATGAGTTGCTTTTTCTCCGTCGCAGAGACGTGGCATTGCAAACCTAACAATCTTAAACTTCGAAGCACGCGGTACTGAAAAGGGTTTTTTCGTGAGCCCTTTTATGATCGGACGATGCAAAGGGATAGGAAATACTATTGATATCAATATTATGAAAAACTGCCAAATTCTGATGAAAATGCTTGTAAATTATCTCAATTTTGTCAGTACTAAACATCGAAGCAATAGAAATATTCAAACACAAAAACAACTTTAACCGTAAAGAAGAAGGTCTTAAGTTACGTAAGGTATGGCATCCCGCCCTTCGGCGTGTGGATGCTCGCCGCAGATGCGGGCGAAACGTCTGTTAAAACAAGAAATTATTACACGGTTTTCAAACCCGGAAGAGATTTTACTGAATAGAAAACTGTTCTCAACATTTGAGAATAACCAAAAATGCTACCTACTAAGCTTTCAAACCCTTCGGGCCCTCCCGACTCCCGGGACCCCCACATCGCGGAGGTGTGCGTTTCGCCATTGGGAGGGCAGTAATTTTTGAAATTGCTTGTGGAAGCAAAATAGCTAAGGTCAACCCTCGTGGTATGACGGCTTATTTACACAAGATGTCCACATAAGAGACACTTAAACTTCCTAGTGAAACATTATATATTAACTTTCGTTGAATTAAAACCTTCGATGCTACAATAGGCTGAGAAAATACAGTAGAAATCAGTTAGTTACATCATCAACGGTTGCGAAAAGTCAGTTGGAGTTTTCGTGGGTAAGTAACGAGTGAAAGCCAGTGACAGTTGATTAGAACCTTCTAGAATAAATTCAAGGCCATCAATCAGAGAGTATAAAAACAACCGTCGATCAGAAAGCAATTTGATTGGTTATTACTAAATGAATTCGGTTGGTAGACTAGCTTAGCGAACACTTGTAGAACCGACAGGAGATGATTCTAACCCAGACACACGTGGCGTCCAATTAATTCTTGCGCGAGCGCGCGGAGCGTACAAGTCATTGGGGCGTGGAAGATTCGCGAGTGTCCGTAAGACTACGTCGTGATTGCGCGTAGTAGTGTCCCGTGTTTTGGAGAAATTAAAAGGGTGCGTATGTGTGAATTACGAGTCAACCATTTACGAGTTCGCGAGGGCAAGAGTATGCGCCGTGTCAACGAACTCATTGGGCGTCTTATCACACAACCGGACGCAGAACAGCACTTCGGCCGAGGTTCATACTGCTGAGTTACGGTCACTGAACACGCTGACATCGAGAACATTCGTCGTCCCATTCACCATCAGAAGCAATTACCACCCACGGTGAGGTCTATCTATTTTTCATGATTGTGAAGCCGTCACGCATAAACAGCTTGTCATTCAGCTGATTGTGTTATGAAGTGACTGACACAAATTTCGTCGCAGAACAACGTTTATTAAGATGCCAAGGAAAATTGTTAAGAGCGCCACACGACTTGTTAGTACTTTTGGAGGGGAAGTAGTTTTTAGTGCGAATGTATGGGTGTATTGGGGAAATAATATTGAAGTTTTGTCGTTCTGATTTTTCATTGTTCTTTTTTATTGAATAAATGTAAATTGTGCTAAGTTCTTTTATTCCATGAAATAGGGAATCTAGACTTGTGGGAGCCCAATAAGATGGAATTTTCGCAAATCCACGCCCTGACTCACGCTATATTGACAGCGACGAAAATTTAATCAACAAAGAAATAAAATAAAATTTCTATCGAGTTACAATATATTAATGAAAATCGGAATATGTAGAAATTTCAATGTTTGTCCTGGATCTTACGGCAATAGCTAACGTCGGACCTTCATTAAAGTGTAAATAAAGGGGTGGTACCGAACATCTTCCAAAATAATAACTTCTTCCGATGTAAAGCGATACGAAACTGTATCTTCCAGTGTTGAGACAAAAACTGGACACCCCAAATGAATCGATAGACTTGGGAAGAAAGAATCGTCGGGTGACCGCGACGGGACTCTGGTTCAGCAGATCGGCCAGCGATGGAAACCCTGCCATGTACTGTCTACATGCTTCTGTGCGAGACTCCACCCCTGACTGCGGCGTTGTACCAATCTCTCATTTTCTGCATATTTCCACTAAGTATGTTTTAAATAATGAAAAACCAAAGAATGAGAAGTAGGTGAGTACCACAGCTAGGACAATAAAATATTTTATTTATATTTTCCAGTTTAAGACGGTTAAAATAAGAGTTTTATTTTCCTTAAGAAAGAGGGGGGGCTGCCTCCCCTAATTGCCGCCACTGGTGGACCTAGACATCGTGGCGTTTAAGAGGTATACTCGAAAAAGAAGAGAATATTTTCGTAAACTAAGTGATACACGTGAGTATTCTAGAGTATCTGAATATGTTAGCGTTTACCAAAAGCTCAAATGTTTATATTTAGTACTATACACCCTAGACCAGTGATGGGCAAACTTTTTAAAGAGGGAGCCAAAGGAAAGGGAAAAAATCTTTAGGCAGGCCAATATAATTTATTAAAAAATAAAAATGATACATTTTACAAAATTCTTGTATTTTTTGTGATACTATGTCCTATTAATGACTGAAAGATTATGAAGGAAAATGTGAGGAATGAAGCTATGACTGCATTTTTTAAAGTTTCTCATCATTTGGTTCGAACTGGGATGCACTTATTTTTAGAAGAGAAATTAAATGCTCATCTGTCAGCCTGTTTCTAAGGCAACTCTTCCGAAGTTTCATTGTAGAAAACACCTGTTCACATATATATGATGAAGCAAACATAGCAGTAACTTTTGGGCAAGTGATATCAGATTTTGGAAAGTGGATTTCCACAAGGACTTGTAAAACTCTAATTTTGGAACATTATGAAACAACTGTTTGAGTTGAGTGTTACATTGTAATTCAATCAATTCAAGTTGCAAGTCCGATTTCAGTGTTTCACAGTTCACGTTGTAAGGCGTACTGAAAATATCAAAGTATTTTTCAATGACACTGAAGTCTTCAAATCTTTGTTCAAATTCACCATGGAGTCTTCGTAGACTATCTTCGTAGCTCTTAAGCTTTTCCTTCATCACCGGGGCTATTGAATTCAACCTCGGGAAGTGAGACAAGTCATTCTTAGCAAGATGAATCGCGAATAGAACAAGTCGTAGTTTAAAACCGTTGATATGACCCCAGATATCATTAATCAATTGATTTTTACCTTGCATCTTGTCATTTAACTTGTTCATATGGCAGAGATCTGCAAAAAATGTAAAATCCGAAAGCCATCTTCCAGGATTTTATACTCTACAGACCCCTGTTTCTCAAGGAAGAATGTCACTATTTCGTCTTTCAGCTGCCAAACTCGCTCGAAGACGCGTCCTGCGCTAAACCACCTTACTTTCGAGTAGTACAATGTATCAGAGTACTCAGGCTGCATGGATTCTCCCGAAATTGTCTGTGAGCAAGCCCTCGAGATCGAATAGCATTAACCAGCTTCACAATAATGTCAAGCACAGATTTCATATTCAAAGCAGATTTACACAGGGAGTCTTGATGTATGATGCAATGTAAAAATATAACATTGTTATCTGGATATTTTTCATTAAAGATCCCAACAAATCCTGATTTTTTCCCTGTCATATTTTTCGCTCCAACTGTTTTTGTACTACATATGCAATTTATAGGTACTTTCAAAGTTGAAATTCCTTCCATAAATTCATGAAAAATATCTTACCCTGTTGTAGTTCCCTCCAACGACCTCATGCATGTAAGTTCCTCTGTAATACAGAAGTATCATTTATATCAGAGTAATTGAGCAGAATTTAAATTGCCCAATCTTTGATTCCAACTGTGATAATATGCTTTTTTTTGCTTCAGTTCTGGAAGTCAGTTTTCCGTGCTAAGCTTATTGTTTCAAAATCTTTTCTTTTGTCAGGACATAAAATATCGCAAACTTTGAGCATGCAGTGTTTAACAAACTCTCCATCAGAGAGAGCTTTGTTACTTTTAGCAATATTGTATGCTACAACATAACTTGCATGTGTAGCTGCTTGCTGAGAACTATTTCCTTTCTTAAAAATACTTTGTGATCTGATAGTTTTTTGCGTATATCTTCTGCTTTTGGTTTTCTTTCTTTTACGGTCAAGTCTCTAATCTTGATATCGTTGTGCTCAGAGTTGAAATGTCGTGAAATGTTATATTCTTTGTAGACTGCTACAGTTTTGTTGCAGATGAGACATAGTGGTTTATCCCTAAGAACTGTGAAAAGTACTTCCAAGTCCATCCATCTTTGAAAACACGGCTTTCAGAACCAACTTTACGTTTCTTAGATTTTTCTAAATTTTTCACAATATGCAGAGTAAAACTGGTAAACCATCAACGCCAAGACAGGTCTGAATCAAGAAACGTGTTTCAATATTTAGCAGTGGTGGAGGGGGTAGCTACTGTGAGGAGTCTCCGTTGCCAGTTTTACTCTTCGCTACAAAGTTGCCAGCAGGCAATGCCTCTCACTCTTAATATAATATTCCAATATCTAGGATAAGCAAAAAAATGTGTATGTCGTTATTGATATAATACAAAAGAGAAAAATATTTATTTTTCTTACATGTATTCATTTTTATTCGTCAAATTAGGAATAATACCGCGCGGGCCGAATACAACATTTCAGGGGGCCGCATCTGGCCCGTGGGCCGTAGTTTGTCCATCACTGCCCTAGACACTTACCTTTATTTAGTGCAGCAATACTAGATTACATATTTCTAGTCATTCCAGAACATTTCAGGTTACAACTACTTCTTAGTGGCGCGTGTTAATTTAAAATTAATATGACAAATAGTAAAAATTTAAATATAATTTTATTTGAATGTTTACTTTCTATGAACCATTTATGGAACAGAATTTCGGCATAATATTCATATAGATCCAACTTTTCCAATTTCCTATGGGGCGCTAATGGTCCCCTTGCCACTCCACCCTGCGGGCGCCCATGTATACGACTCTTCCATCCCGCCATGATAGCCTACTAACCAACCCTAGGAGTAGACTATATTCACAGGCAGCTCGCATGGCGTGCCCTAACCCTGGTGCCCGTACGTGCTCCCGTTGACATCCCAGATGTAAGCAAGTATGAAACAAACAAATAGCTGACTGTACACATTGTTATTTTCTTTCAATTCTTATTTGCCTATCTATTCTAATAATGTATAAATACAAAAGTGTCTCTGTTTGCTTCATTTTTACTAAACCACTGATCCAATCTTGATTCAATTTGGCAAGTTTGTATGTTCTTAACTTAGGCTAACTTTTATTTCGAAAATGAGTGAAAAGAAATGACATGTTTTTGACGAATGTCGATGAAGACCGGGGAAAATCCATTTTCGAAGAGCTATTTTAGCTTTCGCTGACTAAACGGTTAGAGATAATTGTGAACCATGAGTTGCAATATTGTTCATCTCAAAGTGTTCAGTAAATAGTCCGCGACTACATATACCTTGGAAGGTTAACCTAAAGTATCGCAAAAAAGATTTCAAAGCAGACATGTTAAAACACTTGAACTTAAGGAAGTATTTGAAGAAAGAAGATAAATTCTCATGGAATTAAATGGGCTCTTTCTTTTGCGAATTTGACCAAGATGAAAACTGCCTTTTAACCGTAAAAAAATTCGGACGAATAGTTAAGATTTTACAAGTGTGTTATTTACAGAGCCCGTCATGATGGCGGACCAAGCAGTGTCAAGCGCTAAATCAAAAACATTCACTTCATAGTATAAGAAAGTATTGGGTTGCAAAGATACATTTACACACCGGGGACTCTTCTGTCTGCGGTATTTCCGCTAGGTGCTCACCTACAGGTCATTTGACTGCTTTGTAGAATGTTTTACGCGGAAGCACAGAAATAATTCACGAAACTGCCACCGAAAGCATCCCTCGATCCAACATATCTACCGTAAAGAAGCTGAGATGGTAGACTCCACTTTAGTTTGTGTACATGAACAAATGAACAAATCGCGGAAGATTTTTCAGAGACCGAAAAAAGCTGTTTTGGGTTATCCGAATGATATAACACTTTCTAACTACAAAGAATCAAGAAAAGAATTAAACTTAAAGTATATAAAGCGAAAAAGAAAGCGTGGAATCAATATGTAATCAAACCATTTTCAATGGACGCATGAGGAGTACCCTACAAAATTGCAACCGATAAAATGAAAACAAATAAAATAATATGAACGATACGTCTCGACAATGGATACTCCACTACATGGGAGGAAACAGCGCAAGAATTGTTAAAAAGAACCCTTACCGCATGACATAACTCAGAATGAAGACTTAAGTCACACTAACCTTAGATGTAAAACAAATGAAACGACTCCAGATAACGTATCAATATCGCATCAAGAACTCAAAGTAGTAAAAAGCTTTAAAAAACGGAAAGCCCCTGTTCGTATGATCCCATCGAAATGCAATCCATGACTATTATTGTCAGTTTACGAAGCAAATAAGAGGACATGGAAAAATTGCAAACAATACTTGCTGCTCTTGGTTCTTACAATATATTGTGCTTTGTTACTAACGTAAGGGCGAGACTCTTGGGGGATAAGCGAATGACTAAGCGAGGAAAACAATTTGAACAATTTATTTTCGATACACACATGCTCGTGCTCAATGAGTATGGCGAGTCAACATTCACTGGGGGAACTGTGAATCAATTATAGACGTTACAATGGTTAATGAGTGGCGTGGTATAGAGATTTATTTTTGGCTGTTGAAGACGGGGTTACATAGTGACCATCGGAGCATGTGTTGGACCGTCTACGGAGCTCGTGGCTGCTGATTGTCCTGAGATGGTTAGGCGGGTAGATTGGAAAAAATTGAAGGAAAATCACACAGGGTTGTTACACGAGATGAGACATTTTTGCTGATACTGACGATGGGACAATTGACGGACGTGTGGATTCTATGCAGCTAGCGCCCCCTTCGAGAGTGTGGAATGTATGTTCTCCCGCGAAAGACAACTGGGAAGGACGTACTATGGTGGACATCCCGATTGAGTAAACGAAAGAGTGAAATTAATAAAATATGTCACAAATTATAGCGAGTACGAAAAAATGATGGGGAAGTGACAGGGTTACATGGTGAATATAAGGCACTACGGGGAATTTATACACAGGAGATAACACAGGCAAAATGTCGGAAAAATTTTGTGGAGCAGACGTTCTTAAAATCAACATGGGGTTCGCCCCATTTCCTTAGTGTGGATCGGGTGCGTAGACGGGATATTTGGAATACAATGCTAAAGGATGTTGGCTATACAACGACCTGGGATGAAAAAAGAGATGTAATCTTGGATTGCTTCTTCGCTACAGATGTAGTAGTGGATTGGAAATATGACCTTGTTCGAGAAGATGTGGAGGTAACAACTGAGTGCGAAATACTGATGTGCGTGAAGCGATTAGGAAAAAAACGAGCCCCTAGTTATGATCATATAACTCATGAGATGATTCATAATACGTGGACGAATTAGCAGATATTCGTGTGCGTCCCAGAAATGGTGCGACAAACCTCTAGGGGAGGTGGGGCACGTCACAAGGATTGAGCATTGCATAGCAACCCATGGTCGTAAAAGTCATCTTACGCCGCTAGGTGGTACTGTACACGAGGATTTCCTCATTCAAACGCTAACCAGCATACGAGGAGCATGGAACAGAATACGAACGGTGAGCTTTCAGACATGCACTTAATGTATGGAATAGCTGAGTGCAATGGACGCATCTATCGAAAACGCTACCCAGAATGACGTCAATCGCACCAGTGTGTTTGTACGTCCGCATCGAAATTTGGTCGAGTAGAGGTCATTAAGAAGTGACAGGGCTAGTGAGGACAGGCCACGACCGACGCGTTCGTTAGTTAGGGAAGAACGTATGTTGGATGCCGTGGAGACTAATCCAAACACCAGTATACGTCGTAGCCTCTGAATTAAGAATGCCTCGTAGCAGTGTCCAGCGTTTTGATCGCAGAGTCCTTAAACGTGTTTTATCTCCAAAGGGTGCAGTTATTACATCCCGATTATCATCCTGCACGTGTGCGTTTCGCTAAGTGGTTACTGCAACGAAGTGGCCGAGATGTGAATTTCCCAGCTTATGTGTTGTTCACTGATGAGGACACATTCACTAGGTATGGCGTATTCAATCATCACAATGAGTATTTGTGGGCACCAGAAAACCCCCATATTAGATGGCTGCCAATGTGTGGGCGGGTTTGGTCGGCGACTGCTTATTCGGTCCGTACCTTTTATCATCGCACTTGACCTCCGCAAATCATCAGACCTTTCTGGAACATGTTCTTCCGGGCTTGCTCGAAGATGTTCCAGCATATGTGAGGCGCAGCATGTGGTTCCAACATGGGGCACCTGCTCGTTTTGGACTCACTGTTCGAAGGTATTTGAACAGGTGATTCCCGCATTGGATTGGGCATGGTAGACCAGTTCCCTGGCCCCCACGCTCACCGGATTTGAGCGTGATTTCTTTTTGTGGGGAGCCATGAAATTTTTCATGTATCGGGATCCCGTGGAGTCTGAAATGAATCTCGTCGCAAGAATCGTCTGCGCAGCTGCTACAATCAAAGAAACTCCCGGTGTATTCCGACGTGCCCGAAAGTCAATGCTCCGTCGGTGTCAGGCAAGCGTGGCGTCTGTTGGTTCAAACTACGAGCATCTGTTGTAACATTAGAGTTGTATTCATGTCGTACACCTTTTGTACTCATTATGTCCAAACTCATGAATCATCTCATGAGTTTCAAATGAATCACTCTTGTTTCCCTACCGATCTTTGACCTCTGCTACCACTTATCCCCGACGTTTGCGGCCATGGGATGCTATGCAATTCTCAATCATTATGACACACCCCACCTCCCCTAGATATGCTCCCCTTGAATCTCGGAATGATTCCGAATGGGTTTGAACCTGATTGAATGGTTTAGAATCTCGAAATCTCATTATTCTCGAATATACTCGAATGATCGAATCCTGCTCGAAAGTACTCGAATCTGATCACGGAACGTCTCTGCATTATGTTTTATCACCTCGTTCCCCACTCTGTCCCTCAGAAGCTAACTCACTTGATACATTTTTAAAAACCATGTGACTATTTTTTGCCAACCATGTCAAAGTCTGACTCCACGCGGCGTTGTGATTGGTTGAGTTTAAAACAAGTGCTTGTTCCTAGCTACTCAGAATGTTCCTTCCTAGGAAATTTCCTCACTTCAACGGCGTTATCTTTTTAAACCGTTCTCTCCGTAATTTTAACCTAACGCTTTTTAGGAATCATAGAAAACTAAATTTAGGAAACTTTTGAACCTTTAACTGCCACTCCCTTGTCCGCGACGCACGCCCAACGGTCGCTGCCTAGTGATGTACGTCAACTGTCTTTAGACAATTTTCAAAAAGCTGAGGTTCGAGCCTCCTCATACCCACGCTATCCGGCTCTATTGTCATCGTTTTACTTTGTACAGGTCTTCTGCCTCTCTCCACACCCACGATATGAGTTTCTCTTGCAGCTGCACTTTAAAACCCAAAATCTGTCACTAACCCTCACCTTGTCTCTTTCAAAATACTTCTTGTAATTTTCCGTTGCTTCCCAGTTTAATCTAACGACGCCATCAGTTATGTGTTAGCAAATTTTCTATCTACTTCCCCGTTCTAGCCAAAAATTAATGCATAGTACTCAGACACTCTTCTTTTCGCTGAATTTTTATGACCGTGTTCCGAGCAACAAAATACAAAACCCTGCGCCCTTCACAGCGGTCGCTTTCCCTCGCAGCTGTGTAGCAGGAATCGCCGTTACGATTCCGCTCGCATGCGAAATATTTTGCTTGTCGTAGTTCTCATTACTCTAATTAATAATTAATACATTCTTACAATATATTGAGACTTGACAATTTGTCACTCTTTTGAAACCTATGCCCAAAGAGAAAATGTCAATAATTATTTGCGGGACCGCAAGGAACCTGCAGCCATACGTGCGGAGGGAACAGGTTAGTCTCTGAGGCAGGAACAGGTAGCAACAATCAAATCATTTATTACTAAAAATGAAACAAAATTAAATCCGACTCAGTAACAAAACAAAAAATAAACGCTCTTCCATCGAAGATTCCTTATTCTCGGATTAAGACAGGTAGCCCAGCGGCTGCGAAGCTGGAGAACGTGGTAGCCTCCCGGCAAGCGGGTCGAGTGCCACATGCCGGCGCCAACAGTCACCTCGGCCCAGTCCACCAACGTTTGCTTGCGCGCGGGTTAGCGTGTCTCATGCCGGCGCGAAACCTTCTTCACCTCCTTGCGCACCGATCTCGTCTCCAGTCTCTAGCGTAGTGTAGTCTCCTCCTCCTGCCGTCCGGTGTCTCTCGCCGCCTCCACTGACACCGACTTCTTCCGTGTGGGGATATGCTCCGCCGGTCGCCGGTGCGGCGCTGCACGGCGAGCCGCATGCTCTCTGAGCGGGAAACGCACATCCGTTCGTGGGAATTAATCCCATAGTCTATATATATATATATATATATATATATATATATATATATATATATATATATATATATATATATATATATATATATATATATATATATATATATATNGGAGGAGACTACACTTCGCTAGACTGTCCGTGTAATGGTATGTATCATTTTGTACAGTATGATGCGTATTGGCATCCACCATTTTGATATACAAATAACAGATCTAAAGTTGTTATATATTGGAGCCATACGGCAAGCAATTTCTTATGGGAGTGTTGTGAGGGTTGAACGTGGTGTTAAAGTAACCTAGGGGTGTCGATTGCGCACTGTGGAGAAGTATCTGTTGCCTATTACGGTGGTAGTGTAGTGTCAACTGAAGTGCTGAATATCTTAACGGGTGTTCTGCCCATTGATCTCGATGTAAAGAAAGTAAAGTACCGTTATTTGTTGAAGGAGCAAGGCAATGTGCAGTTGAACAACTGAGGACAAGAGGAGAGAGATAGAAACGCAAATTAATAGAATTTCTAAAGGAAGCTCGGGACATACGATAGAGTCATAGTTCTAAAGGGCGCAAGACATAACTTCATATTGAATGTGAGATTTGTCCATGAAACATGAAATGTTTCGACCCGCGTAAAGTGCTCATGGATTTTCGGTGATTTTAAATGTTATCTGTATAGATTTAAGAGGATAAGTGATAAAACGTGTGACTGAGCAAGATGAAGAAACACCTGAGCACGTACTCACATAAGCACGCACGGATTGTCCTATATATGCGCTGGAACGAGCCAGATTTATAACAGAATCCTGGAAGTTGGATACAGCAACAAAATGTTGTTTGATAGAAACCAAAGAGAATAATGCTGTGTTCGCAGTTCGTGGTGTAAAAGAAACTTTGCGCATAGAAACAGCAACACATGCCTCCTCGTGGCGGGGATGGGCATAGACGTGAGTGGTAAATATGTGCAGCGACTCATAGACCAATTGAGAACATGATGAATTGATTCCTGTATTAGTAAGCTTAACAGACGGAGACAGCAGTCAGTCAAAATAAATGAAAAAAAATCGGTCCAGAAGTATAACAAGGGAAGGCCCGGGGGGATGTCAACAGCAGTCACAAATAGTCCCGAGTGATTTTCATTTGTTTGGGCTTCTAAAAATCATTTGGATGGCCGTCATTTTGAAACGTATGATGCTGGAATGAAAGAGGTTACTCATTGGGTGCGACAGCAACCAGAAGACTTCTCCGTCACCAGCTTTCAAGGACTTGTAAAGAGATGGAACAAATATCTCAATGTACAGGGTGATTATGCCGAAAAGTGAAATAAATGTCAGGAAGTTGTTGATTATTATTGCCTCTATCCAGCTTTGCGAGATTTATTTATTGACTTACCTCTGTATATAGATGTGGAATATAAACGAAACCTGGAGGGTCACCTGTAACTAGGAATATTTATTAGAACATTTCCCCCGAAATTCATTTGCTAGGTTTTAGTTGGGAAGGTACGCGATTAAAATTTTTCTCTATCCTATGAATGGCGAATTTAATATCAAGTCCTATTATGACTATTCTGTACTCTGTATTGTTTTTCAATATACCTCTTTCATTCAGTACTACTACTATAGGTTAATGCTTAATATTTAATATGTGTGAAACACATATATTTCCTTACGTACCTGAATTCGTGGCCTAATCTTGATCAAACATGGCAGAGGGGTGACGTCAAAACAATCATATAACGTGGTACATTGTCATGAAACCAGCGTGTCTTATGCACAAAATTTGTTATATATTTAATATGCAGCTACAAACGAAAAGTACATAAAGACATAATAGTCTAAATAAATTTTAGATAAAATAACCCCGAGCAAAAAGTAAAACTTACCTTACAGTTCTATGTTGTTCACAACATACTAAGTCACGAAATATTTTTTGCGAAAATTCATTTGGGAAGGTACGTAGTAAGAAGTTAATATAGTTTTAAAAAGTTATATTCATTGATAAAACCAAATTTTTCTTTTCATAATATGTAGAACAAAATGATAAAACCAAATTTTTCTTTTCATAATATGTAGAACAAAATGACAAATCCAATGGTGTTCTCAACTTTTTTCTAAGATTTTTGTTGCGCTCTCCTCAGCTATTAGAAGTCAGGGGTCTATAATAAAAATCCGATAGTGAACAACGTGCCAACTTCTGATTTCCTCTTGAAATAGGTGTTCACTCGAAAAACTAAATCCTTGATTTTCATGTACTAAACCTGCCTTCTGCCCTGCGTGATTAACATGTGAAGGCACCGTCGACCATTCTTTCGCCGGAGAAAGTCAAATATCGAATGAATTAGCCAATTGTTTGCTCACTGCTGTAACGTAAGCGTCAGTACAGATAACAACAGCGAACTTTGGAATTATGCGTGAACACTCCACAGTATGAGTTTCCGTGCCATGGCTATTCCGTGCATGGCTAGGGGCAATTATTGGGTACAGGACACAGCTTGTCAAATTTCGGTAGCTTGATCGGTCACCGAGTCAAGGTAAAACGCACAGAAACCGCTCAGCGAGGCGGAGAAAATGAAGGACTACCTGGAGCAGTTGTATTTTGCGTTAACGAAAAATCTTTATCTGAAACTTTAGCAGGTCCATAAGTTGGACTATAGAGCCGTACACAATGTTAAGAGTAGTAAGACTACCATGAAAAAGGGAAATGTAAGTAAAATTATAGTGGAGAGAAGTAGTGTCGAAGGATTGTTTGAAGTACATGTAAAAATTCTGCAGAAAAAAATACAAGTTGTCATGTGAGATAAATGGGACCGAGGATGAAATAATAAAATGTGTTTAGAGGAAACAGTCGACTTGGCATCGAACTCATTAACAATTTTAAGGGGCAGTCAGAACTGGGAGTCGAATTACTGATTGATAGAGCAATGGAGAATGCACCAGTACCTCCAGTTTTATGTAGGGTTGATTAGGACAATGTGGTGCAGCTAGTTTTTTGGAACGACCTACGAAAAGCAAAAGAACTGAAGAAATCATTTAACATTTTTTTCAGTCTCAGCAGTTTGAGGACGGCGAGAATGACAAGCAAAAATGTGAGTGAAGTGTTAGAATGTACCAGTGTCGCGCAGTCATAGGGATGAATAGAAGTTTTTGGTGTATTTTCTGAGATGGAAATTCACGTTAATGACAGACTATCATGCGTTTATGTGGTTATTGACACAATCAGAATGGAAAACGCACGAATTTTCTGACTATAAAAGAGTGCAATCAAGCTGTGGAAAATAAGTCGGTGTCGAGGAGAATCCAGTTTCTTTTCTATCCGCTTGTTTCGACATCCCGCTATAACGTCCAGCGGTTGTCTGGAAGACGATGGTATTATGAGTAAAAGATCCTGTAGGCGTATAGGGACCAGTGGAGAGCGTCGTTGCAGCAACTATTTCTTCATTGCCTGCCATGCCAGAAAAGAGGTTCCATGCAGGCCTGCAGTGCAGCGAGGACAGAACGATGACCTATCTGGTGCCATGGAAGGAGGAATCTCGCAATTATTCGATAGACTCAAGAGGACAGTGCGGGGCTTCCGATGACACCAGGTAATTGGAAACCTTGCCGTTGCAGTTTGAGGGTTCCAGGACTGAAGGGATAGTTCCCGATGGTCAATGTCTTTGGAAGGATGGAGACAAGGTGTCATAAACAACAAAGGCGTATTAAAGAATCACGCGAAAGAAATAATTAAGTACATTATAAAAACTCTTTACGTGAATGTAAGTACATTTCAATGAGACCTTGTAAGAAGTGAACTGAGTCCACATTGTCCATGCATTGGTTATCATGTGGACAAACCCATTCTTCAGTCACGTAGATAAAATGTGAATAAATCGGTTCATATATACTGTTTTAAGAAAAGTCCAAAATATTTAAGATATACTAATTCGCAAATTTCATTACGTTCCGATGCTAGCACGAGGCTCTGAATGCCGTGAAAAACGCACGACACATTGTACAATAGATTCAGGATAGATATCGAAACTCGAGGTAGAATTCTCATCTCCCTTTGGATGGAATCATTCCTAATAAGATAGCAGATGTCGCCGTCAGATTATGAACGTCTCATCCAAAATTCTAATTTGAACAAAAAAAAGTTATTGGGGCGATGATTTAAGAGAACTAATCAGAGTACCCGAAATAAGACGAAGATAGCCTTCAATGAGAAACCATTTCTCCCAATGAAAGACGTCGGTTTGCTGATATTACACTTCACATAAACAAATGGCGTAGAAGTGCGACAAGTGTCTGTAAAGTATGATTTAGGTGTTTTTTCAGACGATCCATCAAAGTGACCCATAGAAGAAGTGTCTACAGTTGCAAATGCCACTGTGTCATTGTAAGATGTGGCAGGTCTAGAGTACATACGCAGGGAGTGTGTGTTACAATTGGCAGGTCTATAGTTAAAGAACGTAGACCTTTGAGTGGGGGAGCAGGAATGGCGATTCGGCAGTAAAACCAGAATGTGAACACTTAAGTGTCATAAACACTATAACGGTATAATTTCTGATAAGCTCATAAACGTAACGGGAAAATTTAGAGAAATCACGAGAAGTGAGGTGGAAATTAGATTGTAAAACATACAAATATCGGGGAAAAAAAGGTTTGGTCAATGTCATTGGAAGGATATAACATTATTTATTCGGCAATGCGACTGGAACTTTCACTCAAGAAGAAAACGATCACTAACAAAAACAATTTTCCCCTCAAAATATCTTCACTGACTAAATATACACGCAGCACAACGGTATGTTACGCATAAATTCGTTAATAATTCTTTTCCCATCCATTTAAAACTTTTGAAATTTCATCTCTCAATAATTTGAATACGCATGTTAGTTATAGGTCCTGTGAGTTTTAAATGATCGACAGCCAACTGTAAATCCATGAATTTATGTAATATACAATGAAAATTGCACACAACCAATGATTCTTCTTTTGCTAAGTATTGGATTTTTAATTATAATCCCGTGACATCTAGTAGCTTTGGAGAACACAAGTTATTGATACTAGGAGGAGCTGGATCACAGACTATAAACCAGACGCCCCTCTCCCATACTAACGGTGTATTAACAGCTTTCAGCGCTCCTAACATTATTCTGTGCAAACTACCAAGTTCAAAAACCGGCCACAGGGCGCGTGGCAGTTCCCGATTCCCCTCCCCCTTCCCCTTCCCCAACCTGGTACTGTAACCCCCACTCCCTCGACCTCATGCTTCATATTTTCACAATAATTTAGCTGAAAATACTTTCCCTAAAAAAATTAACATTTGTGAATAGTTAACAGGATGTATAACTGAAATATTTTACTACACATATGAAATAGAAAATGAAAACAGGACAATTGACAGGAAATGTACACAAAGAAAATACATACTTGCTCTTAATTCTATTTATTCATAATAAAGATTCAGGACATTCTCATATGAATGGAAATATACNATCCACCAACTATTCATATCATTAATAAATAAATTAGACTGTTAAAACAAGTTACATGAGAAAGGCTGTATAGAAAGCAGTCAATGGAATGTTGGTTTTGCTTTAAGCCACATTGGTGTATAAATACCTCCGCTCATTGCATGAGAGAATTACATGCCACAAATCTAATGAAGGTCAAGTAGAAATAATTTATAAAGAAATGAAGACAATCCACCAGTACCATGTCACCAAAAGCGATAGATATATCATTGTATGAGCTAGTTACAATAATCCATGAAGAAACCATAGTTTTCATTTAGACAAGTTGAATATCATTCTGTTTAACAAATGAGAAAGGTGTTAATCAATTCAATCGCACGCTACATTTCCCATTTACAAATACAATATAAAAAAAAGTCTGAAATTTTCCATTCTACAAACTGAATATCAATCCATCAATGAAATGGGAGAGGTCTGTCAACCTGAGAATATCTGTGAGAACACTGACTTCACAATAAGAAATTATCAAAATTTGTACAAATGCCAGTGTTAATTTTAAAGAAAAGTTTACTGTAAAACCTTTTATATATCCATAGGATAACGTGACTAGATTTATCAGTCTCATGGTAAAAAAAAAACATTACCTAGTTACAAACACCACAATATACTATAACTTTCATAAACTATCAAAGTAAAAGTAACATTAAATAACATTAAGTTTCAGAAAACCAAAAAAAATTACAACACACCAAGTAGTAAATAAACAAAGTGGAAATAATTTTTTTTAAATGCAAGTTCACATTAAAACAAAAAAAGATGGCTAAATGAAAAATGTAACTCTTCTACACACTACATCTTGTACTTGAACATGTTCGAACAGTTCACTACCAAGACACCAACACAAGAGTACAAACCATGTTAAATAAATACATATCGAGTGATGTAGGTTACTCTCTCCACTTACAATTTTCTACATACCACAGGAGACAATGCATCTGATTTAACAGGGAAATCTCAAAGGTGCAAGTTGCCTTTCCTGACATACCTCCCTGAGGTAAACGATACATTATTATTATCATCATTATTATAGACCTTTATGGCTTGCCAACTTGTAGAAACAGATGGTGATATTACAGGGATAGATGATAGCGGTAGTGAAAGTAAAGAAATAGTCTTGGTGGAGTCGGTGGAGGGAGAAAATGAAGATATAGACTTAACACCAGGTGATGTGGAAGAAACAGAAGGTTGACTCCTCAAGAGGCAGGCAAAGATTGATGGGTTGGTATTTTGCTTGAGGTATCCTGAACCTGGAAAAAGATCACAGAAAATTTTATACTTCAGTTCAGACTACACAGGAAGCAAAATATTGATATTATAATACGCATGTGATTGTGTGGTGCAACAATAGGTATTCATATTAATAAATTAATAAAATAAAAGTAAAAAAATAGAATTCTTACAATAGATATCTAATAACCGTAGCCTAAATAAATATTAATATTCCGTATTAGTACAAAATAATAGTATTTTATATTAATTTCTCTTCAGGTATCCCGAATCTGGAAAAAGATCCATACATCAGTCAGAACTGGAAGCAAGAATGCAGTGTCACAATTTTACTTCATTTCCATTCTAAAATATGGTATAATATTTTGGGGACAAGCACCAGAAACAAAACAAACTTTTAGTTTACAGAAGAGAATAATACGAACAATTACCAACACTAATAAAGTTTCTATGTGTAAACCATTATTTGAAAAGTTGAAAATACTTCCACTGCCATGCATGTACATTTTTGAAACTTTGTACTTTGTAAAAAAGGATCTAGTAGAAAAAGGACCACTCTACAGATTTAATTCCACTGTTCATGTTCACAACACTAGACAGGCAAGAAATATCATCTACCACATACACTCTTAGCCAAAAAAGCACATATAATGAACGTATACAGCTATATAATGCGTTACCACTGAACCTAAAAAGCATTAATACACTGAAAGCATTCAAAACAAACCATATTTACGACAGAAACTACTTCAGTAAACAAGAATTCCTCAGAGGCAATAACTAAGTCATACAAGAATTCCTCAATGACAATAACTAATGTATGACATACAATATATTGCAGATAATCATTAGAAGAAAGGTGCAGAAGGAGCATGATGCGAAAAATGATTGTTTTAGCATAAATATAGACCTTGA
>NNCF01133720.1:286974-331760 GCA_002313205.1 Laupala kohalensis
CCATTGCCGTTGTCTACAAGAGAATGTAACAAATATATTTATAAATAAATAAACAAACAACAATAATCGCAGCAAAGCGACTGAGCTAAGTACGTCTGCCCATGTGGGAAGTGGCGCTAAGACAAGAATTACTTACCTTTCTGGTGGGGTAGGGAAGGCGTGGAAAGTTATTTCCGGGTTGCCGCTTGCATTGAAGCACCCCGGTACGAAACACGAAAATTCGAAGCATTCCACTATATAAAATTTACTAAATGCGCGAACGTTGCCTACAGCACACTACAGCCTAAGCACCGCACGAATGTAATGAACAAAGATCTCTAGCAGCCAATAGGAGAAGGGTGAACACGATCTTGCAGCCATCTATTGAGCGCTGGACGAACTATAGGTGACCGGGTGACTGATAGCGCAGTCTGGTAAGTATTCTATGCAAACTACTTGAAGCGTTAAACCTCATACATTTGCGCCCTATCTTGTTTCTTGGGCCTGAGCTGGATAGAGGAAGGAAGTTTGGCTTTTCAGTAATCACAGCTATATGGACTGGGACAAATGTGAAAAGCTACAAATTTTCTGGCCCCTTCGGGATGACTTGGTGAGAAGCGACAACACTACCACCTGCGCCACCGGTGGGATTGAGAGCACAAGAAAAAAAGAGTTAACACCATTGGATTTGTCTTTTGTACTGCATACCACCAAGTGAAAACATTGGTTTTATGAATGAATATTAATTTTTTGAACTTGAAACGTTTGAAGAAAAACGTGATATTTTTACGGTTTTTGCTGATAAGCCGACTTTATTATTTTTAATAAAATACCCTAAGAGTGCCAAAAAAAAAGTTATTTCGTGCATTACCGTCGTGCGCGTTGTTGCCGCGCGTATCACTCCACTGACTGATATAGCTCTGTCAGTTGTAGAGTCCGGTCTGTTGAGTGAATACACATGGCATAACAGTGAATGATATAGTAGTGTTGCTTACATGTAATCTTTTAGACATCAGCAATATCAATAAAGAGACATTACTACATGTACCATTTAATGCAACTTTTATTTACATTGTATCAATAAGTACAGTCACTTTACTGAAATAATTTTTCTTTCAGTTATAAGCATAAGTTTAACCTTTGTCGTAATAAAATTCCACATAAATAGTTAAGTAAAACACCACCATACATTTATGATTCCCTATGGAAGCATCTGAAAAAAGCATAGTAATAAGCTCATAATATTGCTAGCATTTATTATAATACATATTTAATAATTTTAATGTTTGAAAATTCAGATGCATTAACAGATTATTGAAATTACATGTGAAAAGTGGTTTAGTTTTACATATTCCTCTTTATACAAGATACTGAAAAATGATATTTCAACAATACATACATTTTAATAATGTGAGGAATTTAACCTTTGACTTAAGATTCAAAACCCTCTCATTCAGCTATTCTAAACAATTCAGGTAACACAAACACAAAGGATTCATGTAGAAAACCAGTGACTCAGGTTTGAGTCTGTATGGCTTAATTTCACACCCAATTGAAGCCGGCCACTTTTTGCTTTAACACAATTTTTATTTGTTCTTACACAGATGAAAAATTAAATCTTATATACATTATAAATAAGAATTGTAAATAATATTGTCTGAAGATATTTCTGTATAAATATCTTCAGACAATAATGCAAAATTTAATAATGATGTTTAAAAAGTCTTTGTTTTCTTCTTCTTCTCAGCGACATGTCTATGTTTTCCTTTTCACAGGTTCTTTAAATGATGACAAACACTCCGTATACAGGTACCATATGAACTTATCCTCTTGTTCAAATTCAAAATTGGATTCACCATTCGGTGGAATTCTGTCACAAGTTGTGTCCACGGAACAATGTTCCTCAGTTGAAACAGGTGAACAAATAAAACTCTCGTCTGAGCCACTATCACTTGAACTTGCAGGTTCGGAATCTATCGATTTATTGGTCTCACACCCACTTGAGCCCTGAGAAGAGCTAGAGTGCTTGTGCGTAGCATTAACAGAATTGCTCTGCACCTCTGTTGGAAGGTTTTGAACTGACACCAGATAATGTCTCTCTGGTTGAAATGATAATTGATCAGTATCAGGGTTGTGGGGACTTATTTTCAACTTGCACAGATCTTTAATAAGTTCTTCAACTTCTGCAGAACTGGGTCTTACTTCAGCTTTGAAGTCTTTCAGCTTAATTTGGTTTCGAGGAAGATGGATGACTGCAGTAGCGGTCCTTCTCATTATTTTATAACTTGGCACTGGAAGGGCCCAGGAACTACTGTCTCCTTCAGGTTTCAATACCATAACGTAAACATTAGTGGAAGCAACATATTTGGACATAAAAGTAGACATATCATGATTTAATACAACATATCTGCAAAAAAAAGGGGGAAATCAACACATTATGCTAAATTAATTGTTACAAGAAACAAACAGAAAATAAATTTGACAATATTGAAGGTCATCCTAACAAATATTACATACAACTCAAGGTTACAGTAATGTTTGCTCTGTTATGACATCTATTGACAACAAGTGCACTTAAGTTAAGGAGCAATTAAAAACATACACAAACACTACAATACACAATTATGCATCAAGTAAACGGCAATGCTGAGAGTCTCTGACGCATTCGACAAGTTTTCATCCACGCCGTACGGGGAAATTACCAACGCCCGGCTGATCACACTTGAACTGATAAATAAAATTCCACAACACATTAAGGAACAGACTTGGTAATGAGACTGATTTATATTTAGCTCGAAACATTGCTTACAGTCCGCGATCCTCTGATCCTTAAAGCAACGCACTATACTTTTAAAACTGACTGTAATTCATATATCTACTTTATTATTACTTTATAGACTTTATTGATACAAGGTTATAACGCTTGGCAACCACTACAAGAATATACGTATTACTACATCTAAGTGAAAAGTATTACGACATATTATATTGTATTGTTAATAACTGTGATGTAGCTGGTAACACTTGTTATAGCCGTACTCTGTTTGAATGAGATAGATTCAATATCATACCGGCCTTCCAGCACGCTGTACCATTTCAAGAAATAGTTGTTCTTTAAGTGAGTTGTTTATGATAAATAAACCATTGAAGATTAATATTGTTCTTGCAAGATATATTACATTGGCGACGAGGGTAAAAAACAAGGATAAAATTTTTTACTGTGCACGTTTAGAAGTTAAAGCCATTTCTTTTGTGTCTGAGACAAGAGTGGTTGACGCAAACGTACACCAAACTTAAAGTGTGTTCAGGTATTCGCACGCTAGCTGATTTTCATATTCAAAACTGGGAATTACACCAGGGGCGTCTAGAACAATATTTTACTGCAAATTTTGTAGCAGACTAGCGGAAGGTTTCGGTTCTATTGGCTGTTATTGGCCATCAAACAAAGTTTTGCGTAATTTGTGCAAACCAACTCTGCCGAAGGAAAACACATTTGACGAACTTTGTGAGACAAACAGTTTTCACCCAAAGTATGTCTTCAAAAGAGAGAATTGAATTTTACGAGTTGCGGCAGAAACGGTCACTGAATGGTACATCGAATTGAAATATACGACAACTAATTGCAAGTTCGGCCAGGAGCATGACAACAAACTGATGGATAAGTTCGTCACCAGCCTTGTAAAGGGACCTATAGCGCATCGTGTTTGTGAGAAGCACACGGCTGAGCTCACGGCGATCTACGAAGCTGCGTTGAAGGCAGCTGCATTGTCAACAATACCGATCAACAATGAGTCTACATACAATCATTTGGTTCCAAATAATATGATTTTCGTCATTGAGGCATCTTTCGTTGACCACGAGCCGGAATATTTAGTTAGTAATAAAAAGTTAAATGCATTGTATAGTTACGCGGATAGTGGGAACACGACGCGATTAACACGCTGATTTGTCGATTGAACATGCTTTCGCCAGCTTAACGCGAAATACGCACAAGGGTGTATCAAATGAAAACCTTAAAAGTGATACAAATGATTTATTTTAACAACTAAAAAAAATCTTATATCATTTTTCGACATAAGTCTTTTTGACGTGTTATGGAAGTGTTCCACCGCTTTGGAAGTGAATGGATACCACGTGTAAAGGATTTTTTCGGTCACGACCGTAGCCACTCGTGTACCGCGGTCTTCACTTGTGAAATGCTTGCCTCCCATCGCTTCTTTAAGCGGTTCGAACACATGAAAGTCACTAGGGGTGAGGTCTGACAGAGGTGTGCGGTTGTAGTGTTTGTAAGAATCAAAGGCCACTGGTTATCAGAAAGATATGAAAACCTAATAAAAAGTTGTTTCTTACGAGAGACGGTTACACACAGTCTTCGGCGCGGCACTCGCAACTACAAAGATAATTGGGAACGTGGTCAAAATTAAACAGAGTCGGCATTATAAACTTTTAGCAAAGGCATGGGCGCGTAAGCGGCCAAATGTCTAGAAAGACGGTTAGCGCAGTAGCCCGCACAAGGCGAAAGGACAGACGTGACCAACATAATAAGAAATCGATCAAAATTAACCCAGGATCTTTTGTAAGGTTTGGACCGAGGGCGTGGGTGAAAAAAAACGTCAAGGTTCAAAAGGGAGCGGTTTCTAGGATATTTCGAGAGGGGAACTAATGCAGAAAAACAAGATTGTAAAATCTTGGTAGAGAAGAGGGTGAGACATTCACTTGATCAAACGCGGCGCGGCACATAAACAGAAGGCACGACGCAGTGCGTTGGGCAAAAAAGCAGGTATTTTCAAGGCGCGGAAGTCACTAGGGGCTGCCGGAACAAGCTCAGACTCGCAGAGCCGAGGGTTCTTTTGGCGGTCGGCGAAAAGATACCAGACAATAGAAAAGGAGGTGTGAGGACGATTGACAGTTCGGCACGAGGCAGCCACATTGCCTCGGCGTAGTGTCAGGAGAAAGCGAAGACAGTTGCTGTTGAATAGAGCGACGTGATTCGTTGAAAGTAGAGCATACGTCACGACCTTATAGTCTATCGAAGGGACTCCGCGTGGAGTTGGTCGAATAAAATGATTGGCTCTTGAAATCAAATGACACGTCGAAGGACGTCAATTTTTTCAAAATTTCGTGGAGAATTGATTTTTGTTATAAAAAGACGTGCGCAGAACACTTTAGATTATGATTATTACGAGATTTACTTCGAGACGTATTAGAGTAACTTGAGATAGTTGCTATACGTGAGAATTGTTCGGTTTTAGTCCGAGACTATCGCCTCGAGTTCTTTTCAGAACACTTAGAGACTTCGTATATTTTTTTGAAATCATTCTCGTTCCAATTCATTTGGAAATGTATTCGATTACAGTGCTCGGCAGTATAGCGAAGTGAGCCAGCACTTCGGCTCTTCAAGTATTTTCGGGTGCGGTCTCTCAATTAATTTGTTAACAAGTGAATTTTATTAACGAAATCTGTGCCTTTTTTATTTTGTCATCGGTGACTTTAAACAATGAGGATCGTAGAATCGGGACAGATGGCTAGCGGCTTTTGTCAGTGAACAATTGATAGCATTTTTGGAAAGATTCTCCGTAACGAGTTTCGTTTGTGAGTAGGAACTGCGCGACTCGGAACGCAAGGCCGAGGACATTAATTAGGCCATGGAACTTGGGAGCGGTAGCCAGACATCAATTAATGGGGTTACGAGTAGCTGCTGGGTCAATCAGCGGGGAGAATCTACGGGTAGCAGCTGCCAACAGCCCACAGATTATCGAATCTAGTTTCAGCCCAAGGCGATCACGCAGTTTGGCCCGAGGTAGCCTACCTTTCACCAATGTTTTGTAAACAAGGTAATTGTACTGTACTGGTAGCTTCCAGCTAAAGTAGATGCGAGCAGCGAGTCCTCGGACGAAGATAAAGCATGCCCTTCAACATAACAGACTAAATGGGAAAGACAGTATGTTTCCTTAATCAGCAACGAACTAATTAGTTTTGTTACTCCAGTATTAATTGTGTAACGTAAATCTAGGAGAAAACGATGATTGTGGACTGCTCAATGTACCCACATCACTGTGAACAATATGTTATCTTAATGTGTGAATTTTGGGAGAAAATCCAGAGAAGTATCGATGAGCATGTGACGTAGTGAGTAGTAATTTTGAATAATGTAGTTGATGTTGATTAAAACCAATTTTATTTGTGATACTGCGCGTAGTTATACTAGAAATGTGTATTTTCTTGAATAAATGGGCACGAACCCCGCCCGTCACAAATTTCTTTCATTGTGTTTCATTTATTAATTAACGTTGGTATGGTTATTCAGAGCCATATCATATTCTTGTAGTATAATTAGGTTGTAGTACAAGTGGCGCCCACATCGCAGGGGTCTGAGTTAACTAACAACTCAAAGTGATCTTAAGAATAAAAGTATGACGTCACCACCAGGATGTTCATGTCTAAATAATTCATTGTGTTAATTAAGAGTAATTAACCACTATCCTATTTCTCATTGTATTACAATCAGGCGTATTCCACATGCGGGGCTTTTACACATAAATACAGTAGTTATTGGTGGAACCACTTAGATCCAAGGAAAAATTAATTAAATCGGTTAATTAATTAATAGCTTAGGGTTAACTACTACCCCATTATTTTTTGTTACAATATGCACATCGACAAGAATATTAATATATTATATAGAGAATCAGAGAGTGATGCAAAATATAAAAAGTATACAATACTTTATATACAAATTGTTACAATTATTTAATTTGTTTAAATAATGCATTAAGTTATTTACATTTTTGAACTAAAATTAAATTAACGATCATTAATTAACCGAGTCATTTGGTAATGAACGGCGTCTTGGAAATAATCAAAGGTTGAATGAATCTGAGTCAACTGTCGCAGTTCCTTCGTTGTAGCTCGCGTTTAGGTTGGCCGATCGGTGCTACGGGGGTGGATACGTCGTAGGGGGAGTGCGGGAAAATGGTCTAGTTAGGGTTGGAAGGAAGTGGGGTTTGTAATAGAAAGACTTGGAGTTCATAAGACGCATTTATTACTAATACAGAGTCGTGGAGAGGTCGGTTGTTGGTTAGAAGGAAGGTGGTAGCAGCCATGACGTAAAGCTCTAAGTCTGAACCTGCGTCGAGAAGACGTGGATCGCCCAGCTTCCAAATCACAGAGGCTGGCGACGGAAGGAACAGTCACTAGGGTGTCACTTCTGAAGCAATTCTCACGCAGTGCTGGTTCCTCGTCTACTGTCTGACTCTCTCTCGGTCTTTCTACTCTCTGATTCTCTGTCCGTTTATATACGGTTTGCTCCCTTACGTCATGCTCCACTAACCCACTTCCTCTGGTCCCATGTCATTACTATGTGCTGGGCGTCTTCACGACACAACTCGGAGGGGGAAAAGAGGGCGTCGATTTAGCTTATGACAAAGGGAGGAGGGTACTTGAACCTTTTAAGGAGCAAGGGACACGAGGAAAATTGACAGTCAACTGAGGATAGTCAACTGACGCTTTCTGGAAAACAACTTGGCTTCGAGAAGCCGCCTACACAATAGAAAAGATAGTTTCCATCGTGGAATTCCGACATTCCCTGAGGGAGTGGGGGGAACTCTGAGATTGCGTAAGATCAAGAGCCCCAGAATTGTTCGACACTGACGCATTGCGGAAAGCACTTAACAGATGTAATAGTAACAAGGCCAAGGACTTTGCAAACGAAACGTCACGTAACGCGAAGAAAGGATGATTGGTCAAAAGAATGTGTTACCTAAGAGGTCATGGACATATAAAAAAGGGATCCGAGAGATCTGGTAAAACTTAATACAGAACTTTGGTTAATGGGAATGATGACTTATGTGAAATTCATGGCTAACTCGCATTATGTTGTAAGGAAGGGAAAGAACATTATTGCAAAGGATGAGTTCGTGTAAGAGGATCAATATTAGATAAGAAAAATTCGTGTAAGTAAGGATCAGAAGAGAATAGTTCGCGTAAGAGGAAGCTCATCATTATATGAGGAGCAGAAGAGAAAAGGTGAGTGAGAGTACGAAGCAGATTAGAAAGGTTCGTACGAGAGGAATATCATCTGAATATCATCACAACCGAACTATCGAGAGTTTAATGATCGATTGAAGGATCTTCTCAACTGGTTCTAGGAATTCGTTTCCTAGTCATTGCGGTTAAGTGATCGATAAATTACAAGTCGAGAACAATCGATTATCGACCGTATGCACCTTGCTCGATATTCAATGCTCACTCTAAACGCTTGAATAATTCTGGAAATGGTCGGGAGCCAGTCATCGAGATCTGATGGGATGTGGGGGCCAGCTTCATAGTACTCTGCCTCAATTCGTCAATCTTCCAATACAACCTTGGTTGGAGATTGTCTTCGCTGCTTCGGGCGTTCCTTGACATCTCACGGTGGTGACAAAATAAAGTTAGGAAATATCTGTTATTTTAGCTACCGCTTCTCGTGGTGTTTTTCACCTTGTGTCAACATGAAAATGTGTTATCATGTAATAGAAACTTTTGTTTAGGCACAAACAAGCATTAAATAATTTGTGAATGAACTGTGTGCGATTGAAGAAGGTTATGCAACCTAAGTAAACGAATAATGAATGTAAATTTACTAACCCTCAGCTAATTATGGCATATGCTTGTCACGTATGTCTTGAAACTGTCATTAATAAATTTGAAAAAACATCATGTTATCCAGTGAAAATTTGTAGAAATATCCGTGTTTGGCACTAATAAGATTGCATGGTGTTTTACGCATGGGGGAACGTATTATGGGTCTTTTATCTACTAAATTGTGTGAACGTGAGGAAAACTGATAAGGTATTACCGATGGCAAAGGGTAATTATACAAAGTAACGGTGAACCCATGACTTAGTCAGAAAAGCCTTTCATGTTTAATATGTTGATTAAATTAGAATCCTATTAACATCTTTAATCAATTATCGGTCCGTAAAGTAATTAATGTACGTGATCCATTGATATTACCGTCATACTCTTTGTTTTTATTTTAGTACAGTTGGTATCTAAGGTGTGGAAATAATTTTTTGATTGAAATTGGCAGCTCTGAATCAAGTTGCGAAATTTGAACTTCACCCAAAAAAAGGGAGTATAACTATATAGTTTGTGTAAACAAATATATTTGTAAACGTCTTTTTTGTATAATTTGTAATGAAAAAGACATCACTTTATTTTAAAAACCAACACCGTAGAAAATAAGTATAAAAGACCATAGAAAATTCAAATTAAGTTATATTTTGGCGGAGGGGAGAATTTTATAAACACCTTCAGGTGAGAAGTCGGATATCCCTTATGTATGGGACTGCCACCAACTAAAAAAACTCTCTTCGTATGCCCATACATCTCCCCACGGGAACCATGGCTCGATATAACTTCACGGAGAGAGGCTGTCAGAGTGTTTACGTCATTTTCTTATTGGTTCTTTTCCCTTCATTACAAATGTAATAAATTCTTGGATGACGTTCCACTTCTTCGCAGAGCATGACATTTGCTCTGCTATATTTAATGGAGAGGTGTCCCCTTCCAGTTCATTATTTAGGCTACTCCTGAGTATGCCATGTTATGCACAGAAATATATTGCATGTATGGCGTTGTCATCTCCATCGCCACAAAATTCACATTTTGGGTCGTCTGCTCTTTTAAATCGATACAGATATGACTCATAGCAGCCGTGTCCGGAGAGAACTTGCGAGAGGTAAAAATTTATCTCTCCTTGACTTATATTAACCTACGGTTCAATAACTGGGATAAGTCGATGAGGGCACCTTTTTTTGGCACCCCGATCCCATCTTTCTTGCCACTCTTGATAGACGTTCGCGCCAGTTTCTTGATGGTTTCTTTCGTCAAGCTCGGAGGTCTTCCACGAAGGGCATCAGTGAGCAGCTTCACATCGTCGTAGACAACTTTCCTTTCCCTCGCCACTAGATCTATTTGGGGAACGCAAGTACAGCGCTATCGGAAACAGTCCCGTACGCTGATAGTATTCTCAATGCCAATCTTGTTTGGATTTGTGCAATCTAGAAGATTGTGTATGTAGTTTGTTGGACCATACTGGAGTCGCATAGAACATTTTAGAGTGGGCTGCAGACGAGATCATCCTGGCTTTACTCTCTTGGTCCTCGTACGTTGGGCATAATTCTAGCGAGGTTTGATGCTGTTCCTGCTGCCTTGCCAGTCATCTTGCTAATGTTAGGTCCAAAACTAAGTCTGTGGTCAATGAAAACACCCAAAATTTGTTTCTTTCAAAAGATTTGTGTTCCGCCCACGGTGATATCAGTTTGGGAATGCTCGTCTGTCCGTAACTAGTACGGCCTCAGTCTTCTCAACAATCATCAGGTGTTTGCTGTCAAGTCATCTCTTCACCCTAAACAGGGTTTCGTTCACTTTCATTTCCAGCAGGTCTACTGAGTCGCTGTGGCAGATTATCAGATCGTCAGCATATGCGACTAACCTACTGTCTTGAGGAGGGTCAATCCTCAGTAAATCATCGTACATTATGTTCCATAAGAATGGACCGATCCGTGATCCTTGCGGAACACTGCATGTCACTGTTTTCTTCAATCTTGAACGCCTATTCCGACGATCTTCCTCTCATTGAGGTAATCTTTCACAATTCTCAATAGATACTGTGGTACCAGCTTCTTCACCTCTATTATGTCTTTCTTAAGCAGAGTTAATGGCATTCCTGATTACGATTGTTACTAGGGCACACATTCCTTTCCTCTTTCCAGTCACAACTTTTCCTGTTTCTGCGGTGTACATCACTTCCATGACAGCACCTGTCGTCGCCCTTTCCAAAAGCCATATTGACATGGAGGCAGATTCCTCTTCGTTGCATGGTGTCCTTCAAGTCGTGATGGGGATCAGACCTGCGAAGTGTTTGCCCAACGTGTGAAGATCGCATAGTGGTATATATGAACGCATATAAAAAGGTTTTGACTTTTGTATAGAACAAATTTGTGCATCTTCCAGTTTTCGTACGAAAACCCATGTTTCTAGTTTTAATTTTCTTCAATGCCTCTTTCAGCTCATCTAAGGTGAAATCATCTTCTATAAATGAGTAGTCATTAGGGCGATCACTTAACCAGGGATCTTTCGAGGGGAAGAGCTCATGGATTATGGTTTTCACCCTTACGAGATTATCCGGTCCGGGGATTCTTTTTGTGACTTTCCGGTTCTTCATCACAATTTTAAACGCATTGCCCTATTTTTAATTTCTTTGACCAGTTGCAACCAACATCGGGTCTTGCTTATCTTGATTTCTTGTTGCAGCTGTGTACATGAAGCCTTATAGACGTCTCTAAGCAGCTCGTCCGATTTTGCTCTTGTAGCTTGTCTTCTCTTCCTGAGACACTCTTTCCCGAGATCGGCTACCTCCTGATTCCATCAGCATACGCCTCGTTACGAGTTTATACCTCTTCACTTCGGCATTGCTGCGTTGCAGGCATCGGTAATTGCGTTAGTGGCAACTTTTACTGCGTCTTCGAAGGTTTCTCCTTAGTAATCTCTTAATACTTCCGAGTGATATCTTCGCCTCTTCCGCATCAAGTTTGTTCGTTTTTCAGCCTCTCTTTCTACTTCTTTTCGCCTAGGGTTTCTCTCTTATTGTCAAGTACTCAATGTAGCGATGATCACTCAGTGTCTCTTCGTCTATTACTCTCCAAACTTCGACCCACCTAGCAAAATTGGCTGAGCCTATCGTTAAGTCTATAATTGACGAAGCGTCATCTCCTACAAAATTGCGTTCGCGTCATGTATTCAGAAAGATCAAATTGCTTTTGGCGATAAATTCGCACACAATATCTCCTCTCTTGTCTGAGCGGCTCTCGCCACATTATGGTGATTTGCTATTAAGATTACCGATTTCTACTATATCTCGATTTGATGCTTACAAGCCGTTCCAGCATGTAGTTTAAATTTCTCAATCGGCACGTTTGGAAAGAAATAAGATGCCGTATATCCTTAGCGTATACACTTCAACGCAAACGAACCCGAAAATCGTCGATTTGAATGCGTTCACAGGAATCGTTTTGTTATTGATTGCAATACCGGTTCTTTTGGATGAATCTTGATACTATACTGTAATGCAACGTAGCCACCTTCAATTAATTTCGCTCGTACGGACTCGTGGACGTGAATCGTCTCGAAATTAGAACCTCAGCACTCACCAATGAATCTACCACCGTCGTTGAGTCCCATGCAGCATCAGCATCCATCTATGTCTATGCTAGTGCCCCTTTTCCCTATTTGCTATCCTGAAAAAGAGAATGACCAACACGGGCAAAGTGAATACTGAGTTCCAATTTTCCCGAGCATGGACCATGAACATTTATTGAAATGTTGGATGATTATTACAATAGCAAGATTAACAAAATTCTTAATACAACGTACAAAAATTCTCTTGAAATAAACTTCAATACAATTAATCATATAAATCAGTCACAATATTTTCTAACACTCTTATATTTCAAATCTTCATCGAAAATAAAACTTTACACTTTATTTATCTGACATGAAAACATCCTCAAAAAATCAAATAACTACTTCACAATAACTATCCTTAACTTCAATCACTTCTCTTCCTTACAACACAAAGTTTGACTAACAAAATTCTCATAATTTGTTATTAATACTTCTCTCTTCCGACTATTCATACCATACTAAAAATTATTTTCTTTCATATTACCCCAACAATTTTCGCACATCAAAGAAATACACACATTTTTAACACACAAAAACCTATTTACATCAAGAGAATTTACCAAAATTGACATCATTTAACATTACTTAACAAAATTTAAACTTTTAAACACGAAAGTTCTTTCAATTCCGGAAAGATCAGAGTTCTCTTATCGAACACCACATCGTACGTAATATATAACTCCTTTTAAATAACTCTGTCTGCCTTAGACTGTCTGCTTCGTACGCTATGCAGCTCCCCGTCCTTTTCCAACCAGTCAGTTGCACTTCAAGGTTGCCAGACGGCCCACCACGGATAGTAGACCATCATGTCGACTCACGTATCTCAATGCCTCACAGCTACCACTGCCGATGGGGTTCTCGTCCTCGTCATATTGTATAAATGTAGCTACGAATTCGAACCGGTATAGTAACTGGGCTTACGGAACACGTTACGAATCAAGTTGTGTGCTAATATTCACAGTTCCAAATGCAACTTCTTTAATTCTTGCTCCTGTTTACTCATGTTCCGACGAGCACATGCTTCGAAATACACGGTTCCTTGTTATACTCGAAGCACTATTACTTTCGCAACATATTCTCTGAAATTTCCTAAACTCCTCTCAATACTCGGACGACCTCAAAAACGAAGTGTTAACTCGTACGATCTTAAAACGAAGTGAAAGACTTCTTCGTCCTAGTTCCTTCTCCCCTCGAGAAATGCATTTCAATTTAACTTGTATCCCAATTACCAATCAAGACGCGTCGTAGTTTCCACTAGTTCCCTAGATCGGTCTACTTCAATGCTCCCTGCGATCGCGCTACGTCCTTTAAGGACTGCTTGCTGACCGAATAAACTATTGCTTTTCAGAAGTGATACCACCGTTATCCTCGAAAAAATGCAAATCACGCTGTTCAAACAACATCTGATGACGTGACTGAGATACCTATCGTTTGGCTCTCTTCACTGTTCCAGCCTTACGCGCGGTATTTAAATTAGTTCTTTTGTATTTTCCATCTTCAAGTCTTCGCTTATTTAATTTAATATTGCCGATAATTCTCGTTTTATTAGAATACGGAGAAGTCCGTTTTATTGGGCTGTTCACTGGTCAGTATAATGTCCAGTCTATCGTTAACAACTTGCATTAGTAAGTCTTGTACTAGCCCACTTTTTGCCAGATTTACTCGGAGAAACTTTACAATTTTTCAATCTCCTTCGGTTAAGTTCTGCTGTACAGGACGCACATTTATAGCTTCCTAGAATATGGTCACATCTTAGTTTTTTATATTTACAGGCAACACGTGCGATGTCCCCGTTGTAGTCTTTGGCAAGGTGTTAGGTTTCCCGCACTTATGCGGTCCGGTCCTCTAAATCATTGGAAGATGTGCTCATAATTTAGGCATTTGTAACACTTGGTTACCCGAGTCCTCTGGCTGATTCGGCAGTGAACCCATCCAATTTCAATTCTTCCCGTTTCAAGGAGTTTTCGGGCTGTTTCAGAAGGCAACATGATCGTTGCTTTTTGCATTAACCATATCCTTTCTTGGGTCGACAACACTTCACGAGGGAATCTTCAACACTAGCAGTTTTTTTGACTGCTTTCATTACGTCTTTAGGAGTTATGGTTTTGTCGATATCCCTTATTTCTACAAGGGTTTTTGGTGCCGGAGTGTTCACTTTCGACTAGTCTCCTATTGCCTTACTTAACGCTTCGTTTAGTTCTTTTCAGCACCACAAGGAATTCCTTATTGTGTGTCCTTCATATGGACACAATATTTGTGTCGCGTGCCTTGGGGTCAACAGTTTCTTTCATTTTTTTAAGTCGGCATAGGAAAGTCCTTCATTAGCCGTGACTTTGATCGCTTGGCTAAAGGATTTTCTTACTTTGTTTGGCGCATCGGTCGCGCTGGAGGTGCGAGTCTTTGACGGGCGGCGTCCTGGCTCGGTAACGGACGCAGAGCCACTTGCACTAGAACACACTCGTCGCTGCAGGCTGACGCAGTCAAGCAGTGGCAGTCAGCGACGCACTAGTCGCCAGCAGGCTCCCTCCATGGTCGTCACATTCGCCTGCAGACAGTCACTGGCCAACACTCGACTTGCTCTCTACAGGGCAGTCACACTACCTCAACTCACTCTACAACTGGCTGGGCAAGCAGGGCAGTCACTTACTCGCCTCATCATCGCGCCGCAGCGTGGCAGCCGCGCCATGTCGGCTATCGCAGCGGGGTGCTCTCATCATTACTTATCTGGTGCCATGCCAGACGGTCAAGTATGCTAACCGCGCTCACCAGGAGCCCATCTGCTACTTCCGACCTCATCGCCACAGCAGCACCAGAGCCACGCCATGTCGGCTCACTGCGAACACAACTCAACAACATCGACTACCCGCCATCCAAGCTGAAATTTAAGGAACGGATCATCTCATCTCTTCTCATCACAGTATCACGGAAATTCAGCTTTGTATCATTTTTTCCACATTCATATTGAAGTCGTATTAAATTATTCGTTGGCAAACAGTGTTAATCCACCTCATTACCTTCCTCATTCTCTCGTTTATCTTAACATTTGGTCCTTCGAACCTCATTATCCTTGTGTATGTGTTTTCATGGAAAATGTCTGCTCACCCTTCTTAGTCTTAATACCATTTTCAACGAGTTTTTAAGGGATAATTTCCGATAACGCAGCACAATGATGAAGATAATTTAATTATCAGCCCAACATTGTATTCGAAGATATTTCGTAAAATACATTTAAATCCAATCATGTGTAAAAAGTATTTCTTACGTTTTCACCCATCGCGCTTCACTACTGTGAGACAAGAGGTTTTGTGCATTGTGAATATATATATTCACAATGCACAAAACCATGTGTCTTGTACTGCATTAAACTAGGGCGTTATTTCCCCATGTAATATCAAATAGTATGTTCATATTTATAGAATTATCATTTTTCATTACGAAATTCATATACTGAAAAAAAGATTACTTATAACTAATATTCAGCCCCCCAAGGTAGCTTATGGTTAGTGCAATCGGAAAACAGATTGCCGGCGGGGCTACAAAATTATCTTATCTTTCTCGAATGTTTCATATAAGCGAGAATGATGGAAAAGTGAACCCTCTGCGGCAGTTAACGGTATTTCCGATCACATGTACACGCTGTTTCTCCTAATATGAATCACGAGTGTAACAAGTATGTTGAACTAAGTATCAATAGAACTCGTCATCAAGGTCAATAGTTGGCCCACACATGAATACATATACATACAAGTAACAAATGTTCACTACTTAACACAAATTTATTTTTCTACGATACCCCTTCTTTCGTAAGGAGTATGGCGGACTGCGGAAACTTCGCACGGGTCCACTAGATTACTATCACAAGGGCGCAAGAAAATTATAGATAACTAAACGAGATGTTAGTAAAACCCTTCCAATGCACTTACCTCATACTGTCAAACTTCTCATTCTTAATGCTCCTATCATAAAATGAATCCGGAATCTTGATAAGATATGTTTCTTTAGGACAATTAATTGTAGGTCCCAGTAAAAAAGCAATCATCCGTACTTTTTTCCAGCTGTCTCCTACAAATTCTTTCTGCAAACACTAAAACATGGCGTTGCTTATACATGTAAAATATATCATCCACGAAAAATGAACCATACAGGAAAAAAGTTTGGACACACCTGTGAGATGTGAATTAGTCTCGAATAAAATATCCGAGCTTTCCTAATATGAATTTCTTCGTGCACTCTATCCCTCCCATTTGAACAACCGTTTTCCTAGAAGAATAAATATATTATAATTTTAATTAACATTTCATTCCCTTTGTTCCCTTCTGCTCTCCAAGTATACTTAAACAAGAATAAAAATAGGAAAATACTGAGTACTTGGCACGCATAATACACTGTAAAAACGTACGTCCATCATTAGGCGCAATTATGAAATTTCTTTGACAGTACCAATGGACGACTTCGACAAGATATCCTTCAACCGTCCAAGGTGAATCACCTAAGGTAGAAGTCTCCTTCTGGAGACTTGATGTAGGTGGTGGTACTGGGGTTAGTACACCAGTGAACCACTGTCACCATCAGACTCCTCACACTTATCCCCGGTGGCGGGCTTTCAAATTGGTACTAGGGAGCAGCTAGTACTGCTATGGGCTGTAGACATACTGGCATTGGTAAGGAAGGGGTCTACCCCACAGGAGGCACGACGGTACCGAGTATTTTTCGCGCTACTTCCAGGGCAGTTTGTTTCATCTCTACAGCAACTTGGACCATTCCAGACAGTCTACACCCTCTCATTGTCTGGTCCAAAGTCATCCAAAGTCATCCAAATGGAAATTTTCAAAAGAGTCCAGCTAGAACTATTCCTTTGAGGCTTCAGATAGTTTTAGTTGGGAAAAGCCTCAGTTATGTCTAAAATAAAAAATCATTACCTCAGACAGTGTATAGATCAATAAGGGGCAATGCTCACCGTGTTGCCTCCAAATAGGTTACAGACAAGGGAACTTTCAATATCCTTTTCATTTTATTTCCTGATCATTAGGTCACACTGCCTCTATACCAATCGCAATACAGGATCCGGTTTTCTTTTAACATTACACAATGCAAATTGACCGCATATATGCTTATTTAACAGAAACGCTTTAGAACTTGTGGCCTCCTCCACGTCAATGAGGAATTCATTGTCACAGGAATAGTAAGGTCCTCAACTCGAAGAACTTCAGACAGTGACTAATCTGCTGCTACGGGGAGCAGTTCATTATATTTGACCTAATTCTTAATCTTTCTGCAGCGCCAAGAAAAATGACCCACGTTATTACAATAGAGACAATGGATTTTAGAAAAATCAGTCTTACCAGCGATGTAGTGGCGTAGCTTCATAATCTGTTTGAACAGCCCCTATTTCAGTCATTGCTTATCTCCCTTACCCCTTTCCGGAAACTGAAATTTCACATAATATACATTATTGATATCAGTAGGTGTCTCGTTCTAACTTAGCTACCTTCTGCATCAGCTTAAAAATTGAGCGCTAATCCACAATTTCGTCCTTGAGCCTCAGACATGACACGAGGAATTGGATTTGGAACGTCAAATACGAATGAGTACCAAATTCACATGTTTTTTAAAAGTCCCCGCACCTTAGCAAATGTTCAAATGACTTCCTAGCATTAACGCTCTCTTGTTCCATCCGTTTATTGCATCCAAGGCAAATATGTATTTTGAGAATATTTTCCAGTGCACTTTTGAATTTATCTTCAGGAGTCTGATTTCTACAAAGATTATTCAGTATTGTACAACACCGCTCCGACAATCGGTATAAGCTGCTTCGTAAGAGCATTAGCTCCCGCAACCACCGGTTCTGGGAAAGTAATACCGTTTCTGAACACGAGTAAAACGAAGGTAAGCATTCAAATCTTTCTTAAGGTACGTTTACACTTGAATACATGTATGACGATATATGTATACGTAAATTTTCGAAGGTTTGCGATTTGTATCAGGGAATTCTTGGTGTATCGCGAGGGAAGAACACAAACTGATATACTAATCTACTAAATAAATTAACAAATCTAAACACAACCAATTAATATAATATTCACTACTCAACACTTAAGATTTTAGGAATCAAGAGATTATGTGAAATACCTATGACAACGATATAACCTCCAAAAGCACAGCTAGAATGAACACAAAAATGGCGGAGCGCGTACGGGCAATGTGGCGTAAGGACAATGGGTTCTGGGTATGTGCATAGGTGTTTGCGACTTGCATGCGCATACATGTATATCCAGAATGAAGCTCATACAAAATGTATCAGGAATTGTATGAGGTCCTGTCGCGCGACTTGTCAAAGAATAATTATATGTCACTAGCTCGTACAAATTGACATACATTTATACAAGAGTAAACGTACCTTTACAGCGGGGCATCATCGAAGCAAGGCGGCGTGGGTCAATGAATCAGTGCAATTATCTGCAGCACAATCGTATTGTCGTGAAGATCCAGTCACCGACGATATTAAGGTCGCAGAGACATAGAAAGTTAGTAGGTGATGACGTAGGGGTCAGAACCATAAATATTTGGGAGGCAATACAGCCTCGGGGCAGAAGAAATCGGTCACTGTGTGGGTGTTGCATATGACACTCCAGCGACCTTCTCTGCCCACCGACAACCAAAGAGCCAGAATCTACGTGGCGTTGCAAATCCTGTGATCCAAGCGACTGCTCTTTCACCGCACGCCATCACGAGCTGAGAAACTGTCCTACGTCATGGCCACTGCCTACTTTTCTTTAGAAGCCGCTCTGCGCGCCTAAGCAACTTCGTAAGTACGAATAAATGAGTTGACACGATTCTGGGTTTCACTGGAACGAGCAAACCGCTCCTCGTGAATCATCTCTCCGCCCCCCCCCCCGAAGCTGTGACGACCTCCGTGATTCGTCTTGGCCAACCAAATGTGGGTCACAGCGGGGAAGCAACGACAGCATTAAATATCCTCATCACCACTGTTGTTAATTTCCGCAAAGCAGTCCTATCTTTTTTTTCTTTCATACTAGTTCTCATGTTCTTCAAAATAACCCTAGTGACTTCAGGAATGAGAAATCGTACAACTTCTTTACACGCCTTATCGTCTCGAACCCCTCGTTTATTGTTTTTCCTTCCCAACAATGTCTACCACTTCATATCAATGGCTCCATGTTACGTTCACTCGTGCAAAAAGTGTGCCTGTAGAATTTATCTTAATAAAACATAAAAGTAATATTATCTTTTTGAAATGTAAAAACTAGAACTGTTGTAGACTTACGGGCTTAATCCATATAAAACGGAATCATTCAAATAAAACCGTTAGGGTAAAGTCTGTTGTATGTTAAAATATATGAAACTAACAATGAAGTATTCTCATCTTATTCTTAATGCAAATCTACTATCTTAGTCACACTTTTTTATTCCATTCCTTCCTATTACATCCTTAAGAGGAAGATCATGAGATTGCACACGCGATATTTCGAGTATCCACCCATCTCGCTTCCCCCTCATCTTAAAACCAAATTTTACGTTCAATGTAAGAGAATAGATACTGTCTAAATACAAATTGACTCGAAATGAAGCGCTCTTCCTCAGTACCTGAAATGGAAAGTAAATGATTGGTGGACCAACATTGAAGGTGGCTATCACCACAAAGGGAGAGATGTGTAAAAATAATCTACAACGATCGACTTTAAAGTCGACTCCGCAGCTTGTAGAGTCAGTGAAATGAATAGTGACCCTTCCAGTGTCGAAATGGAAGTAGCAAGTGGTGTCAGGTGTTGCGTGTAGTTGTACAGATTTCCTCTCGCAAAGAGCACAACCAGTTGTGTTAGATAATATTCAAATTTTTCTTTCTCACGTAGGATTTAGGTTATGATTTGTTGGTCTTGTAATACGTTTTTCTCTCTCGCTCTACTCGTAACACGTTTTGAGTTCTTTAATTGCCTTTAAAAAGGTTTACATGAGGAAGAAAAAGGAGTTTCGGTTACGATGAGGCGCGGGGTAATTATAATTAATGGAGCTCATGAAGCTACAGCGAGAGATTAGGGAATCGGTGTTTCATTTTTATATACATTTAACATTTTTTCATGGTAATTTTTATTTTTATATTTTATTTGCACGTACGTCTAGTTGTTTTTTGTTAAGAAGTGTAAAATGAGATCAACTTGTTAGTCTTATAGGTCATCATATGTTCAGCGTCCTTCTTCCATACCTCAGGGTGTTTAATGGTCCGTGTCATAGTATTAAAATTGAGGTCGCATGCGGTATGCTATTTTTTCGCGTGAAGAGCATTTGGCGTCCATGAATAAGTTGAGACTGATCTGTTTACAAATACTGTAGTGATGTCTGCTATATTTGGAATCATAATCCTTGCTTTTCCCAGTTCTGATGAACCCGTTTCTTTTTTAGTCTCGTACATTTTTCTGTCGAATCAGCTACGGGTTTGATATTTCCTATTTGTTAATTATCTTTTTTTCTTCGATGATTGCCAACCCATAACACTTTTGTACACTTTTCTTGTGAGTACTCTTCCGAATTTTTTACGGGTAACGTTGAGTGTAAATTTTACTTCTTTATATAATTTGAACTTTTTGGGGTTTAAATTATCACGATGGATCTTCCACTGTCGTGGGAAACTGATGGGTCGAAGGGAATGTTGGACTTTTCGTATTCAATGTACTGGAGGGCGCGGACGCGGGTACTTCTGTTCACACCGAGACGAAACCAATCGGGTAATCTCTTCTTTCGCCAGATATGGGATTTGGTAGTAATGGTATGTTGACTCCGTGTTTTTCGTGGGATGACGAATATTCAGTAGAAACGTTTCCAAATCAAGTGCGCAACATTAGCCATTTCAATACCTGGGACAAAAAACAGACTTTGGCTGCGGAACGACTATGTTTTGGTGGAACAGCAGTAACATTTTTAGAATGTCACCCACACTTGTGGGACAATTATGAGAACTTCTGCACAGGGTTAAGAAATCGTTTTTTGCCAAAAGATTCCCGAAGATCGCTAGAGGAAATATTTTCTAGTTGTATCCAGAGACCAAGAGAATCAGTAACAGAATTTTCGATGCGACGGAGAGGAATATGTAGAAAATTATTATTAACCTATGATATCTGAGTTGAGATACGTATACTACATAGACATCGTATCTGATTCGACGTTTGAATTTTTTTTTCGTGTATGTTCATTGACATCGTATCTGAGTTGTGAGATGTGTACTACATAGACTTCGTATAGTCTCTGTAAAAAGACGACAGAGGTAATTTTTGAGGAAAGACAGCGCAATTTTTGGCGGGGCTAAAACCAGACTTAGGTCGATTTGTGATAGTACGTGACCCGAAGAATATTGTACAGGTCAAAGCTTTCGCTCTCGCCGAAGAGCAAGCTTAACTTAGTTATGCCAAATTTAACACGGAAGGGAATTAGTTCGTGGTTGCACAAGCGGCCGGCGAAAGCAGACAGCGTGGCACTACCATCGTCGCCCGCGAATGGCTCTCCACCGCCACAGCCACCGCGAATAAGCGGAGCGCCAACGTACGACGGAGCACACATCAGCAATTCTCGGAGCACGCCACTGCATTCTTCGCACAGAAATTCGCAAGGGTTACCGATGCAATTCTCCGGGGCACTACGCGCGCAGCTGTCGTCCAGCGCCGCGTAATTGTATTATTTGTGGGCAACAGCATTTATTGAGGGATTGTCCTTTCCGGATGTGCGCATTATGTACTGCCGAAGGATACTTGCCACTCACCAGCAATAAATGTAACACAAATTGTTATAATTATTTTTATAATAAACTTTCTATAATTAAAGGAAAATAAAATCAGATGTGACGTCGTAGTCTAACTAAAAAATAGTTTGGTGAGTCTACGAAAAATATTCAGCTGGTAAGCCTTCTAAACCCCCGTCTATCGCAGTCTTATCAAAAAACATTTAGCTATTGTCTGCTACTCCGTCTCCGCTTCGACTCGGGTCTTACAGCTAAAACAATAAACTTAATAACCTATGCAAAAATTCTAAACCCATGAATAGCAACAGAGGTTAAGCACATGCTCTACAATAAGCCTACGTGAAAATTCATGTTTTCTGAGAATTGAATCGTCGATTAATAAAGGAAATTTTTTCATTTGGGTTATTTTTATCTGCATCTAGTTTCAAAAAAATAGTTCTTGCAATAGATAGACCGCTCCGTAGATTTACAAGGCTTGCAACCGGATCCTTCTTACAGATTTTCTTTTGTTTGCCATGTACGTATCTTTCGATATTGCAAGACATTCAATACTTGTCTTCTATCTTCACCTTAAGGATAAATGTCTCTAACATAGCTTCGTAAACGGCCGCTGCGGAACAAATGGTCTGATTATTAAATTGAAAACGTACTTCACTTTTGTTTCAAACGCATATATTTTCACCTCCCTAGTACTCAAAAAATAAAATAGAATTTCTAAAACCATAAACATTTTTTCTCGACAACTAATGGCGCCTCACAACTGAGTGCCCATTGGTGAAAGCACGACGAATTTGGCTCAAAAACTGTGGTGAGCAAAAATCATTTTGATCATAAAACTAAGGACTGGTACCTATGCTTCATACTGTCATTCCTTTCGACAGTATAACCGTGTCCATCCTTCTCCTCCCTACCCTCGACCCCCATCACCAGAGACCTTGCCTTCACTTTCTGGCACACTATCATACTCGCTTTGTGTTTATCCTAAGTGTGGCGATCCTCTCGGTAGTTTTGTTTTTACATTAAAGGAGTCCACAGCAATATTTTTTTATCAATAAGCTGAAAACCGTAACGGTAGTTTTCACATTAGAAATGCTCAAAGTACGAGATACGTCGAGAAACTCACAAAATCTTTACCCCAGGTTTCTCTTTCTTTAAACGGAACACAATTAAAAACTGTTACAAATACAAAATTCTTAGGTCTCCATATTCAAGACAACCTCAAATGGAATTGTCACATTGACAATCTTAATTCCCAATTAAGCAAATTGTGTTACGCATTCCGAATCTTAGTTAACGCAGTTAGTCCACGTATTTCCCGTTGCGTATATTTTGCAAACGTTTACTCCCATTTACGTTACGGCATTACCTTCTGGGGTAATTCCGGTCAGAGTATTCAAACTTTCAGAATTCAGAAGAGGATAGTTCGGATAATTTGTAAATCTCACCCCCGAAACTCTTGTAAACCTTTATTCAAGGAATTAAATATCTTAACACTTCCCTGCATTTATATTTATGAAACGGTCGTGTTTGTTAAGACCGAATTACTGAAGCACCACCCTTGCTTTATACGAAACAGTCTCGTTCACGAACACTATACACGCAATAGTAGTAATATTCATCGCCCTAGAGTGTCAACCACTCTTTGCCAAAAGGGACCATACCATTCGGGAATCGTTCTATATAATTCCCTGCCCAAGAATATAAAAGATATTATGAAATTGAATATCTTCAAATCCGCGGTTAAAAACTACCTCCTGCACCAGTGCTTCTACACTGTAAAAGAATTTATTGATTTTAACAAAAGTTAAATTCGTCTTGTGCTTTATCACGCCATTGCTGTAGTACTTTTTAAACAACTTATAACAATTTCAAAAACTATTTTCTTGCATGATTGTGTTGTCTTATGGCTCATATTAATTTAGTTTTATGTGTACTCAACATTGGCACGTTTGTGTACATAAATTCTGTAGCCCCATCCTGGCCCGGGTTTTTCTCCGGTTTTCCTTCGGGTAGAGGCGGATTTATCATACAGGTTCTCTAGGCTTTGTCTAGGGGCGGGTCTATTGTAACAATAAATCGTGAATTTAGTGTTATTTCAATTTTTAAGCACTATACTCAGAATAATCTATAGTTCGATAATAACTTACATGTAATTTTTTGCTTAAAATTACAAACATATTGACATTCTATTAGTATTATAACTCGCAGCTAACTTTTTATCTTATCTAGGAATTTTTGCTGAATTTTTTGAATCCGCCTCTGCCTTAGGGCCCTTGATCGGAATTGATGGGATGGTCCCTTGCTTGCTTCCGGAGAGTAAATTAGTTTTTTTTCCTCCACGTGGTCATACGCAGTTTGTACTGTTTTTTGACAATAAATTTATTTATTTATTTATTTACCTTGTTATACCTAAAATAAAAATCCAGTCATAACTTTTTTCTTCAAAACGCACAATGCAATAACCTAAATTTGTGTATATTTAGCTTTCATGTAGGTCTTCTACGTCACTTTGACACTTCTACGTCTTTGCCAACGCAGTGTGGTGTCTAAAATTTTTACAACAGGTATTTTCTTATTTACTCCATTTTTCATGTTCTGCAAGATAATTTTAAAAAATGGTAACTGGTTGGAAAGTTCGAATTTAGAAGTAAAATATTGAAAACTTTGGTCATTCGATTTAGCATTGCAACTGGGTTTTATTTTGTCATACATTTATAATACACACGCAGCCAGATTTCAGATTTGATTTCTGGGAGGGGCCCATAAGAGAAATACGGTGTGCGGATCCCTCCAAAAATTAACTTTTTGAAACTGCAATTTAAGACGTTCCTACACACAAATAACGAATTAATTAAATTGCAGTTTTCATAATAACCTTTACAAATTAAATTTTTGAAATAAGAATTTTCGTCACATTATTAAAATTTGGGCGTTCCCGCTAACAATTATATTCACTGCTTCCGATTTACACAAAATAATTTCAACATTAATTCACTTATTGAAATCGAAAACATTTGGGCGTTCTATCTAAAACTATAACATGTATGAAATTATACTTATTCAGTGGTATTAAAAGCGAGGTTAAAAGTGATAATATTGAAATAAAATGTTGGAAATCGAAAATTAGATATATAAGGTTTTTACCTATTGCGCGGGAAGAAAAAGATCCCGCGGAATGCGAATATGCTACAATGAAATATCGCAACCTCATGGTCATGTTCCTACGTAGGAGTGGAAATCTATTAAAGAAAAGCATGTCTCGTCCTATGAAGCCGTCTCTAGCACAGTTTTTAGAAGTTCGCCTTGTTGCTTTCAAAGGACATATAGAAGTTTTTTGATGTAAATAAAATTTCATTTTATTATTATTTGTATCTTTCTTCGAGGGAAGGTACGTGCCCCTTGTTGGATCCGCCACTGCACACCATAACTTCACTTATCTCACTCAAGCAGAGGAGAACAGCCACTCGTGCCTCACTTACTATCGGATTTTTTATCATAGACCCCTGACTTTTAAAAGCTGTAGGTAGTACAAAGAAATCGCAGAAAAACAGTTACCACCATTAGATTTATAATTTTGTTTCGCATATACACATGTGAAACATTTGTTTTTATTAATGAATATTAATTTTTTAAAATCTGAAATGTTTCAAAAAGCTTGTTATTTTTGCGGCATTTGCCGACACGTCGACTTCATTTATTTTTTATAAAACAAACTGTGACAAAAATAATTCTTATTCAGCAAATGATCACCGTTGTATTTGTGACAACATTTATTAATTTCAAGCTTCTGCATGCAAAATTTAATGAGTTATTAATTTTTTTTCGAAAACACTTCTAAAAACGACTAGACATTACGGAATAAAATTTATACAGTCGCACTCACAATAATGCCATGATCACGTTACAATTAAATGTAAACGTTCAAAACTATTTGTGTAACCTCCAGCAAGTGATAAATAAAACCATGTTTTCAATTAGCGACCAGCAACTGATTTCAGTCAAGCGCGTTGTTGCCGCGCGTGTCCCTTCGACTGGTAGTTTTGTCAGCTGTGAGTCCAGCCTGTTGACTGAACACGGCATTGGCAACAACGCGCCTGACGAAAATGCACCGCTGGCCGATTATCCAAAACAAGGTTTCACTTGCCGGAGGTTACACAAATAGTTTTAAACGTTTATATTTAATTGTAACGTGATCATGACATTTTTCTGATTGCGATAGTATAAATTTTATTCCTTAAAAATGTGCATGGTCGGTTTTAGCAATGTTTTTGGAAAAGGTTAATAACATATTTTGCATGTAGAAGGTCGAAATTTTGAAATGTCACAAACATAATAGTTAACATTGCTGAATAAGAATTATTTTTGACACTACTATTTTTTATAAAATAAACCAAAAGTCGACGTATCGGGAAAAACAGTAAAAATTTCGCGTTTTTTTGAAACATTTGTTTTTAAAACAGTATTATTCATTCTTAGAACAATTTTTTAAACTTGAGTATAAGCAGAAGAACAAGACAAATTTAATGGTGTTAGTTTTTTCGACGATTTTTTGTGGCATCTCCAGCAGTTCAAAGTGGGGGGTCTATAATAACAAATCCGATAATAAGTGTGAGCGTAGTAACGACTACGAATCCCAGAATCGCCCTCAAGTGAGATTTGAGTGCGAGTGTCCCTCTAGTAATGGCTGTCACAGCAATTCCCAACAGCATCATTTCGAACATTAAACAAGTTTGGACAACCAATAGAAGCGAGCGCGAATACCCCGCTAATAAGAAAAATTACTGTCAACAATAATTCGATTGGTGCTAATTCCCGACGAAAATTTCTGTACGAGGGAGGAAAATAGAATACGGCTGGGGGGGGGGNTTTTTCGGTAGATTTGTTCAAGAGTAATATTGAAACTTGTATCACGAAAGCATCTGTGGATGTTCAAAATTTGGAACGTTTACGTCAGGGGTCGGCAACCTTTTTTTGGCCGCGGGTCAAAATCAATCAAAATGTGAGTATTAAAGAGACGTTTGGGTCAGAGATATTTTCGTATTAAAACAGTCATTTAGTAAATAATAAGATATATTTTATTAAGAAAATAATTACAAACATAGTTGGATGAACTTTGTTTATAAACGTTCTCTTCGATGTCAATGGCTCCCCTTGATGTTGAACTTGTGACGTCAATTTAGTCAAGTCTGGTATATAGATAGTCGTTCTAATACAAATACAAGCATCTGAATTGTGTTTTGAAGAAAAGTATCGCTCAATATTGTAAGTTCTGGCGGTAATTATATCTGTACATAAAGTACATATCAATTTGTCACCATTTTCGATACACCCATACTTTTCTGTCCACACATCATGAAATAATCTCTTTTTTGCTTTTTGTTTGTTCATGGTAATTTTTTTAAAAATAATAATATTTATTTCACGAGGTAAAAATTATTTAGCTGCGTAACTATAATTGTGTCACTATTCTTGTGCCACTGAACATATGCTATAACTATAACTGACACACATCTGAGAGAACGACACACGTCCAATAATGGTAAAATTTGTTCGGACAATGTCGCTGTATTCTGCCTACTATCATTACTGCAACTTTGTAATTGACATGGATCTTATATACATAAACACTTATGTGTGTAAGATCCATGGTAATAGAACTAAAATGTTGTTCTTAGTATCTATTTTCAATTTTTTTATTCTCAAAATGTTTGTTTCATGTTTATGTTTTATAATTTATTTTTATATATTATACTTTATTTTCGGAACTAAAGTGGGTCACTTGAAATTATCAAATGGGTCACTCGGTGACCCTCGGGTCATAGGTTGCTGACCCCTGGTCTATGTGAATGGCATTTTCTGCTTTGTAAAGAACATACTTATTGAAGATGCTTTAAAACTGCTCAATATGCAAGAACAAACAATAAAATTCATTAAGCAAACTGAAACTGATAGTCATTTATCTTTCTTCTTCTTGAATTTCTTTTTAACAATGGCAAAAAAATTAGGATTTGGAATTCAAACAAAGGATATAATTACATGAAGGAATTTGGTTGTTTCAATCCTGTACAATATGAACATGCAATTGTCGTCTTCTGTGGAAAAGAATATTAAAAAATTGGAAATTAAAAATGGTACAAAAAGTAACCCCCTTAAAAAAGTTGAAAAAGAGAAAATATTTTCAGCAAAGTTACCTTTCATCCAGGCTTTCATTACAAATTTCTAATATTTTTAAGATGTTATAATTACTTAGGCACCAGAGATTGATTTTCATATAAATTCAATAATTAAAGATAATATCATGTAGGAAGAACCCCTAAAAATACATCATGCACCTTCAGACTAATTCATAAAAATTGCAATCAAGTTTACCTTGGGCACACAGAAACGAACATTAAAATTAAATCAAAAGAAATATAAAATTTGGACAGATTGAAAAATCAGCAGTGACACTGCATTTTTAGAATGAAAGACGTGGTATTAATAATGAGGTGATTTTTTTTTGAAAATGTTACTTGCCATTTTGAAGGGCAGGCTACAGGTGAGTAATTATTAACTTTTTCAAGAAAAGACTGTTGAACTTTGAGGTTTAATTTCAGAATGGTTAAATTGCAAAATTTATAAATGCACTCGCCACCGGAAGAGCACCAGAAGATCTGTTAGCAGACATCACAAAGAGAGCAAGAACTCTCAAAACTAGTCCTGAGCAAAAATTGTAAGTGGGTGTGGGGCTGATATCACACAATCAATAACAATCAGAATTCTATTGCTTAATGAATTTTAGGTAGGTGTTTTAAATCTGTACAGCAGAATATAATGATAATTGTAACAATTTAATATTTAATTACAATAAGTAAACTTAATAAGCATCTGTAATTAATAACAAATTTTAAAAGTGATAATTATTACTTTTAAATTTGCAATTATGTAATTACATATTTTGGAGTTGTTACCTACTCTCATGAGGTATATAAAACAGTAGGGAGTCAGCTACTTGGCCTCAGTCATGCATAGGAGGAGGGTGGTGAAGGAGGAGGAGGAAGAAGAAGAATTAATCTCAATAACTGACCACACTATTTATCCATAAACTAAGGTGCATGGGGGAAAAATATTGAAGCATATAGAAGAAAATATAAACTAGATGTACTAATAAATATCAGGTAAACTGAAAAAAAGGGAATCCATTACAGAATGTGACTTGTATTAGAAGAACTAAAGAATTACTAAATCCGGGAAGCTGCTGTCAATAATAAATTGTTCTTCTAATGTCTTGTTCAAATAGAAGCATAGGGCCTAAGTAAGAACTTCTCATCTTTGCTGCAGTAGCTTTGAATTCCTTCCACATCATTCTGCATCTCCAATTTCTGTAAAGGACAGGACAATATTGTTTGGTACACTAATTCATAGAAAAGATAATTTACTTTCTTCCTCCAAAGTGTCTGAAGGGTTAGATCGAGGAAATGGAGCGGCAAAATTTGAGTATGATGGAACGGCACCCAGTGTCAGAACTTCATGACAAAACAGAAATGTCATTATCATTCAATGTTATGCCCAACTGAAGGATACAATTAGTACACCAAGGAAGAGAGATACTATAATAGTTAAGGAGGACTTGAATGCCAACATGGGGATTAATCATGGTTTCAACAGAGGACAGAATGTCATTGAGCTAGAGAAAAGAATGAAAATGTAGAGATGTTCATGCACTTCTGTGCTGATCAATACCTCGATATTGGAGGAACACTGTTACCTAATAAGCTATGCAATAAAATAATATGGATCTACACCAGATAGACCACTTCTCTGTCAAAACCAAGTGGAGTAAATATCTTTTGGGTGTTAAAATCAAGTAAAATGCAATTATTGGTAGTGAACACCACCTTGTGGTAACTAACATGAAAATAAAAATTTTCACTCAAACAAAAAATTGAGAGTAAGTGAATAAAGTTCAGATGAACTGGAAAACGAGCAATCATCACAAGCAACTTACTTGAGGACAGTGAAAAATCACATGAATATAGAGCCAGATTTAAAAAGGATTGGATGAGATGTGAAACATGGAACCTTATCTACCAGAGACGGAACATAAAATAAAAACAAAGCTCTTATTAGGTATTCAAAAAGAAAAGAAGACCAATAGTACAATGAGAAAATGAAATCATCAGAACAAACTCAAACAGACCAACGAATAAATTAACAAGCTGGTAGGAAGTAGCTGGCTGCCAATAAAGCTGAGTCGAAGTAGCTTCAGAGAAGGACCCTTATTACAGTATAATAAGTGAGAACAATCCAGTAAGCAGTTAGTACAGTAAATTGTTAAAAGGAAAAAAGGACCCACCTAGGAGAAAAATAATTCTATCTAAAGTATTTAATCAAGTAGTCAATGAAGGATATAAAATCCACAGTCCTATACAATCCATATACATTCATTTAAACTAGGTATTTTTTAATTTGTGTTATTTCTACTCTTGCAACTTTCTAACCCTTGAATTAGAACAAATATGGCATTGACATAGAACTTTTAAAAATTGAAATGCGCAAGTGTTTTGTTACTGATATTGTTACACCAGAACTACTATTGAGTCTCTGTTGCAATATTTCACATTGCACAAAATGAGTGCAGGGCAAAAAATTTGTCTGGGTCTTTATTGACAAGATAAAGCACTGAAGATTTATACCGCATGAAGACATTTTCTGTTAGTATTTTCTGAAACATACTTTTGTAATTTGTATTATTTCCAGATAAGATTACAAGTGATAGTATGCTAAGTACAAATATTGATTAACATTTTCATTAGCTTTCTTATTTTAATTCCATCCAAGTTTTCTAACAACAAAGTTACACTGCGTTAAACATTAATATCATTAGAGAAGTCAATTTTTCTTTAAAATACACCATTAGCTGAAACATTATTACTACTTTTTTTCCTTTTGTTATACACCATAAATCAAATCACCCTCATGTTGATCATGTATCTGCAAATCCTTGCAAGTTTTTTAGCTGACATTTTATGACCCAATTAATACAAATAAAACGGTATCCATTGGATTAAGAGTCCTCATTTTTTCAAGCTTAAAATCTTTGTTTTGGGAGTAAAAAATGGGATTTGCAAGAATTTGCAGAAGCATCATTGACATTTTAGTGCAGATAATTTTCTTTAAGTTTTAATGATAATCATTTAGGATAGCCATGTAAGATGGTTTGAACAAATGAATGTGGTCATTTTTAATCTGTTTTCCAATCCTAAAGATGGTCCCCAAATAATGGAAAGTCAACCAGAAAGGACTTAATTTGTCCAGAGATCTTAACAGCAGATAAGATCTTATGGCTCACATATTGCATCCCTTTTTCAAGAAAAGAGTTCAGGCAAAAGTACTTTCTCATGGGGAAAAAATGTTTGGAATACGTTATAAAGGAAAGGGGGGAAAACAAAGTGTATGAAAGAGAAAAGGATATCTTAGCTGCCTGGACCCAAAAACAATTCTGAGTCATCTTAAATACAATTAAGGCAAGAAGAAGAAAATTCAAGAAAAGAGAAAGAGGGTTCCAGGAAAAATTTTAAAATGATTATTTATGAAAATTAAATTAAAAGCAGTGACTCTCATCCCGGTTTCTCTCTTATAACCTCCCAATCAATAGACAGTTGTCAAATATTACACAATCTACTGTATCTGAGGCTACTTTAACATAATTTTGAGGTATTAACAAAATACTTACATAATGAGGTTTTCCACATAATCTCACCAAATAAGAAACTGGATAAGGCACAATATTTTTGTTTACCAACACATATTCTAGCAACTTCTCAATTAAACTGCTACAAACATTCGTAGTTTCTACATCCGGTACATGTACTATGATATTTTCACTTCTTGAGTGTCTGGCTGCTGCACTCATGTTTCAAGGCTTTTATCGAATCTGAAAAACGACTACGTGAGCAATATCACATTCCACTCCACTGAAACGGGATTCGCAAACACACATACAGAAAATAAATCTACTCAACTCTTCAACGAATACCATATTCCCGCCTCAACCGCTGCGAAGATAGTCAACAGCAGTCAGGTCGGTTTCACCACAGATTACATTCCAGTTCCCCTTCTTCCACGTTAACGCTTTGTCATGGGTTTCAGCGCTCCTGCAACAAACTGTCCTGCGACTGTCCCAACGAACAGATGCTAGGCGCATGGAGGTTCCCGGTCCACTCCCCGTCCTCCCTTCACAACAACCGCTTCTATTGCTACCTCCTTTCATATGATATTTCATTGAAAATCTTTGCCTCGCAAAAGATAAGATTGGTCAATTGATATAATGCATTACTCAAATATTTACTACACATTAGAAACAGACAATCAAACCAGGTCATGATTAACAGGAAATATATACAAAGAAAATACATAATTGCAAAAATTCAGTTCATTCATAATAAATTAAAAATGAAGATTACATGACATACGAGAATGGTATCAATGGAAAAATATAATCCTGTATACAAAATACTTTCAAAAAAGCAACTCATTTATGAACATCTACCAACACTGGACCAATAATTAATAAATTAATAATTGAACTGGATAAAGCAAAGGTCACATGAGAAACAAAGCAAATCCATAAATGTGATTCAATTTTATCAAACTTGTGGGGAAATGTGAAAAAAAGTCCTCAACTGGCTGTGTAGAAAGCAGTCAATAAAACAATAGGTTTGTTTTAGTGGTAATTAAATCTATACTGGTGTATAAATCCCTCTGCTTCTCGCACAGGGCAACACACTTCAAATAAATCTTATGAAGTATGTGGGACGTTGAAGTGATTGACAAAAAGTTAATGAAGATTGACATTAAAAGTTAAAAACATCATTCAGTTGAAACACAAGTCCAAAACTAAAAAAATCTGCCTTCTGATATCAAAAAATCATATGAGAAAGCAGAACCAGTTCTGCCTCCCTGAAATAAGGCTAGAAGACTTTTATGGTAGGGTGTCTAGAGAAAGTAGTAACAAAATGAAAATCAGCTAGAATCATCACTCCAAAAGTAATAGATATATCAGAAAGATGAACCATTAACAATAATCTACCAAGAAACCATCTCGTAAGATTTTTCTTTATACAGGTTGAATATCAATGCATCTAACATATGAGTAAGGCTTGTCCATCCAAGAAGTACAGCTTTCACTTGAGAGAAAGTGTTCACATTAAAAATTTCATTTAAAAATGCCCATGTTGATTTTTAACTACATTTTCTAGCAAAACTCTTAATACTACAAAAGGATAATAATATTACATTTGATTAATCCAGCTCATGTATTAAAATGAGACTACCAAGTTACCAAAATAAGATTAATCACCACAATTCAAGTATTGAACATATACATAAAAGTACAATTCATGTAACCCAAGTATTTTAATGTTTCATTATTTGTACCTTTTTTTTTAGAATAAAAGTAACTTAATGGAAAATCTACCTTGTCTACATAAACTCACTAAATCTCTTACTTGAACTAAGGTATGTAAAAATACTTCACTTTTCAACAAACACAATCCATGTCAATAGTTTAATATTTAACATTAACATTTACCAAAAATAAAACTTATCACAGGTACAAAAAGCACTTAAAAAGAACTTTTTATTAATATCCATTTTTCTCCAATTATTCTTAACTAATAGACACAAGTACAGTATCAATACAAATGAATGATTCACACAGAAACAGAATTATAATCTTACATTTGAACTACATACTACTTCTTTTAACTTTAGTTTTAAACTGCAAATTTAATTGTAACTGTGTTCAGTTAATGAACTTCCTCCTAAGTAACCCTGCTAGGTGTTTAATTAAAATTATTATGTTTATTTACACATGAAGATATTGGTGTAAATCAATGAGATCACATTGTTTTCCATAAACCTCTAAAATGTTTTTTCTTCTTCTTTCTTGCCTCTTAGGATTCCTTATTTCACATCTGCTTGCATTTTGAATGAGCAGCTTCAGGTAATCATCAGAACACCTGGAAAACATTACAAGAATACAATATCAGTCAGTGTATTAAGCAAAGATAATTATTGTGAAAATCATTTCAAACATGGTGACTTAATTCATCAATCATCACTGAAGTAAGTGGATTACAAATTAATACAAGAAAGATAATTTGACCTACCGTGGAAGAACTTGGGAGAAAAATGCACCGAACACGTTTTCAATGAAAAGTAATCTGAACAATCTGACCGATAATCTAATTCACTTTTTGTAACCTAAAAGAGAAGGTAACATTTTAATATACAAAAACATTAACTGCGAATTTGGCCAAGCTATCAATGTCTACCCACGTATTAAGTATCAATTACTTAATACGTGAAATTAGTGATATAATTAAAAGGTATTAACCCATTCTCGGATGGAAAAGCATATAACGTCCGAAGCGCCGTGAGTACTGTTGTACAGTAACGAGGTGTGGTACATAGGACATTAATAAATAATAATAATAATAATAATAATAATAATAATAAACTTTATTGTCAAAAAAGCAGTTACAAACTGCGTATGACCATGTGGAGGACAATAAACTAATTTACTCTCCGGAAGCAAGCAAGGGACCATTCCATCAATTCCGATCAAGGATCATAAGGCAGAGGCGGATTTAACATTTCAACATACTCCTAACCATAAAGAATAGTTCGACACGTTATAGTATTAACAAATACCAACAAATATTGTATTTAATAAAACACAGAAAAGTCATTTTACAAGTATGTATCATTATCAAACCATAAATCATTCGGAAACAATTGTTGATAATTCGTAACTATTAAATAACAGTAAATTTACGAAAAATTATATCAATTGATGCCGTCTCTAGGCAAGAGCCTAGCGAGTCTTTATAAAAAAATCCGCCTCTACCCGAAGGAAAACCGGAGAAAACCCCGGGCCAGGGTGGATTATATTATTACTTTCTGATAATGCATTCTGATATTACTTATAGAACTAACACCACAACTTTCGTTTGCCACATAGAAAACACAGACACCAAAAATACAAGCCACACACAGATTTATGTTACGTAGCAAATTACATGTTACGCACTACTGCGCACTACACTGTTCAAAATATTTCAATTTCGAACTCACAACTTCGAACATCAGTCTGCTTCGCGGTGGGTCGACTTCACTTCAAGCGACGATAACTAGTCAATAGGAGTCAAGTGACAACTAACCCAATACGAACCTGCTGCCACCTATTGTGCACAGCCTTAAATGTAAGAGCTATCTAGTTCTGCATTACCCAGTTACTTCAAACGTCTGACACTTTTTTCCTATCTAGTTTCCATAGCTTGGGTTTCACGCTCGTAACAGAAATTTGCGGCAAGAAGGGCGGTGTTGCAACGGAGACTAACAGTAGGAGATTTCACCTTACGCATGGTGAATTAATCACGCTTTCCGAATAATAGTGTTTTGTTAAATTAGCATACGTTAGTTTATTAAATTACCATAAGTGAGTTTGAATATTATTATATTACCATTAGTTAGAGAGTTTAAGGAAGAAGATTCATTAAAAATTATCGTGAAGATGTAGGTATATCTTTTAATTAAGAGTTTCTTTCTTCACCTTTAGTTTCACAATAGCCTTGTACCTTTAGTTTCATCAACTCGTACAAATCACATAAATTATGGAAATCATTTACTGCTGAACTAAAAATGCTACGAAATAAATATTTTCCTGTGCTCATATACTAGTATTGTTCCAATGTTGTGTCGCCATTAAAAAATTTTGTGGTTCAATATTAGTCACTAGAACTAGTAATTTGTATCTGGTGTTCTTCTTAACTGTTATTTGTAAAGAGTACACGTATCTTAACGAGTATCTTCTCCTTCTTCTCCGGTATTTTTATAACGGATGTAATTACTCATAGGTTCTACTTCTCCACGTGCCATATTCTCTAGTTGGCACATATTCTCCTCAATATATACCGTTCCCACATCTTCCGTGTGTCTTCCATTTTCTTAGTGAGTCTCCAAGCTTCACAACCATTACAGCATCACTGGTTTAATGATTGTGCCGTATAGATTTAATCCAGAGGCCTGAGAGATTATTCTTGATTTGAAGATTTTGTAGAGGCTACCATAGCATCTATTCCCAGGAGCTATTTTCTTTCCATTATCATCGAATGCATCGTTTTCTGTTATTAAAGAGTCTGAGTATTCTACAAATTTCACCAATTCAATATTTTATCAGTAAAATGGCTATAGGTCTTAATACTTAGTCTTTAGAGCTTTGATCTTTATACTTAGTATCATTTGTATTAAAGTATAATTGGGAAAATATTATCAGAAGTGGCTCAAAGTTTTTTTAACTTTCTCATATACGTAGTGTACAGAAAATATCGTAATCGTGAAAAAATTCGAAAGCGAGATTTCGACGGAAATATCCGTTTTGGCGATCCCTGATTTTGAAAAAGTGGTTTCTCGTATAACGTCCATCAGTCTTTCTGTCTGTGCGCAGCGATTCTGAGTAAAAGGATGAATCAGTTTAATTCGTATTTAGTATTTAGGGTAGAATTTACTTGCTGTCGATGCACATGCTCGAATTTTTTTACTTTAAAACAAAGGATACTTCACATGAAGGTGAAAGTACTCTTTTGAATGTTTCTCAAAAACGGCTCAAACGATTTGACTTAAATTTTCTTTACGTAAGATACAATTAGTATGCATTACATCCGCATTAGCGGTATTTCACTTGAAAGTTTGGTATAGACGCAGTAAAATAATTTATATCTGCCACAATTACACATTAGGTTACAGTGTCAAGAAACTTGAATATTATTTAGCAGTATATTCAAGCAGATGTAGAATACACTTTTCGTAATCTGAAATGAAAGATATGGTAATGATAAAAACATAGGAGGACATAAAACGCACTGCAGATACGAAAATATATTAATTTCTCTCTACAACGAAATTACATTTATGTAGCACTTTCACGATATTGATGAGCACTGATGTATCGCTATATGATTTGAAATAATATTCTAAATATTTATTTTACTTTCAAATTTTAAATAAAAGACAGTAATAAGTTCACCTAGCGACTTTGAGCATAAACTGGAAGTCGACCAAAATATAAAGGATCACGCCAGAAATTACCATTTCACTATAGAATTTTTTCTCACTATGTTGCAGACGGAGAAACGTATGTGAGAATGTATGTGCAATTGTTTTGCACCACTAGTTCTTTTCAAGTTTGACGTTGAAGTAGGAAAATTATCTCTCCACCGATTCATTACCTCATTTATTTTCCGCATGGATCTCATTTCTTCACTATATCAAGAGAGTACAAAACTATTTAGTAGTGCAGATGTACTAAGCCGAGGTAGATATCAGCTTTAGAAAACTATAGCCTGTGAAATATCGGAAGGCGACTGGCTGTTTCCCTCACTTTGTCACTAATTCGTTCTGAGAAATCTTGACCGAGAGATGCTTCCTGACACATGAGGACCCAGGGATGCTTCTTGACCTTTCGCTCACGCTAACATCCTTGCCCTTCGCGGTCGGATTGATCCACCTACTGGATCATTCTTAATGCAAACTATTTTTTATCGTACAAGTAATAGACAAACATTAGATTAATTTTGGATCCTGCCCAAAATTTCAAGAAAATGATACCAAACAAACTTTTTCAAGCAATCCCTTTCCCTTTATTTTTTATGGAGGTTATATGCTGATGTCCACATCAATATAGAATGTATGAAAATTATTGTTTACTCTTTGTAAGTTAGTTTTGCGTACTAAATAGATAAAGGTCATAAAGTATACGAGAAGCATGCACATTAAGTTTGCTCACTGGTTTTAATACGGAGCTGGGGTAAATAAGAGAGATACAGTAGTACAATATTTTTTAACATTTTGGAATATGATTTAGCAATGAGTTAATGCAACGGGGGGGGGGGAGATTCTTCCAAATTTGAGGGTTTGGTGGGGGCACCCCTGTCTTATTTTCAAGATTTCATATATATATATATATATATATTTGGTTACCGCATGAGCGCGTTGAGCTCAAGGTCCCGAGTTTGAATATAACGTGTGTGTATAACTTAAATATAACCCCTCTATATTCAATACAATTTTAAATAGTTCTTTCTCTTCGTTGATAAATGAGTCAGTCACCAAGAGAACGCCGCACACTTATAGAGTTATTTTTACAATATTAATGGTAATTATTTATGTTTATTAGAGAAAACACCTATAAATATGTTTGTTACTAACAAAGCAGGTACTGTATCATGAGAGACAGGATCATGAAAACAATATCTAAAAGCATCAAGCAAAGTAGGTAATTATATTTATAGCCAGCATTGCCTACTATTCCAGGAACCAGGGGATTTTTGTACAGGCCGACCTTGCAAACGGTCACGGTAAGTTTATTCTGGGGATACGTCTTGAGTTGGACTCACTAATGATAGCTTAATTTTCGACCTTCAAGCTTTGTCATTAGTGACGCCATCTTGAAAAAATGGCGACCCAATTGAGTTTTTCGCAAATGTTTCGTTTCTGGTACTAGTTACAACCAAAATAGTTATAAAAAGATAGGTCATGTAATTTTTCACAATTTTTGTAGAAATGATTTTTTACCAGATTGATAGTTTCTGAGAAACAAGGTATTTAAAAATGTGGATTAATAAAAANTATATATATATATATATATATATATAAGTTAACCACAGTGTAAAACAAATATTACGGTCAAAACGAAGGAAAATATATGAAAATTGAAAGTTTTTTATAAATCCAAATTTTAAAATATATGTTAACGACCATAAGTACAGTCTTAATGTTATATTACGCGCTAATTTTAACGGGGAGGGGGAAATAAACAACTGTACATAACTGTCTGTTCCTTCCTGCTAGAGTCCTTTTTATTAAGGAAAAATTGTTATTGCACGCTTTCGAGTGTTTTTATGTTCGAGTTGGTAGAAAAGTTTTCATCCCGAGTATATTACATGCTTTTATTTAACTTGCTCCGTTCGTATGTATGTATGTACGTGTGGTTTGCATAACAATATGGTACCATTTTATGAAAATCTGCACCACAGTGAAACAGGAGTATGTAAGTATTCATGTTGTCCTTCTCTTCCCTTCCGTTTCAAAATTCGTTATTGATTTTTCGGCCATTTCCAAGATTCTAATCGAGCTGAAATTTTACAGATGTGTAATTTGCGTGACAATAGATAATTTTACATGAAAATCCATTTACCCTAACATGTATCATTCTACGAAAATCTACCCTGAAGCGGATGAAAAGGGCGTATGCATATGTGCATATCCAACTATAACTCTAGAATGCCTGGAGCAACTTCAACCAAACTACACAGATGACGGACTTTATGACAACAAGTATTGCGGGGATAAGACAACCCTGGCACCCCTAGGAACGGGTTGGGAAGGGCCTGGCATGCAAAAATAATTGACAAAGTAAGTATTAGATTGGAATCCATTGTTATCGGTGTCGTTGAGATGGATAAGAAGGACGTCTCCAATAAGTTCACAATTAGTCCACGGGTACATAATATGCCCCTAGCACCCATGATATGGGGGGTGGTTATGCGGCAGCAGATGAAAATATTAAAAAAACACAGGTATTGGAGTTGATTTCATCTTTTTTTGGTACCGCTGAATGGAAGAGTGACTCTCTCAAAGCCACTTAAACACAGATCACCATCCATGAGGAATATACCCATTGGGTAGGGAGCGAAAAGTGGATAAAATGTAAGTATATCGCAATTTTTTGGGCCTCTGAAACCGGTAGTAGTATTCCCAATGACACGTAAGTCCACGATCAGCCATTATACACCCCTAGCACCTCTTGGGCAGGTAATGACGTATAAAATTTTGAATGCTTAGTTTTTTTCAGAAATTTGAAAGTTGTTTTAGTACTAATGATGCTTGGCGCCTTAAGTTTTTAAAATTAATATTTCATACTTTAAAAATATCTATGTTTATGTACCTTGTAAGCTCTCGCACCTATGATGAAAAAAGAAGGGACGTTCTTATATAGATTTACATCTTTCATTTTCAATTGTCCTGAACATTGTGTTTTAGCACTGTACTTTTAAAAAAAGCTAATTGTAGAAAACAGATTTTCACTTTCATTTGGATGGATTAAATTTCTGAAATTTTCCATTATTATTAAATGAGTGAAAATTTTTCATCAATACAGAGAGTAAAGTATTAGAAAGTCCAACATGAAATTTTGAGTTAAAATTACTTTTGTATTATAGTGTCTCACTATTAAAGGATTTTTTCAAAATTCTTATTTAAAAGGGATGAATTAGAGTGTAATGGGCAGGTTACTAGTATTATTTATTTATTTACTGTCTTTTGGCAAGGAGAGATGTTAGGTTACCGGAAGACTTGTGGTACCCAACAGACATATGTCTGGAGTAGGTGAGGGAAACCCCTTCAGAAAACCTCATCTATTTCGGCAGAACAAGGTATGAACCCACGATCTACCGCGAAGACGCTACCACTAGATCACACCTGTCGGTGTATTATTATAATAAAAAATGCAATAGATATTCTTGGTAGATTCATAATGTTCCGCATAACGTTTCGTCAATGATTTTGACTTCGTCACGTGCTTCATCAATAATGTAAGTACATTTCCATGGATACATGATGTTCAGTTCCAAAATCATGCCAACATTTAGTATAAAAAATAGATTAGACTGACACATCGGTCGTTCTACATTTCCTTTCCGTTTTATTCTGCCCCACTTAATTAATTTATCCTGATGTACACCTCCCCCTTCAAACCCATTAGTATAGGGGTGTCAAATGTACCGCGTGGTTTGAACTTCATCATAACGACATTTAAAAATTCTTCCGGGGTATTAAATTCCGGGGAAGAGGGCGATCGTGACCTTGCTATCCAAAAATAATACCAAGCCTGAAGACGATCCAAAGGCATATAGGCCGATCTGCCTTCTGCCGGTGGTGGGAAAGCTGCTGGAGTGGCTAATGGTTGAGAAGCTGAAACGATGTGTCGACGAGGGTTGTGGCCTGTCTGATACGCAGTATGGTTTTCGGGCTGGGCGCTCTACTGAGGATGCAGTGCAAAGGCTGGTTCGACTAACATCTGAGAGTCAGCTAAAGCATGTGGTCGTGATCTTCGTCGATATCTCTTGGGCTTTTGAAAATGCATGGTGGCCAATCTGCTGGCCAGATTGAGGGAGGTGGGTTGCCCACCAAACTTATATGGTCTGTATGCGGGGTATCTCTGTGATCGTGAGGCCTGTGTGTCTCATGGAGGAGTTCTGTTTTCGAAGAGACTGTCCAAAGGGTACCCTCAAGGATCAAACTATGGTCCTGCAATGTGGAACCTGGTGATGGATCCGCTCCTTCGGGAGCTGACATCACTGGGTATCAAGCACGTTGCATATGCCGACGATCTGGCTCTAGCTTTAGAGGGACACAACCGTAGGGAGGTTGAGGAGCAGGGCGACTCTTCGCTGACTGTCGTCGCCGCATGGTGCCGCAGAAATAAGCTTGCTGTTTCTGAGAGCAAAACATCGCTCATGGTCATGAAGGGGTCACATGCTGGCCGTCCTCCTTTGATCGGGCTCAACGGAAGGTCGATATGTGTGATGAAATCGCAGAGATATCTCGGAGTCACCTTGGACTAAAAGCTAAACTTTCTCGAGCATGTCGAGACTGTGACGGCTAAGGCCAAAAGCATTTTCTTTAAGCTGATGAGGTTATCGACGAGGAAGCGTCTGATATGCCGCAGGACCCTTGAAACCATCTACCGAGGTGCTTTCCTGCCAATTGTATTGTACTGCGCCTCGGTGTGGGCGCATAGGGCGCGTCTGACGATGTGCGGCAGAGCGCTTCGCAGCGCTCAAAGAGCTCCCTTAATAGCTGTATCTGGGGCTTATAGAACTTCCCCTACTGTTAGACTGCAGGTCTTGACAGGATTTTTGCCCTTAGATCTGGAGGTGATGAAAGCGGCGGCTAGATACAATGCTAGAAGGGGATTGTCGTACACGCTAGACGGTGTCTCTTACAGTCCGGGGCATGCTGCTGTGTCGGACAGGGCATTTATAACCGAGAGGGTTCTCGGTGTCTGGCAAGCTCGCTGGCAAGCGGAGGAAGGCGAAGCCCAATGCAGGGAAATCTTTCCAGATGTTACATTTGCTGGAAAAAACAAGTTTTCACCCTCAAGGAACCTGATGCACCTGCTATCAGGGCACGGTCCTTTTAAAAGTAAACTGTACGATCTGGGCTTAGCCGTTTCTCAGTTCTGTGAGTGTGGTGAGCTGGACACTGCAGAGCACGCTATATACTTTTGTGAACAACACGCCCGGGTGAGAGAGGAGTTAGAGGAGAGTTACGGTGTTGTCCGGAGCCAAGAGTATTAGCTGCGGCTCTGGGAAACGACGCAGCCCTGGTCTTACTCGAAATATTTGCCAGCAGTGTCATCAGGGACCGCCGAGTGGTCTAAGTCTGGACTAGAGGGGGATTTTTCCGGGCGACCGGTGCTGTAATGAGGCATAAAATAAGTGTGAATATTTGGCTCTCCTGACGGGTCTCAGGGATCGAGGAGGGTCAAAAGCAAATATGACGAGTGCTTCCCCCATGAGTTCTAGATGGAGACTGGTCGGTGATGGTGAGGAATTGTTTCTCACCTTCTTGGACCGTGATGTCACGCTGGCAGTAACGGGAAGCAGGGTGGTACCAGTCTCTGCGGTGGGGGATGTACGTTTGTTATGTTCCAAGGACATGGACTACGAAACGGGAAGAGTCCTAGTACTCAACCTAGTGAGTAGAACTGTCCGTTCTGAGGCGGAAGAGTTCAGTTCCGGGGGTGCCCAGACTGATTCAGAAGCCGAGGTGGAACCAAGGGCAAAACACGTGCGTTTCTCGCGGGAGGTGACGATCATCCTGCCGTGCACATGTCCATGTTTGTGCGACCAGGGTGCTAGTTCCTCTGGTAAAAGTGAGGAGGAGCTCTCATGTACCGAGAGTGACGACTCATCACTTGGGGTTGTTGATGGTGGGTTGTCGGCCTATGCCCATGCACTGAACCTGGAAACAGTTTCAGCGGTTGATGATCCATTGACATCTCTGAGTGACCAGGGGCAGCACCATTCCTCACTGCTCAGTAGGGTTCCCAGAGCTCTGTGCGGAGGCATAACATCTTGCCTCTGCTTGTGGTTCGGGTTGTGTTTCTCACCACCATCCGGAGTAGTAGAAGAGCACCAGGAGGACTGGACGCAGGTATCCTGTTTAGAAGATACAACAACTTTCGATATTTCTCCGGAAGGGGTGTACTCCGGCATTCGCATAAATCACATTCTCGTGAGGCTGGGGGAAACCCCCATGCTCGAGGCTGCGCTACAATTTCTTGTACAGTCTCGGGCATCCGGAGGAAACAGGATAGCGTTCAGATATCCTCAAGAAGTTCTCCAAATGCTGCTGATGGCGTCGGGAGTTCCAGCAGAGCCCGACGAGCTGTATCGCTACGTTGCCGAAGCATTCCGAAGGAGGGGAGTACCTTTGCACATGAAAAGCATAACCGATCACTATAAAAGGGTACTGGGAACGGTGCGTAGCGTGCCAGGGAATCCGATCGGGATGGTGGTGGTCCGAGGGTAGGAGTTTTCAACTTTGCCCAAAGGACTGCCACCAGTGACCGACTGCCAACGTCTCACTCACGCTATATAGTCATCTTTGACGTCCTACCATCTGTAAATATCGTTAAGAGCATATAGTTATGACTCGTAGATTATACATATGGAGTAATATTTGTTAGTGTCTGTGTTTGCTTGGTGTTGTACAAAATAAATATGTAATCAGTTTGTGTGTATTTAGTAGTAATTGTTAGTAATTGGTATTGGTACTTTGTCTTGTCTTTTATTGATTTATTATTGTTCATGTTGTTATTAGTTGTATGTTACAAGCAGGTAACTATATACTGGTCTTGTGAATTGTAACCTATTAGTTAGTAATATAGTTTATATCTTTTCAATTGTTTTCTTTGTTTGTGTCATAATGTATACAGTTTGTTCACAGATATAGGTGTGTAATTGGTGGTGGTTAGTTAAAATAGAAGTCACCTGCCTCCTCGTGGCGGGGACGGTAACCCCTCCGTCTCCGACACTTGTTGTCGGGGACGGAGGGGGCTAAATGGTGAATANTTTTGTAGTTTAGTTTTGTTGGCTGTTATAAATTTTTCTTAAGTTAGGTGGAGGTACGTTATTTAGTTTGCCTTATCTAATTTTTTTCTGTTGTCATTGTCTGTAAATTTGTCCTAGACTCTCCGCGATATGCATTATGCATGGGTGCAGAGAGTCCCCCTTTAATGTTGTAATGTCTTTACAATTTTTTGTGATACCTCTTAATTAAAATAAATGAAAAAAAAGTCGGCGCGTTACCTGGGCAAGCCGGTGGGCTACCAGCTTGCTCCAACGTGGGAGGACGTGCGGCGGATGTACCAGGCTGCCTACCGGATAGTGGATGCGCTCCTCCACCCCTGGCAGCTACTCTCGGCCCTAAAAACCTTTCTTCTCCCCTCATTCTACTTTCCTGTGCGGATGGGCGACTTTTCCAAAACACAGATGATTCGCCTTGATGCAACCCTCCGTCCCCCCTAAAACACCTTCTTAACCTTCCCCAACGTGCAACCTAGCTCTACCTTTACGGGTCGAGTGACGCGGGAGCAGTGGGCTTCCTTGAGATGGCGGCGGAAACAGATGTCTGGGCAGTGGACGTGGGGTTCAAAATTCTCACGAGCAGCGATCCCCACGTCCGTAGCTCTGCCACCGCCGCCCTCGCCGAGGAAGCCTGC